>OY743224.1:97376142-97976142 GCA_963555765.1 Orthonevra nobilis | reverse complement strand
GAGGTAATGGGATTTTTTTTTTTTTTTATAAAAAAATCACATTGTTTTCCGCGGCAGGTCTAGGCAGCGTGATACCAAAGCAATGGGCCACGGAAAGAATTTGTTAGTTGTTTTCTGTTGATTTTAAAAATCGATAAAGTATTGTATTTCCGGTAGCAATTTTGTAGTTCTTAATAGAGCAACAGAGTGGAAGGATTGTTAAAACACTTGCGTGTGTGCGTTTGTCTTAAATTCAGTCGCAAGCGATAAATGTGGCTAAACTCTTAGCGAGCTCGACAAATTTTGAATTATAACTTTGGAAAATGTAAAACCTTTAAATGGAAACACCATATAATAACACTTTTACGCCGGCGACCTTCAAAAACAACGGTGAGAAAAGTGACTAGGGATTACATTGCATCAATAGTTGCGGATGAATTATCTTAGTTACACGATTTTTGATGAGGACGTAGAGCACTTATCACGCAGACTTGCTTTCATAATTAAGAGTGATTTCTTAAGTATCTAGTTAAAATAAATAATGTTTTCTGCGGGCTAGAATAGACGCTGGTTTATTATTATGTACGAACTTACCGGCTCATCCAACTCAGTTTTCAATTGGTCAATGGATTCGCGTGAACCACATGTCAATCAGGTTCAGCTCAACCCTTTTGGGCGAAAAAAAGGCCGAAATTATTGAATAATAGCGGTAGCTATTGACGCAATCGTTGTTATCACGGTCATCTTTCGAAAAAATACGGGCCGCAACAAACTGCAGCAATTACTATAATTTTATTTATAAACATACTCATTCAACCAGAAATGGACTTTTTCACTTAACACAATTTTTCGATAAAAAAAAAACGGATCATCCTCCAGCTTTTCTAAAACCCGGGAGTCGAAAATTCAACGCTGTGGTAGGCCGTTCGGTTTCAGTTCGTTCACGAGTTTTATTTTTTAAGATTTAAGACCAAGATCCTTTCGAAATTTGATCAGGCAAGTAAACCGTCTCAAAAATTAAAGATCAACTATTTTACCTTAAAACAGAACTGTTCAGGCAAATCGTTTATCACCCAACTAAAATAATACGCTCTCAGCTATCCAAAATGATATTTATGCGAAAGTGGCTATAAATGTTTATCTTATCGTGTACCTGTTTGTAATGAACTGCAACACCAGTCTCAAAATGATAAAACCTTCAAGAACTTCAAAGTACATAGTAATGGATTTACAAACTGGTAAATGTTTTTTTTTAAAGCATTCCTTTAGATCTTTCAAATCTGGTCGAGTTACCATTTGCCGTTGGGATTAAGTTAATAGCATTATCACTAGAGCGATGGTAGTTTAACTAAGTGACTAGTCTTAGCATACTTAGCGTAACAATGTCCTTGTCTGTATGTCGTCCTGCAGTTTGAGTTTCATATCCGAAACAGATAAAAGACAAATGGTTTGAGAAGTTAATGTCGTGTGCTGATTACCAAAGCAGAGCCAATTTCATCCAAAGAAACAAAACATAGGCACTATGAGAACCCTATGCGCTTGCCCATAGTTGTGTGAGATTCTTACTTACTAAAAACCTCTCATGTCTTCCAGATAACGGCTTAGTTTCCTTAAAGTAATTTCATTGTCTGCAGGCTATCGCGTTTAGTAGGTAGCTTTGCAGTGATGGCACCTACTAGTTCGGTTTTTCCTAATCGAACGGTCTTGTTCGTTGTAGTCGGCGCACAAGGTAAGTCTCGTTCAAAGTTTGTCTAATATCGTTATGTAGAGACGAGTACGAAGCTTTTGAGCAAAGTAAGTTACTTTCTCAGACACGGTGGCAACTCCCAAATCTTTGTGAAGTCCATAGTTGCATATCGTACGTCCAATTAGGTTTTAACACTTGCTTGTTATAATAGCTTCGGAACATCTTCCGAAGAGCCAATGCATTTCTCTAAGCCTGAATTCAAGCTCGTCACACTTTTTTTTTAACGTGTAATTTCCACTTGCACGTCTAACGTCATTCCTAAATATTTTGCCTCGTTTGCTTACGGGATTTGAACCAAAGAGATATATTGTATACGGTTCTGTACGTTAAATTGACATATTTGGTTTTATTAAGAACGGTTCACCAGTTCTTCCTCCACTTACATATTTAGTCTAAAGCGCGCTGGAGTTTTTGAGTTCACCATTCGACTGTATCATCCATTGCGAGGGCAGCCATTGCGTTCGCGAACGTAGCTACGAGTGTTTCTGCATCTTGGGGCATGTCTTCTTATGAAGTAAGATCAGAATCGAACCCAGAGCACTTTCTTGGGGAATACCGACTTGAATTTCTTCAAATTCTCAGCATTCAGCCCCGTAAAAGTCCGTTCAAAAGGCAACTTTCTAATATTTCTGTATGATTTTTTGTCAATTAAACTTTCCCGGTTTCGGAACCATTATGATTTCTTCGTTTCGCTTTGATACATATAAAATTCACCAGTAATAAGGTCGTATCCTGGAGCTTTGCTATTTTTCAATCTTCTTATGGTCTGTCGAAGTTCAAACATTTGCTGAGATTTTCAATTAAATCGCTTGCACGTCATCAGAGCCCTTTTAACCGCTTAACGGGCTGTATAATAACTGCTAATAAACAAATAGGCTTTGAAGTTTGGAGAGTATCTTGCTCAAGTGCGCCCTTTTTCTTTAAGCTAGACGTTCGAGCTCTGAATTAGTTGAAACTGTACAGTGTTGCTCCTCTTAAAGTATGCGCATTCAGAGTGTTGGATGTGAATACTGAAAAGTCCATTCTGAATGGTTTTTCGAATTGTTTTGGCATTAAAGTCACGCATAGTCTCTGTTCATAATTCGTGAGGGTCAATTAAATACCTTACGCAAAAAGCATAAATAATAAGATAATTCGAACACAATATTTAAATTGATCAATCAGCTTCGAGAACATAATTATAGAAACAATTAACATGCTAATAACTTGATTTGATTTTAATCAAGAGTGCTTCATGTCGTATCGAAACAAATCGTCTAGCAAACAAAATTATAAAATTGTCAAATTATACCAATTTGTCAACAAACGACGCTTTACTTGTATTCATATGTACCTGCATCAAAACTCATTTGCATCTTTATTACAGATTTATTTCTCATTGTTGAGGCTTATCAAACTTTTTTCCTTTAATTTTCTTTGTGATATAATGCGGTTTTGGTTTAAAGGCGGTGAAAACGACCTTCATCCTTTTTCTCAAACTTTTGACTACTTTGACACGGTTGACACCTTTATTTATCATTGTCACCTTCTTGCTGAGTACTGCTTTAATTGACAGAAATGAAACTTTGAAAACGGTAACGAAATGCAGGGTAAATGGAAGAAGGGTTATTCATTTGCCCTGGCTTTCGATAGCATTATAAATCGCATCATCTTCCTCCACTGACAGGAAAGTTACAGTGCACATCGTTGAAAGTAGGTCGCTAGATGTTGTACTCATTTATTTCATTATTTATTTATTGCATTTTAACATTTTCTTGCGAAAATAAGATTGGTAAGAAAAGAAATCGCAAGCCACATGAGACAATGGTCGTCATGCTTACATTCAGGTCAAGCATATAAGAAACTTTACTTTACAATCGGCTAAAATAATATGAGTACAAAAATCAATAGCCTCAAGACTTTTTGTGTAATAATCGACGTGACAATGAACTGTACACTCGTCTTCAGAATGGCAACATAAAATAAAATAAAATCGAGGTTGGTTGGTTGGCAGGTAATGCAGTACGTCCAATAACCACAGACAAAGTTATAGAATAGAAACACGGAAAGCAAGTTAACTTTGCAAGATTTTGTTGTGCTTTAATTGTGGAAAAGTACATTTTTCTTAGATCTTTTACCAAGTAAAAATAACATTTGAAATCCTCTCGTGGTATTAATTTCGTCTTCGACTCATCAATAAAGCTTTAGGATATATAATGTGTTTATTTATACTTCGTGTACACTTTCGCAAGATTTTGTAAAATCTGACAATGCGAGAATGTTCATCAGTCTGCTCGTAAGTCAAGTATAATGTGGGACGCTCAAAATTTCCTACCCATTACAGTAAAGATAAACAATGTTCATCAAAACCTATTTCTATTTAATCCCTGATCCTTGCTATCCGCGTAATGTTTTAACATAATAAGGCTTTTCATAATACCGTGAACAAGTGTGCATTTAGAAAAAAGAAAAAAAAATGCACATTCACAAACCGATTGCGATCAGTGTTTAAGTATCTTTTCTTTATCTTATTTCTTGGTTTTTATTGTCTTTATTAAGCGCTACAACTTTTTTTCAGAGGCGCCTCGGCTTCAAATAAAAATGAAAAAGTATTGTCTCATAAATCATGAACTTTTTATGCCTCGATTTCCAGTTTCAATGAAAATATATAAAATTTCATCATTCAACATTTTTCATCCGTCTCCATATTATTTATCACTAAACATTTGTAATCTCATGTCCAAAATGTCAATCTTCAGATTGTCCACCGTAAACAAATAGCCCGCCAACCAAAGACCACACTCATAGCCACGAGCTTTCAAAGTATTATTCCATAACATACAACTTTATTGCTTAATGTCGGACTCGCGAAAATAACTTGAATATTTTAACAATTTTTTTTTATTGCGCGCTTCTATACCCATGATGATACTCCGCCAGCAACGCAGAAAAAAAATAAACACTCAAACGTCTGTGACATCATCCCTCCAAGTTGCCGTCCAAAAATAACGTTTACCTTAACATTTACCAATCAAAGTGCACCAAAAATAAAAAACAAATAAAAACAAACAAAAACAAATACCGAGACCATAAACATATATTAAAACCAATATGTCTTTGGGTCCAATTAAATAAATAAGTATATATTTATATGTGTATACATACATTTGAGCAGGGCAATCTTAACAAAACGAAAAAAGTTTAGAAAATGTTGAAATGACATTGCGGGCTTATACCTTGACACTTGGCTGTAAAGTAGAACAATTTCTTTTTCCTTTTCGCTTTTTGTGTCATTTTCGACGAATCAAAAAATAACTCGGTGACTTCATTGGTTTTGTTTTCCCTGCGGTGTTCTTTCTCTTGACAAATCGTCAGAATCAAAAATTCTTATGACAACAACAAAAACAGAAAAAAAAAATAAATTGTTTGTTTTGGTTTCTAAATACGAGCGCTAATCGTTTTCACTAATGACTGCGCGAGTTAAACGCTTTACAAACACGCCGCGCCGTCCGTCACCATTGAATCTTTGGGCATGTCAAAATTACACGCACGACGAACTCTGTCAATGGATGAGAGTTTTCTTATCTTTAACTGACAAAGAGACTTGGGAAGCGACTAAGTTTTCTCGTTTGTTTTTCTCTCCCAGCTGCATCTTTTTTGAAGGCCTTTTAAATCCTTTTTATTTTTATGACGAAACACTTTAAATAAATTCAGAACTTCACACTTTTCTGACGTCAGGGTGTCAGTCATTGCGGAAGAGATTCCTTACAACAAGCAGACAGCTGTCAAGAGCTATCATTGTCAATTTTTTTCAAAACATCTTGTCTCAGCTTTTGGTTTGTAACCTATGGTTTTATAAAAAAAATCAACCTCATCCAAGCATTTATGCGGTTCGTCCAAGCAGCCTATACTTGGTTCGTGTCATGTAGAATTGCTGTCAATCGATATCGTACATTGTCGTTTCTCTGCGACACTCTAACAGCATAATGCTATTAACTGGGCTCTAGCTAGAATGGTCTGTTCTGGCCTTCCTTGTTATTAGGAATTTTGCGCTATTTTTGACATTGACTCTGTCTTATGGTGGAAGATAATAATTGCAAATAATCTAATTGGATGTACAATAAGAAATGTGGGGTTGAAGTGTGTGATGAGGTTTTGAAGAACGGGTAATGAGATTAGGAATTCAGGTCATCTATTGAGGTTGTTGTTTATGGATATTTTGCTTTAATTTTGAGTAGAGACTTACCGCAAACTTTGTTGGTTTAGAGATAAATTAATTTTCTGAGTAAACCTTCAATGGAAACGGATAGAAATAATATTTATAAAAAAAATCGGCCTTGAAGAGCGAAGGACTGAAGCAAGGGTTTTCCGTTCCTCTCAAATACATTTCATTTCTTGTTGATAAAAGCTCGGTTTCTAAGCGAAAGACCATAACTTAAGACTTAGCCGTGTTGATGTGAAGACAATTTAATATGCAATAATCCGCTAACTTATTTATCCTGAGTTGAAGTGCACTCAGAGAATCCGTACAAAATAACAATGTCGTTTGGGTTGAACAACACTCTTATTCTCAACCCTTCAATGCGTACACCAGCTGCAAAGATATGAAGTAAATTTTCAACCTAAAGAAAAAATAGAAGTGGACTGATTAAGCATACCTGCTATACTCCGATTTATACCTCAAGCCACTCTCCCATTGATTGTATGTGTTAAAATTTTTGCATATGTATCATAGATAAATATGTTTTCAAATAAATAAAGTTTCTTGTTCATAGGTTTTCTTTGCAATAAACAAAGTCTATTTAACTCTCGAATTCAGCTCTCATCCCCTATATTAAGGTTTTACACTTGCATTTGATTTTTTTTTAAAAATTTATTAATTTTCTGAAACGTATAGTTACAAAAATCAACGATTAATTTCGGTGCCAATAGCAATTTTGTGCATGTGTACATACAGCTTGCATCTGGAGTTTAAAACATACGATCTTCCAAGTCCAAAAACGACAGGCAGTTTTGGTTTACAAAGGCCAAAATTGACGACTTCAATTAAAACTTAACTCGTTTAACTGACGTCAATCTAAGGGTCGATAAACGACCTCGTATTGCTTTGGATGGTGTGGAGTATATTTCTCGCGAATAACACTTATTAAATTCTAATCACGTTCGATTAAGCGAAGTCTACTCCCGCCTAACTTTCGTTAGCGTACAAATTTTCTGTCACGACGTGTCTGCCTTTTCTCGGAACAATTTAAGTCAATTCAAATATTGTTGAAACGAAAATGCTCCATGCAGTTTGCCTGCCTGAATTTTGTTCGATGTAAAGTCTAAAAATAATCGTAACCTATACCAATAAGTGAATGCAAACAGAATTTGTCATAATTGCTCGAGAGCACAGCCTATTTCAATAAAGAAAAAAATGAATTGAAAGGACTACGAAACCTTCGCGAAATAATTAAAAAAAATAGATTATCAAAAATTATATCGGTATTTGAGTACAAAGTGGACATTCCGTGTATGCCAAGTCATCACCATTTTTTTGGGAAGCAAAAAAAAAGGCTCTTAAAGGTGTGGGCTCTTTGAAGTAAGCTTCGATATTTGCTTTTACAAAATATAACTTGAATCCCGGTTACTTGCTTTAATACTGATTAAAGTTCTTACCTTGACAGCTCGTTTGGGTTCTAATACGTCTTAGCCCACTTTATATATCAAAAGCTTTTGGCAGAGTATCTCACCAGATTCTCTGTTCGAAAATGTTAGCCGTTCATTAAAAAAAAAAATTATAAAGTATACAAATTTGTACACCTTAAACGAGAGTTTTTATCTTACGTCTGGGCAGGTGATACCCTCTTGAATTTCGAACGTACCGCGTATTGAAATTCTTTCATTAGCAGAACAACAAGATTGTGAAGCAGACTTCTTCATAGGTTTTTCACTCAATTTCATAGTTGGGTGCGCTTTGGTTGCACCAGTATCTCTCCTGTCTTCCCTCCGATTAACGCTCTAGTTATGTTTTTGTCAATAAAGGAGTGGTTTTAAACCATTGAATGGAAATGTATCATAAAAAAACCGACCGAAGCGAAACTTTTTTATGAGGTGTTATCTTCAACTACAAAATTTGGTGTATGGAAATGCGACACTGTTTTTCGTCTTTAAGTTCAGAAACTGAGCACAAATATGAGAGTGAGCAATGCCGATAAACTGAGTTTGCGGCTTTTTTCGTGTGCTAAGTCATAAACAACACTTCGCCGAATTTCTCTGAGGCAAGTGTCATCAGTGGAGTCGTATCTATTATATTTTTTGTCTCATCTTGAGTGATGAGCCACATTTTTTTTAGTTTTTCTGCATAAGCCATCATTGTGCCTTATCTCTTGCAAAGTTGCTAGTATCGAAAATGTATTGTGCTATCGAATCATGATCAATTAATATTTATGACCCGAAATTGAAGGCAAATATTTTACGAAGCAACAATATTATCGTTACCATTATTGTTTTGCGAGACAAATTTCCTGACCGAGCCACTTTCCGAATCGACATTATAATATAGAAGGTTTAAGCCAAAGCCAAAGCCTCTTTAAATAAAATATAGCCTCAAATGTGATGGAAAAATTTATTGAAGCATCAATCTATAAGATATAAAACTCAAATTTACGACAATTAAAAAATCACTCATTTTACTTGATCAAAAGTACAGAACCCTCAAGTTTCAAGAAAAAAATCCGTTTAATTTTTGCGAAAGTATCTAGACAGAGTCCGACTTTAACCGTGGGTTCCATTTTCAATTGGTCAAAAATTCACCATTTGTGCGTAAATATAACTCGCACAAAATTAATATTGATAGGAAGACTAGGTCTTTGGCCCTTCTAGGGCTGCACTTATCCTGTTTTACGAATGCGGTTGCATATTAAAGGAAAACAAAATGACTGCATATTTTTCAAGTTCATGACTTAAATAAAAAGACGTTCTGCAATTCGATCAATGAAGTATGATTGTTTTCACAAGCAACAATATCCACATCTGTCTACTTAATAGTGTGACTATTAATCCAATAATAGCGACGACACTAGCATTTTTAAACGAATCGCGTCCTGCTTCAATAGCGTATTATTAGAAAAAAACTATGCATTGGAAAATTTAAAACTAAATACCTATGACTAATAGTTTACCAAAACATCGCATATTTTCGATGATTTTATTGCTTCATTTCGAAATGTGTTTTTATGCAATTCCCACCTTTATACATAAATCTTTGTGTTTATGTCTTTCTCTTTTCCTTTCGGTATCTAGACAAATCTAGCGATCTAAACAAGACAATGAATCAACTTGTTGTTCGAGAGAATATCTAGATACTCGCTTATGGATTGTATAATTTCATTTAAAAAAAAAAAACACATCATCGATGAAATTATATTCTCTCAGTGGCGGCAGGGGTTTTATTCACGAGGATGTTGGTGGCTTTCGATGGGGGCTAAGGCCGGTTAATGTCAGCAGATCGTGAACCCAAAGACCAAACACACACCTATGGGCAGCAGGTGCTATTTCATTAAATATTATTTTTATTTAATGGTAGTCCTTGGCTTACGGGAGGTAGCTTATTCAATTTACAAAATTATTAAATGGACATTTTATGGCTAATAATAAATGCAAAGTGGCGTTTTATTTAACGATTTTGTTTCTTTTTTTTTTACAATGTTTATTGGTCGGTAGAAATGGAATTCGGCACAGAAATTCTTGGAAGCAATGCGTTAATCTTAGTTAAAATCTATTTTAATGTGATTTGATCGGTATTTGTGGGCATTCAATCGATCAGCGGATTAAGCATAGGAGGAGAAAAAACTTATTAAACGTGTGAAGTTCTAAATGAATGAGTCATTTGTTGACGCAGAAATTCAGAGTGTGGTCGGAAGTCAATTTATGGAAATTTTCTTCATTTGGATTAGGTGTTAGAAGAACCTTTTTTGGGCAAATATAATAGATGATCGATCAGTGTGTCAGAGGGACTGTTCTTGATTAATGTATTTAGTTGTCACTTAAGCCCTTTTGACGTTAATATTGATTGCTAAGCATATTTAAATTCTAACCCGAGGTCAATGAATCGAAATATTGCTTTTGGATCAATCAATAACTTTGCCGATTCAAGTTTAGCTAAGCCAGAGATAAAAGAGTTAATTTCATGCTACATTCGAGAATGGAAAAGTCTGTCTATGATCTCTGAATTATAAGTCATTAATGGACTCGTCAACCTGTGTGATACAACCTACAACATACAACATGTAGAAAATAAATATACTTCTTGGCATGTACTGAAATTGGAAAGAGTTCTAAAATTCGTAACTTTGTCATTTTCAGGTTAACATTTTTTTTTTAAGATTTCTATTGACAATTAATTCTAGATTTTAATATTCCTTGGTCGTTTAAAAATCTTTCTCTGTCGTTGTCAAGAACACATTTTATTCTTAATTTTTTTATTGGATTGCTGATTTAAAATTCCTCTAGAATTATCCAAAAAAAAAGAACTGAGCAATTCTACAATATCATCAAAATTCTTACATGTCATTTTGTTAACATTTATTGGCAAGAGAAAATAAAACATAGATTTAATTAAATTTAAACTTTAAGCAAAACAAAAGTGCATTAATTACCAAAAAACGAAAACAAATATAAATATCACCGAAACTTTTAACTTTTTTCAAAGCAGCCCAAGCAAACTTGTTGACACCTCAAAATTTCGTCAGCATAATAAATAGTTTTGATTTGTTATACCCAACTTAAGCAGTATATGCTTTTTCGATCCTTTTAGGAAAAATGAAGGCTGACCGTAAGACTTATTTTCGCGAGTAGGAAAAATAAACTACGGCTGAATTGTATTACGAATCAAGACTTTGCTTCCTTCCTGTTATGTTTTTAATGCAAGAAATAACCCATTTCTGAGTTAAGCAAGGCAAAATTTAATTTAAAGGCAAATCTGTGAAAACACTTGCCCTTATTTGTAGCCTTATCGCACTGACTTACTGACCATCTCCTTAGTTCCACTTCATCTACTTGCAATTGAAACTTTCTTATTGTTATAAATACAAATTTTGTAAGCTGTTCTCAATTTATTCGTCTCATTTCGAAATTCAAAATTTTAGCAAGCTGCATATACATAATTATTGACTCACTAAACGAACAAGTCCTAAATCGCTCGTGTTTTCGAATTTTGTCGTGACCAATTGCGATATCCAAAATGAGCTGCCCATTTCTGTAAGCCGATTTCAAGTTGTTTTGTTCTTAATTTGATTTTCTTCTTCCATAAAAGGCTTCAAAGGTAATTCATCTTCAAGATGATGCCATTATTTTATTTAATAAAATTATTTTTGATTACGCCCACAAATAAGCCCGACCGAACAAAGAAGCTTATTCTCGATTATATCATCGATCAAGCATTTGACAGAGTTTAAATAATTAAATATTTCTAGATCAAAAATTCAATCAGTGCTCGTTTTACATACTCACTTGTTTACTATTGTGGTATTCATAATCCAATGCATTTGTTATTTATTGTGGGTGAATGCTTATTGGCCTCTCGCGCAAGATAACAAGCGAAAATATTCGAAAACCATAGAAAGTAAGTTGGTGTTGAATTTTTAAACGATTGCACCAGATTTCTATATTTAAAGTGTAACACATCGAATGCATTAAACCGACAACGACGACGCACCAAGTCCATGCTCCAGTAATACCCACTTCATTGCGTTCTCAAAATAGCCGTTCGCTTCATGAAAATATTCGTATGAACTTATATCGTATAAAGCCGGCAATGTGAACCCACACGAATGGCACAACGGGTATCTCCGGTTTTGGCATTGGGAAGATGAAAGACTAACGAACACATCCCGCTTTGTACCGCCCACAGGACTCTGTACTGTGTACATTGACCTTTTAAGGCGATTCATTTTCTTTTTCTTTACAAATTTCACAATAAAATTAAAATTCGTTTTCAGATAAATTGATGTGATGTGGGTCAATAGCCGGTTCTTGGTCGGCTACCGAGTGGCTACAAGTGGTCGGTTTGCTGAACGAGAATTTTCAAAACAATTCTTTTTGTGGGAACGGCCAGATCGACTAACTGCTTGCCAATCACTCAATTGCAATTAAATTGTAATTTATTGTTGTTATGGCTTTCAATTAATGGTTAATTGTTTCTTCTCGATGAACTTTGAAGATGTTTTCTTATGAGTTAATAATGTGTTAATAGGAGGGGGGTACAAACAAAACAATATTATAAGTCGGTGATCTCCTAAATATGACAAGAATTAATAATCCACTGCAATCAAGGAAAGCCTCACCTGCTGACATTCCAGTGGTAGGGTCCTTGGTCCGACAACCAAACAATAGCAGGATGGTATTCCATAACGTGATAGGTAGACCTATAACGTGAATAAGGCGTGTTTTCGATCGAAACCACCAGGAAAGTATGTACTATTCAGCAGGAGCAGATCAATGAAGACGACTTTATATCACGGTTTCACTCTTGACTTGAAATTGAGTTTGCAAGACAACTTTTTTTACCGCCTCAGAAACGCGAATAACAGATGCACCGATAGACTTGGGATCTTCACCCCTATTAACTTAACTAAGTTCTTAAGAAAACTCAAGGTCTTTGCTCTGTCGGGTAACTAGTTTGAAAAGTTACAAAAACTGCACTTTGACTTGCAGATCCGAGGACAGAGAAACTTCTTAGAGATTCGTCAATCTTATTGCAATGAAACAAAGAGACACTGCATACCACCCCTCTTTCATTCATAGGAGTATTTTTTTCCATAAATAGTAGGAAGACAATGTTATTCCGATGACAAGCAAATATTTGCCTGATCAACATCGTTGGCTTCATCACGCTTACTTTTCGTACCGCCGATACAGGCACCTGTCGAGATAATTCTAACAATTTATTGCGTTCAGTATCAACCATAAAATTGCTGGGTTATCTTTTTTAGTAAACATGACTATTTGGTTTCAAAGAGCAACATTCGTTCGCTAGACTTGCAGAGAGGTACGAATTGGTTCTGACTGCAGGAGATCAGAATTCCTAGCACTCCAGTCTCCCAGTTCACATTTTTTACCTTCCTTCCAGAACCCTCTTAGCTTTGTTAGAATTCATTTGGCCAAAATTTATCTTATCGTAAAATCGGGGTTATCTTGTCCAACTTCGGTACAATTAATCCGTATTTTATGAATTTAACGCCAACGGATGGGTTATCACGAAAAGAACAAGGAAAAGTCTGATAATGCAGGAATGTCTCACAACAAAAGAATTCAAATTCATTTCAAAATTTACATAAAAAACATTGTTCGTGCTGAAATCCACATTTCTGAGATGAATTAATTAGTTTATTCTTAGTCACAACACAGAGCAACCCCAAAAAGGTACAAAGTCTTCAGATAGGCAGGTTATTATTATTTTTTCGTTTCAGTTGAACTGGAAGAAATGTTAATTGAGATAGGATTTGTTAATTTTTAGATTTTTTGAATTAAACACTCGCTCTTTAGAAGTCATTGACATATTGCGTGGTTTGTACAGGTTGGGGGAACATAGAAAAGAAAATGCGAGGTTTGAAAAACGTTCAAATTCAATTCAAATAAAGGCTACACTTGTTCATCATTCACCTCCTTTGTACATTTTCAGAACGCATATTGTAAATATGGGAGGCAAGTCTTAACTTCACCATTCTTATGTGCATATCATAATTTTTTCGCACAAATGGCGGAGGTTAGAAAACGTCGACTCCGTTGGATTTTTAAAATATAATAAAGATGGAATGATTAGTATTGAATAATGCTTCTTACAAGTTTGCTAATTACCGTTCCCGCTGAGAAGAGGATGAACTTCGTCACTACCTATAATTTTCTTTAAAAACTTGCATCAGTCGTGCATCCAATTGGAGCAGTTGTGGCACTGGAAATCGTCCGGAGGTTTCGATCCCTGCTTTATCTGAATTATAGTTTTTGAGAGCTTAAGGCCACACTGTTGGCACTAATGAACTGATGATTTTTTGGAATCTGTATCCTTGGCTCGAAATAGTAAGCTCGGAAAATCGATTAAAGCGCGATATGTATGTGTTTTTGTTAAACAAAAACACAGGGCATGTTATTTTTTAAACGGGCTTCGATACTTTTTACACGTTGTTATTCATCAATTTTTATTGTATGTAAATTTCATTCGCTTCCCATTTCTTTAACAATATTTGATTCAGGGCTTATATTTTCATTTATGTGCGAAGGGGAAATATTAAGCTTGCATGCTTCAAATAGCAATTCAGAAAAACATGTACAGTTTAAAAAAACAGAGATCCAGGCTCATATATTATTCAGAGCTAAAGTGGTTTGATTGAACGTCACCTTTGGTGCCAATTGATTTCATAATTTTAAAATTTTTTGCCTGGTTGATTATACTTGGGAGAAACTCTTTGTAAATGAAAATTAATTAATTAAATAATAAATACATCTTACGTTCCTCGATAAATAATCCTCTTGCCTTGAGAAAGTGAATCAATGACGGTCCTTCCTGAAAATGTTGATGCCAAATATATAAAGATCTAAGCAGAAGACTTCTGTTAAAACAAAAAAAATTTTTTGACCAAAAAAAGCTAGCTAGGATAGGATTTTTGAAACAATCCCTTCTTCTATAGTCACATTTTCTCAAACATTTATCTCAAAAATTAAAATATATATTTATAAACAGACGCAAGGAAAAGAAGGAATTAACAATATTTCAGGGTTTTGAAGCTTACGGAAACAGAGAAATAAAACAATGAAGTAGTCGGAAAAAGGCTTTTTTTGTTAATCTAAAATTAAGGAACGTATATCATACGTTATTAAGATACAGTCAAAGATTCATATTTTAATTTAAAAAATAAGCAATTTAGAATAATCGGTTAGTGAGAAAATGATACATGAAAATGCATTGATAAAAGGTGTGTGGGTTTGAGGCGGTTATGTCCATCTGCCCTTAAATAGCGTTAAACCTCTGGTTTCGAAAGGAATCACGAATATAAAATTTACTTAATTTATTTGCTTACAAATAATTAAAAAGGAAAATTGAAATTTTATATCGCAAGAGCCACTACACTAGATTCCCTTTTTTCGAGTGAACATTTAAATTATTTTTCTTTGAACCAATTGAAAATACATGAGCTAAAAAAACCGGAAAAGGTTCAAAAGGTTCCCGTCGCAACATCCTACTTGATAATGAAAATGTAATAAGAGGCTGCAAAATGAAAAGGGCTTGGGAAAGCTTTTAACTCTCAACTTGCACTGAAACGCAATCATAAAGTTATACAATTAACAGAATCTTCATTAAATTAAATTTCTTTAGAAAACATGCTCACTGTAATTATTTCGAATCTAAGAATTTTCAATCGGATTAAATATAAGCTTTAATGAAGTACATACATCACATAAAAACAATTTATGTTGACCATATTTCTAGCCACTTTCCTTTATTTTAAAAGAACCCAAAGACTATTTCAACCGAATGTTCACAATCATACTTCACATAAAACATTCTCTAATCAATATTAACGAAAAATCCAAATAACTTGGGGGTTTCCATAAAAAAAAGAAACAAACCCTTTGTGACGACGTATTCTCAGATGGACCAATCCAAAGGCGTCCATTCGTAAGTACTTTATTGTCCAGTAAGACACTTTACATCTTCTGCCAGAGTCCATAATACTGCGCACATACAATATGCTCCATTTCATCTTCATTCAACCCTGTTACAAACCCACACAAAATCGCCATATACTCACAGATAACCCTGATGTCATCTCGATGAATCCATTTAAATCAATCGACTCCACTCGACCCAACCAGAACAAGAACACGAGAGCACCCATCATCATCGTCATCTTCTACAACATAATGCATAAGTAATCTGACAAGTCAAGCTGCTTGCTTTGCTTTATTACCTCGATTTTCAGAGATCCCTGAATCAGGCCTCCTTCTCCTACTCCGTCTCCCTTTTTAGCCCTCATATCCTTCTTACGGTCAGCACTCTAGTCAGGGATAGCCAGCCATTTTGTAGAACCTTTGGAACACAACAAAAAATACACAGCAACAACAACATTCCAGGCGGCCTTCTAAAAGTCGATCAAACCATTCAGGGGCTAAGTGACTTCGTTTATGCCTGTGTGTGGGCGGAGGTGATTTATTAAGCTCCGATAAGTCCGGCAATAACATCACAAACGGCTCGAATTCGGCAGAGAGGTGTCTATTGATTCTTTCTACCTTGTGTCCCTTGCGACAACTCCATTAAAACATCTCAAAGTGTCTCACGAGATACAGTACCTTCTGCACAGCTTGTCGGGGAAGACTTTGATGAATACAAACAGCGGTGATTGCGATCGAATCACGTTTCCGCAACCTTGACATTGTCAAATGGCGCTGTCCCTGTCAACCTTTAAACAAAACTAACGAGGCTACGCGAACGTAAACCTTGAGGGAACTTAATTTTTTTGATTGAAATTACGGCAGAATGTGCGCTCCTCTCCCGTCGAAACCTCCCCGTTTCGCTCCATTTTGCGATATGCTTTTGGATTTTTATTATATTAATCTCCATAATGGAGATGACGGTATACCCGAACGAGTGACGTTGCCGGCAAAGTGCTCGTCGCGCTCGAAAATGCCTTTATTAATGTTCATTGGATATGAATGTGATATTTTCAGATACACGCTGTGCTGGCATGTGCACGTTGGTATAAAGGTTAAAGGGATAGTTACGCAAAAAATTGCGGTCGGAAAAAAGGTTAGTATAAAAAAAAAGACCTCGCTCCTAGCATGGGGAAAAAAAAAAGTTTTATTTTGCTTTCGAATAAAATGTTTGGGAAGTTTGCATTTTTGAAAATACTTTTGCGGTGAATTTTTTTATGTTTGAAACATATTTGAGGTTTGGAGTGAACACAGTTGGTTATCTTCTTTTAACAGCCTTAACAATTAAACTTTAAGTCCTTGCAGTGATTTTGCATTTACATGAAAATATATTTTCTTTGTTTTTATTTCAGATTTCAGTGCGCTGCTGGTGAAGTGTTTTTACAAATTTTCAAGAAAACAGCTTTAAAGGTGAGTGTTTTTTTTCTAAGTTCTATTTATTTACATTTATAAATCGTATATTTAATGTAATTGGGGAAATTTGCGCAGGTTGATTGAAATCTCAGCTTGCCATTTCAAGGCAAGGCATTCCACGAACCTTGTAAATGATCTTCGCAAAATGGGTTTTTTTTATTTTAATTTCAAACAAGTTAGCCTTTGGTAATAAATAGCGTATAGTTGCAAACACTTATTTCTTTAGAACAATGCGCCTTTTCCACAAATTTTTCCAAAACCGTGCCATGTTAGCATTGAATCTTAAATGTACACGTTGCTTCCAAGAGGGGCGTAAGTTGTAGTGCGTATTCCGTATGGATGCTGATAGTTGGAGTTACTTAAAGATTCTATGAGGATATTTAAAGGAAAAGTCTTAACTCGAAAGTCTTAAATCCTAAACTGAAAGTTGGTTGGTTTTGGTGAGCTTTATTTGCTCTTCAGCTAGGCCTCTGATTGCGCCCGTTGTATTCCTCTATTTCCTGTATGAAAAATATTATCGTTAATTGAGGGGTTGTAGTGAAAAAAAATGGGGTGCCTTAGGAATCTCTTTGGAGTAGCTTGATTTGTATAGTCGGGAAATCTTTTTGTGCGTTTTTCGAACAGCATGATCTCACCGATCCCTTTTTCCTTGAGGTGCAAAAGATCTGGTATCAGTGCTGACCACCGTATTTTTATTTCTTTTTTTTCTCTGGAGTACAGAGCTCGTTTCGCTGCCTTGTTAGTCGTTTTGTCTTTTAAAGACTTTGCTGTTCTGCACGCTTTTAGGTTGACCCAGTGATTTTTGAATTCCTCGATTGCCCACGAAGGATATAGAAGTCACTTCGTTAGGTCTTTTATGTGAAGAGGACCAAGACAGTTTTGCTAGGGTAAAATTTTTAGTCCGTTTCCAATCACCCATGTTTTAACGGAGTTGCGTATGTCCTGCAAGATTTTCCCTATTATGTTTAGATGCTTTCCTCGAACTATGATTGCTAGATCTTCCGCATATGTAATGAATTCTAGATCTTCCGCATATGTTATGAATTTAGCGCATGTCCCTTCTAAATTTCTAAGGAGCTTGTTCATCACTTGTAACCGCAGAAGAGGTGATATACATTAATCCTCCTTGTGGTATCCCTCTTAGGACTTTACGTGCACTTGTTTCATCTCCGATGGAGGCTGTGATGATGCGGTTCGAAAGCATAAGTTCCAACCACTTGTTGATTTTTGTGTTTTTGCTGTAAATCGATAGGGCGTCTACCATATTCATTGTTTTAAATTTTTAAAGGCCCTTTCGATGTCAAGAAACACTCCTGCGACTGATTCTTTGTATTCAAAGTCATTCTCGGCTATCAATCTCTCTTCTATCTATCTTTTCTATGTCTTGCCAATAAGCATCTCCCTGCGTAAGTCCTGAGGACGAGGGTTGTCGCATATTTCGGAACAGAAGAGTTGCCTGGCTTTCTTTTTGGATGTCCTAGTAACATTTTTGAATTTTCCTATCCTGGAATTTCAGTATATTTTATTATCTTCTTAATATATAAAAATTGTTTTGTATGTGTGTTAGTCACAGAACTTATCGTAAACGGCTGGATCGATTTTGTTCATATCTTTTGTTTCTGTTTGAGTGGGTCCCTGGATGGTTTCGATTTGCTATCCAATGTTTTCTAATGGTTAATTGACCGATAAACCTCGTCGAGAAAAAATCATAATTATGATCAAATTTGGCACTGTGTTTTTTACAATTTTTCAAAGTGTCGAAAAAAAGTTTTCCACATTGCTTAGGAAAGAACTGAGTTTGTTATGATTCGATGAGTCGTTTAGATAACAGAGCCGGCTAAAGTTAATATTTATTTGTACTCCACACGAAATAGTCTAAAGCCTGCTTAGCAAATTATTATTTTTCCTCAACACGTGACATTTAAGAAAAAATTATGTAATTAGAACTTCCACATGGGAAGTTAAAAATTTTTGTGGGAAATATCGGAGGATTTGTCGAAATGGCCACACCAGAGTCCGAATCTCAACGTAGTTAAGAATGATACCTTAAGTCAAAAATTCAAGAACAAATAGGAAGATAGGCTTATGACACATGGGGCGATTCAACCCTTAGACGGCACCAAGACGAAACTTTTGCGAAAGAAGAAATTAAAAATATTAGAAAGTTGAAGTAAGAGTTGAATTTGAAATGGTTCGTATATTCGAAGGCGTTAAATATCAGAATTATATGTGTTCGAATAACTTTTCAGTGATTATAACATGTCTTAAAATGTTTATGAATGTTTTTCTCTTATGTTAATTAGATTCCTGGAATTAAAAAAAAAATGTTCAGACAGGACAAAGATTGCCGACTCCGCTAGTTATTTGTAAATCTGGGCTCTTAAAGCCTAGAATTAATATCGAAAAGTTTTTTTCTTTTTTTAAATTCGAATGACAAATTTATTTGACTCAGTTTAGTTACTTGAGAGATTTATCTTATTTCCTTGAGAGATGTTTGTGTACGTTTATTTCTAAGCTCATTTACAACCATCCAAGTAAACGTTTTACACTGTATTTGGCATAACTAAAGAAATGCAATATTGGTGATCAATTAAAATTATTCCAACTGCTGTATATATAAATTTTATAAAAAAATCCGATTGGTGTCATCATTGAATAGTACCCATAATAGGTCGTTTACTTATAATTGTAAAATTTATTGAGATAATCACAATTTTTTCAAAAAATCTTTCATTCATTATAAGATGTGAAATAATAAAATACTTAAAATAATATTTTACCTCTGCAATTTTAGCATTAGCAAATAAAGGTACCTATACTAATTTTTTTGTTTATAAGACTAAAATATATTGGATCACTCAAAAGTTAAATATAAAGAGAAGAAAGTCGAGATCTTTTGGAAAATTCTGCAAAAATCCAAAAGGAGAGTTCTTCTTTTGTGTTTTTACTAATGGAACTTTCAACATGGTTTGATTTTTGATTGTTCTTTGACATTCATGTTCAACATTATTACGTTTCTGTAGCATTCAAGCTTATTTTCAATTTCGAATCATATAGAATATAACAAGATTTTCTAAGTCTTTGTGAATTAATTTCGTACTTAACATAAGCAGCTCAACGTTATGTGCGGTCAGAAGAGACTGCAAACACTGTGAGTGGAAGACTGATGGAAGATCTAAACAGTTTGACCTTTATCCATTCAAATTGCCAAAGACATTCAACAAAGACATTATATCCCGAAATGGAACTGAGAATAATCCATCGAGGTCGTATTTTTGGTTTCATCTTTCAATTAAAGAAGCAACAGATGATTCTTTTTTGAAATAATTACATCAACGCGCGTTTTTGTTTGATGTTTTTATTCAATAAATTCACGCATTTAATTTGCTTACTTAGATGAAATTTGTTTGTTCATTTCATTTCATTGAAACGCGAAGTCGTTCTTTGTTATTAATAAGTTACAAATATGATAGTGGGCATTTAATCAGTCAGATTTGTACAAATAATAATAGTACAACAAAAATTTACAAATAGAGCTTCAAAATGTTCAGTTTATATTCGGTTGTCGGGGAAAGTTATCACTATTCTTAAGAATTTTAATAACTTACTTTTTTTTTTTTTAATATTTAATGATACTATCCCCAAGAAGAATGGTTGTCTGATATTGGCAAATGTTTTGGGTCTTTTGATTTAACCTTAATTTTTAACTGGATATTGATTTAGTCAACAAATTTTTGCAGTTTCTTTACTTTTTATAGTTTCAGTTCATTGACGTATACGAGTACCAAAACTCAACTCTTTATATATCATAAAGTTTCTTAATCAAAATTGGGCCCGATTACTGTGCGGAATATTAATATTTTGAAATTCATTGCGATGCGATGATTTTGCTATATATCATAAACTTCTTGTCATTACCACATTGCGTACGGTTTGTTCAACACTTTTATCGCCTGAAATGGTTGTCAACATCATTAAAATCTATGAACTGAGGTTTTAGTACTAATATCGCAATTTGAGTTGGAGTTATGCAGTTAAGGAGGTTAAATACTTCGATTTTTTGCAGATGTTGTCTATGGGAATAACTTGGCTGTCAATCCAAGAAACACTTCTGGCTTTGCAACAAATTATTTCTGTTTTGTTTGCAATAAACAGACAGGTATAAAACATGTCGTACGGTCACCTTTTTCTCACGGGGTGACCTGAAACAAGTTTCTTGTCAAAATATGCACCCCTCTGTCCTTATCATTTCGTTGCTTAAGCCTAAACCAACCAAATTCACTGCCAGCTGTAAAACCCAAAAAAGTTTATTTGCCATTGCTGGCTCTAAATATAATCACTTATAAAAACGGAACGACCAGAAAAAAATCGTCGAATTATGCTAATTGTCATTCATTGCATCCCCGCAATGTTTTTATTTTGTCAACTAACAACATCAAACCACCACCACCCATCAAGGAAATGACCAACAACCGAACGAGCAGCAGCCAATTCCACCTTCACCAGCTTTCAATGTTTCTGCACGCGATTTTTACGACCAGTACGGATTTTACGAGCAAAGTTTTATGACGAAATTCCGCCATAAAAAACCGACCGTGCCATACCTAAGGCAAATATTCCAAATCGATTGTCGCCAGCTGACACTATAACGTCAAAACAAACCTGACAACTCAACCACACATGTGGACACCTGATGAAGAAAATGTTTTGATTTGTCATGGCATAAAAGTGGTCCACATCTAAGACAATTAAATCATCTGTCATGTCAACATTCAATCCCACTATTTAGTTGATATCCATTTCACATCATGTCATTCCACATGCCCCATTCTTAAGTGGGCCAACAATAATAATCATCTCCCGCTGCTCCACCATCGCTTCGCACTTAAGGCACAGCAGTCGTCAATGTGTTTATACATCAAGTTGTAGTTTTAAGATATTTATTTACACTTAATCAGCAGCGCCAGCGCGAGATATCTAGCCGCCAAACGTATGCGTTAGTACTCTAATTTTTTGCGGCACATATCTTTCAGTCAAGCCTTCGAATAATAAAGCATCTTTGGGGCGCGGCAAAACGCGCAAGATCTATTTTTGGCAATTTTCAAGTGTACATGCAACCGATCGTTGATCCCGCTCTTGGTCTTGAGGTTGTTTTTTTTTCATATTTGTTTGTTAGAAAAAAACAATGCGTCCGGTTTAGTTGCCGTTGGCTGTTTCGAGTTTCACGCGACGACAGGTGGCACGAGGTGGCGTTTAGGTTATGTTTTACGGATTCGTTGAGGGTCTCCAATTTGTTTGTGGCAACGCTTGTTGAATTTTAATGTTCACACATGTTGCAGATATCGGCAATGAATATTAATTTGAACTTGTGTTTTCTTTGATTTTATTTTATGTCGTTAAAATTTAAATTTGGGGATTCGTAACATTTGATCGTTTTTTTTTTGTCGCAAAAATTGTAAATCGATCGATTGGTTGGTATTTAGTATTCAGTGTTTGAAAACTGAATAGTTTTTGTTGAACTATAGTTATTGATTTTTACTTACGATAAAAAATTGTGATTCGAAACTGCGATGAAAATAAAGACGTGGAGGTATCTGAAGATTAAGTCATTTTGCTTTGCCGATCTCATAAACCCATTCATCGATGGACGAACTGTGAGCTTATGAAAAAATTTCAATCATAAAAATCTGATACCATAAACAAGCTGTAAACCTCAACGTTTATTTAAATCGATTGCAATTACTTTGAAACATTTTGTTTTTCTGAAAGACATTGATGTTTTTTTTATTCGAAAAACTGCTGAAATGTCTTCTAGTACGAGACGTACGAGGCATCGTGTTTTCAATAATTTCGCTGTTATTGTTCTTTGAATAGTTTTTACCACTATTAAGGTCACGTAATCCTAATTTTTTTTGTATAATAGCCTGAATTCCTTTCTAAACAATCGGGTATCAGTGGAGGATTTGTGAGCACCTACGAAATTGGATAAGATGGGTCTTGCGATAAATGTTAGTACGACGAAGTACATGCTGCCTACAAAAACAGTCACCGACTTCTTGGGCAAAACCTCACAATAAATAGATAAAACTGCGAGGTAGTAAAGGACTTTGTCTACCTAGACCTAGACAGGCAGTAACCTCCGGAAATGACACGACTGCGGAGTTACATCGAAGAATTACTCTTGCCATTCGATGTGTCATTGGGCGTAGACGTCAACTGAAAAACAAATAAATCTCTATATATAGTAAAACTTTGATAGTCTCAGTCCAACTGCTTGGCTCAGAAGCATGGACAATATCAAACTCGGACGAAGAGATTCTTGGTCGCTTCGAAAGGAAAATCCTTCGAATTATTTTCAAATCAAATGACGAACTCTATGATCTGTACAACGACATCGACCTAGTCAAACGAATCCGAATGTCACGACTCAGATGGATAAGTCATGTAGAGCGAATGAACACCAACGCTAGGGAGTCCAACTTTGAGGGACGTGTCCAGACGGCGTGCTCAGCTGGAAAGGGACCTCAATCAGCTGGATGTACGAAACTGGAGTGCAATGTGGACCGAGGCCATACCCTAGACTGTAGCGCCAGCTTAGGGAAGAAGAGGTCTCATAATGTCCAATATTGCCCCAGACAACATTGTGAAGATTTTAATTCATTTCAGTTCGATATAGAGACTACAACCCTAATATTAAACAAATGTCAGTTTTTCTGGAAGGATGCCAATTTCAACGGTAACCCAGAGCTATCAAAATAAAATAGTCGTACATCTCAGAATACTGGCGTTGTGCCTTCATTTGTTCAGCTTCGAGCTTGCCTGTGGATCGTAACCTAAACTTTTTCATCAGTTTTGTCTATTCGACAAAAATGTTCCTAAAGCTCAGATAATTTATGATATAAATAAGTTGAATCGGTTATTTTGTGATCTGTAATTCGGTAATATATTTAAGAATTTTGCGGAATTTGAAATGTACATAAGATTACATCTTATAGACCTATACTTTTGGTTAATTTCTTATGACTCGTAGGACCTAGTGTGATAAAAAAAACTCAGATATTATTTCGAATTTTTGAGCCCAGTGTCTCACAGCTGTCCGAGCCAATAACCACTATGCCCTTGACCCCCGTAACCAACATTTCTCTACGTTTGTTTACACCAGCATGTAAGGATAGAAAAACCAGACATTCAGTTATCAGAAAATCTCTTGGAGAAGAAGTAGGCTGTTATTTTTGACGATTACATATCAACCTATGCAATTTTTATATTCATCTACTTTTTGCTCACAAGCTGCTTCCCAGTCAATTCCAATACTTCGCACAATCAGATCTTTCCTTAAACAAACTGCCTATAGTTATAATTTGTAAATCACACGTAACATTGAGTATGCAACGCAAGTTTTTGTTCCACTGATATCTAAACCCATGCCAGTCACATCGCAGTCCCATTTTGCATCCATTTGATATTTAGGGCACGTTTCCAGGTCAATAAACTACCAATTATAGAAATGTCGTTCTTTAGTTCACATCCTAGTCCCTACGAGCATCTTTTTTGTGATCTAAAATTGTGGCTTGAAATTCTATTCTGACATCGATGACAATCCCATTGGCCAGCGTTTTGACACTTTCCGTTCCGCTACAGGCACAGCCACAGCCACAGCTTACAACCACAATAATGTCTGGCATCCTTCCAAAAGAATTCTGCAGTCTGTATTTTCTCCTTGCGCTGTTTTTCGTCCTTTTTGTGTTACATCTATGAAGCAAAAATCGGATTATGGACGTGCTAACTGGTGCTTCCATCTCTGTCCGGTTTGTGGATCCAACTCACGTTGTGTTGTTTAATTAAGCGCACACAGCGGCGGCCGCTGCGATAGGCAGTATTCACTAGTCTCAGCAAATGGGGTGTTGGTCATTAGGCTGATGATAACTGAGATGCTCTAGTGGTGCTATTTGCACATCCACTTACATGCAAGGGAGAAAAACATTGATTTGAATCAATAACCGTCATCGAACAAACAGTCAGTTTGACAGGCTGGCTATTTGCGAACGATGGTGTAATGACAGCGGAACTTGCAATAGAATTTTAACAGTCAAATGCGTTGTGGTTCCCACCCACTGGAGAACGATTCCACGTAAATAGTACTTGGTGAAGATTTTTCACTGTCAGGGAGAGTTTCTTAGGAAATCATGAAACGAATTAATTGAATCGTGTTTCGCTATTAATAATCATCAGTATCGCGGATAGCATGATAATTGTGTAATTGAAAGCGTGAACTCGTTGGAGTCAAGTGTGGCTTGTTTTCGGCATGGGGGACAATGAAACCGACACACGTTACTCTGCTGACGCAGATTTCAATAACCTGTCGTGGGATGACAAATCACATTGCCAATGGATTAAAGCGTTCAATTTATTTTGAACTCTTGTGAAAGCCAAAGGTGAAAGAGTGATTTCCAGTTTCTTTGTCGGCAAATAGGCGTTCATTTTGTTCATGATCGTTGTAGCTAATTGAACTCCAAGCAGATGCTGTCATGTCTTTCTTTATCTGCCTGCTTGCGCACTTTAAATAGAGGAAATTTCAACTTATATTATATATCCATTATATATATTATATATCCATTTATTTTTAATTGATTTTAAGCCCTTAATGGTACATAAAATCAATGAAACAATATCAATTGCAGTCTTAAATAAATCATTAATACTACTGTGTCCAAAAAATAAGGTGACATATGAGTTTAAACTGCGCGCTTCGAAGGATTTGGAAATTTTTCTTTCTTTTTAGGTTGGTAGTACTGTCAGTGACATCTATGTGAAATTTCATGTCAAAATATATTCATAGTGTTTGAGATACGCGTCGTTTTGTGAGCTGCTAAAAGTAAGTTTTTCGTTTTTTGCGATGTCGAAATTTATTGAGCAAAGAATTTGCATTAAATTTTGTTTGTGGAATCAATTTTCTGCTGCGGATACGTTGAGGATGATGCAGAAAGCCTTTGATGATGAGGCTATGTCTATAAAAAATGTTTACAAGTGGTATAGTGATTTCCAAGCCGGCCGTGAACGTGTCGAAGACGAAGAGCGTTCTGGGCGACCATCAACCTCAACCGATGAAGCTCACGTCCAACAAATCAAAGATTTGGTGTTGAAAAACCATCGATTAACGATTAGAGACCTTGCTGATGAAGTTGGCCTATCGAAAAGCTCAGTCAATACCATTTTGAAGGATGCTTTGGGCCTCAAGCGCGAATTTTTTGGAATAAAGGCGTCGCGTTGAAGTGTGTGAAACAATGCTTTCCGACTACCAGGATGTCATGTCATGAAACGCATTATAACTGGCGATGAGACTTGGATCTATGCTTACGACCCCGAAACAACCGATCAATCGAGCGAATATCGTGCCTAAGGAGAGCCGTTATGCGTCGTTTGCGTAACGCTATCCGCCTAAAAAGGCCAGAATTGTGGAAAGACAATTCTTGGTTTTTACACCACGATAATGCACCATCCCATACCGCACTCGTAATTCGTGATCATTTCGCCAAAAACTCAACCCATATCGTTCCGCAACTACCGTATTCACCTGATCTGGCGCCGTGCGACTTCTGGCTGCTCAACAAGCTCAAAAGACCGCTCCGGGGACACCGTTTTGATACGATAGAGGAGATTCAAGCCGCAGCGAAGAAAAGCCGAAAAGAAGCCGAAAAGTGACTACAACCAGTGTTTCAAGATTGCAAAATCCGTTGGCATAAGTGCATTGCATCGGGAGGGGATTACTTTGAAGGGGATGAAATTGATTTGGAAGAATAAATAAAGAATTTTCAAAATAAATACAATGTCACCTTTTTTTTTGGACACAGTAGTATATTCAAAGGGCTTAGCGAGATGCCGAAAGAAGAAGCTAAAATTGACGCTTGAAAGTGAGGAAAAGGTGGAGAACGCAGAGAAACAAGTGTTTTGAGTTTTTTTTTTGTGGTTACAGGAATTTTTTAATTATGAATAAAACGATATTTATTGGAAAAAGAAAAGTAATGAAAAGCGCAAAGGTAAGTCATAACAAACCGAAGATTACTAGGCTTACGTTACCACTTGCAGGAGAGTTTCCACTTCTGAACTAGGAAGCAAACAATTTTTCAATGCTTCTAAAAAAACCTATGTCTGCTGTCAACCATACTGCACTTTTCACTAGGTAATCTTTTGTAAATGAATGAATTAATTACTGTAACAAAACTCCTTTTTTTGACACAAGGAACGGGCTAGAGAGGGAGAAGGACATGACTTTTGATTATCTCCTAAGAACCATTTGATAATAAAGGAACCACTCTTTTAGCATTGACAAATCATATATACTAACTGGTCGCGATATAAAAGCCTTTATCTTAACGGTGCCAAGTCACTTGCGATGTGAGGCTCGTTAGAATTGATCTCAACCCTTCTGCTTTTCCCCCAGTTGTTCTGGATAATGAAGAAAAAAATGAATACGTAAAAGATGTCAAATACCTTGTATACAGAATCAACAGTTATCTAAGCTGCTGTAGTGCAATCTGCAATTCTCTCAGAAAACTATATTTCGGACTTCGTTCGTTAAGATCTTCTACAGGCATGTTGTCACCCAGTATGAGGAAACACAGAGAAAAATCACTTAGTGTATGGTATTTCTCTTACAATTTCCCCCTATCCAGTTCTAGACAGTGAGTGCAAGCTTAATGTGGCTTTCAACGACTGCTTTCGCTTCATTCACTCTATTCCTCGGTTCTACAGTGAGGCACATTTGCAACATTCCATCTTCAGTATGGGAATCGTTGAATACTTGACGTTTAGGGCAATCCTGAAACATCATAATATCATCAACAACAGGGTCCTATTTGTCTGTATGAAACACTCCGTTTTGTTCCGTTTTTCACACAATATAACCGAACGGCCATTAAACGTATCCACAATTCGTTTGTGGAATAGAGTACCGCACGAATCGCAAGGAACTACCTCACCTGCTAATTTAAGGAGAAAACTACTTTTGCACTTTTCTGCTGATGTTTCTTAATTACTAATGAATTTATTGAAATGAATGAATGTCCTATTATTTTAAGGAAAATAGATTTTGTTTTTTAAGTTTTTTAGTTTATTTTATTTTATTTTTAGATTATTAAGTCTTTGATGAAATCAATATTTCTGTTAACCTTGTTTTCTGATACTCTTAAAGATTAAATTTCTTGTTGTATCAATGTCAACGAAATTATTAAATAATTAACAACAACAACCAGGAGCAAACTGTCGTTTAAGCGATATACTACTGTGTCCAAAAAAAAAGGTGACATTGTATTTATTTTGAAAATTCTTTATTTATTCTTCCAAATCAATTTCATCCCCTTCAAAGTAATCCCCTCCCGATGCAATGCACTTATGCCAACGGATTTTCCAATCTTTGAAACACTGGTTGTATTCACTTTCCGGGATGGCCTTCAGTTCCGTCTTCGCTGCGGCTTGAATCTCCTCTATCGTATCAAAACGGTGTCTCCGGAGCGGTCTTTTGAGCTTGTTGAACAGCCAGAAGTCGCACGGCGCCAGATCAGGTGAATACGGTGGTTGCGGAACGATATGGGTTGAGTTTTTGGCGAAATGATCAAGAATTACGAGTGCGGTATGGGATGGTGCATTATCGTGGTGTAAAAACCAAGAATTGTCTTTCCACAATTCCGGCCTTTTTAGGCGGATAGAGTTACGCAAACGTCGCATAACGTTCAAATAATATTCCTTGTTGACTGTTTGGGCGGTTGGAAGGAATTCATAAAGCACAACACCACGATAATCGAAGAAAACAGTCAACATGATCTTGATTTTTGAGCGACTTTGGCGCGGCTTTTTTGGTCTCGGCTCTCCTTTGGCACGATATTCTCTCGATTGATCGGTTGTTTCGGGGTCGTAAGCATAGATCCAAGTCTCATCGCCAGTTATAATGCGTTTCATGACATCCTGGTAGTCGGAAAGCATTGTATCAATTCAATGTTTTCGGTACCAGTCGAGATTTGACGCGCTTGAGGCCCAAAGCATCCTTCAAAATGGTATTGACTGAGCCTTTCGATAAGCCAACTTCATCAGCAAGGTCTCTAATCGTTAATCGATGGTTTTTCAACACCAAATCTTTGATTTGTTTGACGTGAGCTTCATCGGTTGAGGTTGATGGTCGCCCAGAACGCTCTTCGTCTTCGACACGTTCACGGCCGGCTTGGAAATCACAATACCACTTGAAAACATTTTTTTTTAGACAAAGCCTCATCATCAAAGGCTTTCTGCACCATCCTCAACGTATACGCAGCAGAAAATTGATTCCGCCAACAAAATTCTTTGCTCAATAAATTTCGACATCGCAAAAAACGAAAAACTCACTTTTAGCAGCTCACAAAACGACGCGTATCTCAAACACTATGAATATATTTTGACAAGAAATTTCACATAAATGTCACTGACAGTACTACAAACCTAAGAAGAAAGAAAACTTTCCAAATCCTTCGACGCGCGCAGCTTAAATTCATATGTCACCTTATTTTTTGGACACAGTAGTATAGTTTGTTTAAAGTTTCAAAACACTTGCTACTGGAACAAGTTTCCACAAAGTGTAAGTCCTAAATTGGTTTTTATGGTCAAATACTTCAATATAGAAGATATGTAAATAAATTATGTTTTAAAATGATTATGATTATATCAACATTTTTTGTCTTTGTAAAGCATTTCAGCACATATATAAAATAAATTAAAAAAAATAAAAATAAGGACATAATCATGGTATAAATAAACGTGGCAATCGCAAATGACGTCGGGAAAATCATTTACGAATAGCGAAAATAATAACGAACCTAAAACAGACTCCTTGGGTATACCCATATTGGTGACAAGATGGTCCGAATTGCCTAGATCAGTTTTCACACGTTGTATCCGATCCTTTAGATAGCTACACTGGAGTCTTAGGGACGTACTGGAAAAACTATAGTTTCTTAAGTTTCGAAATTAAGATTATGCCGTCTATGCTGTCAAATGCGTCGGAGAAATCTAAAAGAACCATAACGCAAAACGTGTCTGAATCGAGAGCAAAGCGGTTGTCAGAAGTAACTTAAGTTGCTGCAGATTCGCAATTGTGATTACGTCTGAAACTAGATTGCCATTTGAACAGTAAATTATAAGCAATCAAATAGTTTTGAATTTTACATTTGAACAAATTTAAACATTGGCATTGGTTTTTTGAGTCCAGAAATTCTTGGATTCGTTTGTCTTCAATAATAATAGCAGTCATTAAGATTCTGTGCATTTCATAAATTTCATAAGCAAATGTTGTCGAATTAACTTTTTTTCTTAGGCTCTGAGATATGTAATAACCTGATTCAGATTATCCTTTAATGGTGTTTCCTCGAAATGTTAATATCATATTTATAAAGACGATTTTTTAAATGAAAATGTTTGAAAGCTACATTGAAGATTCGTTTGGCTAAAATTAAGAACTAAATCAAGAACGTAAAGAGTTCATTTCTTCATCCCTTGGATATACTCGAATACCCACTTAATTCGATGTCAGCCTAATTTAAAACTCATTAGAAATATTCAAGACATTTTAAATTGTTTTCCACTTCCATCCACTGGTTAAGATGATGTCGAAAACAGTATCGGTATCCGGCAACATCACCTACGTACAAAATTCTACCCTAAAAGCCCTCTTAACATGAAAAACACATTATGACTTGCACCAAAACATAAGCCATACTTCAAGATCGATAACCCGAGTTCGTGTATGTAAAACTTATCCTATCAAGAAATACCACATAAGTGCGCATTATAAACATTAAACGAAACAATGCAACATGCAACCGTTATGATCCACATTCCCTTAGAGAGCAAAGTAATTATCCTCTAGAAACGACACCAATGCGGCAGAAGTCCACCCGACTCAAGAGCTAAACTCAAGTCGATCCCAAACATTACGAAAAGCAAAAAAAAAAAAACAATAAGGCAAAATGACTGAACTGAAACCCTTTAGCCTGGTTCCATATTTGCGTGCAGTTATGCCAAAGAACATGAGGCACAACATACGTCCTCCTCAACCCAACAAGTTCTACCTAAAGGCTGTTTAGTTTGTAACAAACTTACCGAACTCTCAACTTCAACTTCAAATAACCGATTGTACATTTTGCCACAAAAGTTCCTCCTTTCGGGAATCCCTTCGCCTTCTTTTTCCTCTAAGTCATGAGCCTTTATTTTTGTGGCGTGCATGGGCTAAATCACGCACGCTACTCTAGGAACTCACAGACGAATAGGCGCTCCTAAACTCCAGCATCACAGAGAATAGTTTCTTTCTTTATCGTATGACATTTGTCAAAGCAGGCACATGTACATTATGCTTCGTGCGAGTTCAGAGGTCGAAATTGCAATGAAGTAGTAAGGACATCCCCTCCCCCGCCACAGTTTCCATGTTTGCAAATGATTCTGCCTGTCGAATGAGACGTTTTTAGAGATTCCCCCAGCAGGAATGAACTACCTAACATCAGAGTCATTTGATTTCGACTCGGTGGTGACGGTAAGATTGACGCGTGAAGATGTCAAGGAAATTGTTTGGAAGTTTCTTCGCAGAAACTTCAGGAAGAGCTGTACGTTGAGTCAGAGTCAAATTAAATGTTTGCCTACACTTGGTGGGCGTTACTTGGTGTGCGGAAGGAAGACGGGCACGTTTCGTAATTTCATGAAATTAATTTTCTACGGGGGCATCGTTTTTGGGAGTTTATTCAATTTCTGAAAGCATTTCCGAACTTCAAGGCGTTTTGAGATATGTATTTTTTTTCTTTGGATAAAGGCTGTGCAGTCTTTTTGAAGGGTGATAACATACAATTTTATGTTGTCAACAAAATAAGCGGCTGATGTGTTTAATTCATAATTTGAGACGATGATGTCTGAGGATGAAGTAAAATAAATCTTGTGGAGCCAAGAAAAAACAATGATTATCTTTGAAAAGCTAGTTAAACAGACGACTAGCTTATGGCCGATTAGCTTTAACCCATTTAAACGAGTCTTCAACTCTAAAGAGTGTAAACATAGGTAGAGAATGTTGCTTCAATGTGCGTAGCCTTGTTGTCTTTTCAAGACGCAGACGCAGATTCTGTTCAGTGATCTAGATAAAATTTATGTGCAAAAACTCAAAAGGAAACTTCAAACGATTTGGCTTCAGAAGCTTCTAAACCTTGTCACAACAAGGGAGCTTCATATTTTCCTGTCAACCATGTTTGATTGATTAGTTTTTTGTATTTTAGCGCGCTTTCTGTATGTGTCGGACTCCCTACCTAAGGCCAATTCAACCGCAGAACCTTCTCCATCCCTTCCTCCAATTAGATTTATGAATTTGCGTGCCCAATAAATTCGTACTTTACTCCGTCATGGAACAGACACAGACGAGGCATGATCCAGAGTATGGCAACATCATCACCATATTGATGACGTTTGACAAGGAGTCGATTACCGCACCTCGCAGTCAACGGTGGCGCACATCACCTTCAAGGCTGTATTTCCTCACCAATGTTCGCTAAAAGCATCTTACCTTGTTTGTTCTCCGTGGCAGCGATAACTTTACATACCAGTCTATCAATTCGTTTGTAGGAATCTATAAATCACCATCCTGGTGAGCCTCCTTCTAAGGTCAGGTTCTCGCTGAAACTGAAACTGTGAAAGCAAAAAGAATAAAATAGCTACATTGATGTAAATAGCTAGAAATTGTTCGAAAAATTGTTAAAATCGTTAGAAAAGGCAGCATTTGTTTAAATTTACAACCACAAAACTCTTATAGAGTAAACTTGTCTCCCGAAAAATGTTCACATTGAAATTATCTGTCCTCGACCATCAAAATTTAGACAATGTATTAAAATACTTGATTTGAATCTTAAAGCCGTAAAAGCTATACTCCTATTAAAATAGTACGCTCTCTTGCTTCACTCGATCGATCCCCTGACTACATTGCACAATTGCCTTACCATCGAGAGAATCGAGAAAAAATGCATGAGACTTCTGATAGTTTTGCTAACCGGCATCATCCTTCAGGCTTCCCCCAATATTCTCTTAGAAACCGTACAAGTTATCCAGTTATCCAGGTTAAGAAAATAAGGAATTACGAAACAGCCACACAAGGGAGCATTTTCAATTGTACCCCGCCGTCGGCGCTGTCTATGACTTGGATAGGTTTTCTTTTTCTGAAAAAGAAACACAAATTCGTTTGCACCAAATTGAAGGAAGACAAACCACAAAAAAAGAAGAAAACTCGAACCTCTAGGATATGTGTGAATGATGCACAACTTTGTGCTTGCAGATAGTTTCCTTCGTTGTTCGAATGGAGGTGGAGAAAAATTGAATTTAAGGCTTTGATGTTTTATAGTCTTCCGGGGGAATTTAGTTTCCCATTTCAAGATGAATATAAAAGAATACTCACACAATATTCAGGATGTAACGATGTGGCATTACATCCTGGTCGTATTATGTCTACAATTTTTTTGTTCTCATGTAGGGGATGAAAATTCTACTTGGCGCTTTTTTTCTGTTTTTTTATGTCCCACAATTTCAGTCAAATTCAAATGTCATTTCTCTCTTCGTAGATTTGCAACTGTGCCGCTTCCTTTTCATTTTTTCCTCTCCAACGCATCCTGTGTGCATTGTTGTTTTTTCATGGCTTCAATTGTTCTTTTCTCAGGTGTGACCCCAATCTTGTCAGTTTTCCTTTGCCTTTATATCGTATGTGACCTACTCTACATACAATTTCGTTTGTGTGTGAAAGTCGTGATATCCTTTGCTTGTCATCCTATGAAATTATGAACCTTTTTAAGCATAAAAATATGGTGATAAAGTCTCTATGGACAAATCTTGGAAAAAGTGCAATTTATTTTTGTTTGTATTTGTATTGTAAATGTATTATCTGTTTTGTCTTGTCTGTCAAAAGTTAAGCCCTTACTTTTTGAACGTCATTGTTTGCCCGTAATAAGTTATTTTAAGCAATTGCAACGTTGACGTGGAAGGACCACACTAAGTCTTTTGCCTCAATTATCTACGCATTCTCATGGCACGATAATAACTGTGTTATGTGACTGTTCCTCATAGAAGCCTTGTTTATGATACATTCGACAAATAAGACTAACCCTACTTATGACTTCAATATGCGATAGCGAGTTCAATATGAGTGCGTGTGAAATCGACGGAGTATTAACTTTTTTCGCTTAATCAATTTTCAATTTTAAGGCTTAAAAGAGTATTCAAGTATCATCGAGTATGCATATGGTTCATTACACTATCATTACCATTATCATTACCATTATTATTACCATTATCATTACCATTATCATCACCTACCATTATCATTACCTAACATTATCAGTACCTACCATTCGCATTACCTCCAGTTTATTCACAAGCCCTTATCCTACAGAAAGACTCCAAAATAAGGATCGGTGGTGGGTTCGCTTTCCGAACCGTATTTTAAAGAGAAATATTTGCGATCAGGAATAAATTTTAGTTTCTCAACTCCACACACTATCGCAGCCCTCTGTTTAAATGTTCAAATACCATCTCGTCCTTTTTAGTGATAACAGTTCTGAATAAAAGTTTAAATATGACGTTAATCTAGTCCTCAGGTCAAATTTCTATAATAAAAAAGTACAAATTGCTTCCTTACGCACCTTATTTGCAAGTTTTACCCATTAGGACTATTTCCGTTTCCAAAATTAAAAAAACCGGCCAAAGTGCGATTTGGACTCTGGCAGCGAGGCCCCTTAAAAACGTGTAGGTGTTTGAATTGTTCTTCCACCCCGGGAATCGAGTCTCGAAGGCTTTTCTCTTGCGAGTATCAAAATATGCTGCATAACTTGCATATTCATTTTTCATTTCACATAGCTTTTTTTTGTGATGTAGGTACAAGTTTGCGGCTTACGGACTTCTTTCTGTATAAAACCTTGCTTTTTGCCAAATTTCATGATTTTAGGGCAACAGGAAGTATCCCTTGGGTTTTTATTACTTTTGCGAGTACCGAAATATGCGGTATAAATAGTCATTGTATCGACTTAGAAGCTTGGTTTTCTCAACAGCTTTAAGGGACCTCAGTCATAAGTATTTGGTATTAATTTCAAATGGATACCTCCCCATGTCTCTGAGAAAAAGTGTGGTGACAGACAGACGGACAAAAAAGTGATCTTGATGATGATGATGAGTTAGCTCTCTATAGCTTTTTAAATAAGTCCGATTGTTCGGATAGCGAAGCTACTGAAATGTAGTGATTTAAAGGTCTGGTACCTCTAGAACTGTCCCTATATAAAAATTTTCTTCGCTCACATGCTTTCCCTGCATGACCTTCGGCAAGCAGTTTATCTGCAAACTATAAAGGTTTATTAATCCTGTGAAAATGATAGAAATTAATTTTCTTGCATAGGGCTTTTCTCGTTGCTATAGTGGACCACATTAAAGAAGAATTTAACAAAAGACTATTGAAAAATCGGACATTTTCTAACAAATTGGCACTGTAACCATGCTCTGATAAAAGAAAGGTAAAAATATTTGGGAATAAATATGACTCCATGACTACCCCACCTCTGATGAGAAACCACCAATAGTATTTCCAACCAAAACAATGCCTTTCCCCTCTAAGCTCTGTTGGTGGAATAATTTCGTACCTTCCAAATACACACTTCCATTGTCCAACTGGTTAATCCCCTTAGCCAGGAGGCAAACAAGTGTCGCTTCTAATCTATGCAAATATTGCAAACAGGTCAAGCCATTACCATATGCCACTTCAGCTTCGAGTACTGCAAACTCACCTCTCAAAGCAAAATAGGCAAACGCACAAATTGAATAAGGAAAACCACTTTACATTTCCGCACTCCAAATGTTAATCTAAGCTTCCAGCTTAGTGTCCATTAATTACGGAGTATCTTTGACGCTTTCCATCCACACACAAGTGTACCATACCAACCTACAGCCCATCCACCTAAGTACAATAAATGGAATATTCAAAAAGCAATTATTATGCAAGGACATTCAACCTAGAGCAGAGTGGCGACTTACAGTTTACATTTCGCCAGGATATAGGGTCTCAGTTAATTACACAAAGTGGCTGCTTCATTTTTCTTATACAAATACTCGTACAGTGCCCTTCTTTGTTGGTGATTATTTTTTTGTCCTTTTCCTTTCGCTGCTGCGATCGATTCGCCGGGAAACCAGGGCGACGATTAGGAAATGGATAAACTATGAGTAAACTTTGTTTGCAGGGCGAAATCCCTTTTGCATAATTGGATTGGGAATGTAAATCTCCCAGAAGAAGATGAAGAGAATAGAAGGCTAGCAGGGCCAGAAAATGTTTGAGAATGAGATGAGGCTTAAGTCTTTCAGGACGAGGAGACGAGCACTGACACACTACTGGCACAGTCCTGTCTGTCATCGAGATGAGTACCTTCAACATAAGACTGAAACTGGAACTCAAACAAAAACTGAAGTTCCCTGTAAACTAGCGTCGAAACGCGCGGCGAATAAACTTTTGAGCACCGGCTACGGTTTAAGAAAGTGTTGTTGCAGTCCTGCTTACAATAGAATCGTACTTAAATGTAAAACTAACTAACCAACGAAGCGTTTTTCTGCGTGCATCACTTTAAGGATAAGCAAGCACTTTGCTGGGACATAATGGGGACGCTATAATAGCACCGACCCGACGACAAACGTTTAACAGAAACAACAGCGAACGAATGCACAAAAACGGTGATGTGATAATAAACTCAACATGACTCTTGATAAGTTTTGCCCCATTGTCCTGGATAAAATGTCGAGAAGATTTACTTCAGAGAGAATAGGTAGGTGAACAGATAGACTGGGGTAATTGCTTCCTGGTCGTGCAAATAGATTTGAAAAGAGACGGAAGGAAGACTGGGCACCAGGCGTTGAGTGAAATTTAAATTACTGTCGCGGTTTTTGTTTTTGCTTGTTGTCTTGCCCAAAGGATTTCACACACACACAGCTCTGAAAAAGATCTAAGTGAAAATAGTCCTTTCGTTGACCCGCATTTCGCGATAAGCTTCCGACAGCGAACTGCTTTGGGCATTTAATTTGCTAGAAATAAATTCAAATGACAAAGTGGTACCTCCGCTCAGCTGTGACATAATTAAGATCCACTGAAGGGAAGAAAGGTGCTTTGTGGAGTCTTTTTAAAAAATTTGTTTTTAATTACCGGGTAAGCTTGTTTTAGGATGCGATGAAAAATAGTTTTTTTTTTTTTCAAACAATAAGATGACTTAAACTCTGGTATTGTTATGATTGTTGTAAAATTTTTTCTAAAATCTTGCTGTTGAAAGCTTCTCAGAAGGCAAATAACTATCCAGTCGTAAGCCAACTCAACTGCAGTGCATCAAAAAATTGGGTAAAAGCAGAAGTAAAACAATAAAATCTGGGCATGAAATCGTCTGTATTTTTCTCAAATGCTTTGATCTCAAAGAACACAATTTTTCGTTTAAGGCCTTTAGAACAGTCATAGATGAAAAAGTTCTATTTGCATTCATTGTTGTCTTTTACTCCTGACATCAGTTAGAGACATGAGTTTTGCCCTTGCGAAATCGGAGGCCCAGTTTCTCATTCGATCTTAAATGAGTTTAGCTGGCTCATTGAAGTATCTACCTTGTCAGCAGGCAATATGTCACGGTGTTCTTTTAAATTTCGAAACTGATTTGCGCCAAAGAATCCACCTAGAGCTATTTGGTTTAGATCGAAAAATTTTGCTTGGAACACCGTCTCTTCAAGGATATTATGTCCTGTTGCAACACACATTGTTTGCATTTTCTGTGAAGACAGAGTTACGTTTTGTCTGTTTTCATTTTGTTCAATCCCTTGAATTCCTTTTTAGCCTTTAAACAGTGTCGCTTTTATGAGTGCTGTCGAATTGGTTAAGCACGTTTCTTTTACGTGATCCCTCCTCACCATATTATTACTGAAATGGAATATTGTTCGCATAAGTTATGTTTCGAAAATGTATCTTTTTAGTCCAAATTGGTGTGATATATTCTTCCTTATTTCACTTGAAAAAGGAAGAGTGACATTTATATCCCACCACATTTGCCACTGACCAGAAAGAATCCAAGCCATGGATACGCCAATAAAAAGCCTATCACTGTATCCTAATTCTAGATCGGCTAGATTGGCTTTCCTCTGTTGTGTTTTACGGATAATTTGTTTAAATTTTTTTTTCAGCAGCAATTGTCAGTTCACAATCTCCGTTGAAATAGGTTGGTTTTTGATCTAGAACCAACCGTTGCAAATTTTAATTTGAATCGGTTAAATCGATCTTGAAAGACATAATCAACTGCTTAGAATGTCGCCTGATGGAAGCTTCGTGGTTTATCTCAACACTTGCCTGTACTCGAACGATGTTTTTCTCATTTCGAACTCAAAGAGGTCTCCTGGCACACAGGAGATCACAGGCAAACCCATTATAAGTTACAAAAGCCAATTTCGAAAATTAAAAAAAATTTAAAATACTCAATAGTTTCGCCATAACGTTATTTATGCACCACTCGGTATATTACCAACGAAATTATTCAATCTTTAGTTTCTTGAATTTTTCTTTCATTTAGTCTCACTCAATCACATTCATTGAATAAAAAGCATTTTTCAAAACAAAGAAAAAAATATTTTTGAAAAAAAAACTCGAAAACTGTCATCCTGATATCACAGCACCAAAGTTCATCAGATTTTCCATTACTGTGTTGAAGGTAGCTAATTAAAAACCAACAAAGGCGTCCTTCATCTTTAGAAAATAAAAAAAAAACTTAAAGCATCTACAACCGATACGATTCTTAGCCCAGTATCTCTCTGCTGAAGGTTTCCATTATTTTTAAGCAAATATAAGAACAGCGCCAGCTTGTCGGTTGGCCTCTTTCGCATATGCGGTCATTGAGTCATTCTAACTATGAATGAGCTTGCAAGGTTTGCAGAATAATTTTTTACCCACCCGCACCAAATTATATAAAGTTGGCTGATGGCGAGTGTGGTGGTGTTGGCAAAACGAAAACCGATAGAGAACACATTGCCAAACAGACACGATGTCGTCCGTTAAGAAAATCCATTTCTATTACTAAGACGCATGTAGAAGTTCGTTGCCGAACACGTATCTTGACAATATTTGCGACGATGATGAAACACTATCCAGCTCTGTTCAATCGTCCTTCTAAAGTCAGAAACGGCAAGAAGAAGAATCACACAATCCTCTAATGGGCGGCTATGGCGATGTTGCTGATGTCATTTTTTTTTTTCAATATTTTCGTATGATCTCATTTTTTGGCGCATTCTGATTCAACATTTAGGACGCCCCCACAAGGACATCTCAATCATCGGTCTGCCGTTACCAAATGGAAGGCCATTAAGAAATAATTCGAAGTCAGTATAAGATTCCAAAGCATGAGTCATTGCACCTTTTGCATCAAAGGACATGATATACGATATTGACAAGCTAGCTACTCACATCTCCTCTGTGTGCTCGTAAGAGAAAGTTCAGGTAAGATTTATCGAAAATTGTCTTGGAAATTTTACTTCTCCTTCGTGTGTGGTGTGTTTTTTTTTATTCGTTGGTCGAACGTATGTAGATGGGTTTGATCCCCTAAGGAAACTGAAATCGTTTATAAATTCCGATTTAAACTATCGAATAGGGAAGATTTTCGTCTTTGGGTTACTGAGAGGATTTATGCACAAATAAATCTGAATACGATGAGAGTATCAATCCCTTGGTGTCTTACTTTTAAGCTTTAGAAATGCACGAATAACTTCGGAAATCAGTCAGTATAAGCGATTCAAATGAAGAGTGAGACAAGTGAATCTGGCTTAAAATGCCAGCAGATATCGCATTTCGATGAAGGTTGTTTTAAACAAAGTGCCAAACGTGTCAAAGTTCTTTCACTTTTTTAACTCTTCATTTACAATGCATTATGAAATTCTAGGAAAAAATTGTTTAATAATACGAATCTGAAAAGAGGACCTTAAAAAAATGTAAACTGTGGACGAGATGGTAGATTATCATGTATTCCATCATAATGTGAAGTCATTTTTCCATTTAAAGTTTATCGTATTTTTTAATACCTACAATTTTCTCAGGAATCTTAGAAATCAACAAGTACTTACTTAGCAGAATTCTTTCATTGAACCAATTATGACACCGCCTTCAGTAAGTCTATCGATAAAATCCTTCACAAACCTTTTAGTTCCCGAACAGACTGTATAGCATGGATAAGATCTTACAAAGTAGATAATCAATGAGGAATCGAGTTCTGATCCTCCAAGCTCAATTTTCGTATTTGCCTCATTATTTTTTAAAACTATTAATTTTGTCGATCTTATCATCAATAACTTATATAAAACTATCTGCCGACGACTTGAAATCCTTCATACACGTATCATACCGTGCTGATGGTTAGGGCTCTAGTTTTTGGTCGATTCCGACTATTTCATCATCTTAATTACAGCCAACAGGTTTTTCCGCTCTCTAAGAATACCAAGTCTATCCATCTTTACTTGGGATATTTGAGAGGCTGCGGACGCATACAAAGTATCTTGTCTTAAATCATTTCATAGTTGGAAACTTTATTGCCTCAAGTCGTTCTTATAATTCAGTTTAATGTTCTGCTCGAACTACAATAATTCGTGCCGCACTAAAAATTCTCATTTTGGTGTCTGTAGCAGTCATAGCTGTACTGATGTCATCGGTGCTATGAGATTTGCCTGCGTTTCTTAAAAATATCAAGAGATCCACCACGATTGATTATAGGAGATATCTGGAACTTTTATCTTGCTCTTGGATCTGGACCACTTGCCAATTATGTTGGCACTAATCCTGAAGTTGACGAACAACGATATACTTTGTCTATTGGCTCTTCACACTAGAGTTCCATAATCTCGTCCTGAGCTGAGTAAAGAATATGTTTGAAATTTTGAAGAAGTTTGAAAAGATTATGTTATTTGCTCCTGCTGTGAAGTTTTACCAATAAAGAAACTGTGATACCTCAAATGATCTAATCTTTCAAAAACCTTACTAAATTTGCAAATAAATTGCTCCGGATATTGATTAATTGCAAATAACTTGATAATAAATTCTCCATATTCGATAGCTTAAGCTGCTTCTACAGACTCAAACCAGCCCTCGAATAGTTCGACTAGGTTCTAAATAGATTTTCAATCAATCGATAATCAAATTTAAAAAATGAAACTTTAGTAGAGGAAAAACTTACTCAGCCATGGTAGTAGGAGTTTCCTTTTTAGAAGATTTAAAAAAAAACAAATAAAAATTCTTGACTGGTTAGCAAATATTTCTTGTTTTTTTAGGGTTCCGTACTTCAAAAAAAAAAACGGAAACCTTCGTTGTATTTGTCTCTGTCGTGCCCCTTTTTCTTAAGAACACTTAGAGGTTAAAATGAATGCCAAATACTAATGGCTTTCAGTTGCTTAAAGCTGTAAAAAAAAATGCTTCTAAATCTACGCAGTCAAAAGATTCCCATTCGCACCGTTGACCTAGAATCATGAAATATGGAAAAAACACGTCTTATTGAACAAGTAAAGGAAAAAACCGAAAACTATAAATTTGTACTAATTTACATCACAATTTCTTACTTCTTTTAAACTATGTATAACCCATCTGCATGTTTGCATCTACAGAACCTTTGTTGCGCGAGTCGAACTCGCATTTGGTCGGTACTTTTTTGCTTTAAACGAAAACATTGCAAGACAATCTCTGAATTTGCCACAGTTCTGTTCACAAAATATGCCAACGAACCATGTGACTAAGGCTCTGCTGTCCATGCGGACGTCTGTCACAGGTTGTTTCTTCTGCACCCGAGTAGGTAGTCAACTGCAATTTTTACATATACTATGTACTATGCACGCTGTAACAATAAATAATAAAAATTATATAATGTTTAAAAAAAGGGGGTTTTCCATACAAAAACCATGGTTTTCTAAAATCGCAACTCAACTCAAATGAATGCCAAGAAGTAGGATATGAGATATTTATAGATAAAAAATATGTAGCATTAAATATTGTATGGTGGTACGGAACCCTACGTGTGCGCGTCCTACTCGCGCTTGGCCGCTTTTTTAAAACATCTTGTTTCTGTCTTTAACCAGCACTTATTTAAGCATTGGCTTTGTAACTGGGCACTTTAGTTCGAAGCTATTGTCTATCGAGAGGCTTTGAAGTGCTTGATTTTATTTGGTACAAAAAAAAATCTAAAAGTTTTAAATTAATTTAGTAGCCCACCCTGTTTATCACTGCTTACTAATTAATTTCGTGTTTTATTTTTTCGTTGCAGATATAAAGATATACATACATTACGTAAGTACGCTCTAAACTTTGTTCTATTTGTTCATCAAATATTTTTTAATGAAAAATTTTCGTTTCGCAACAACTTACTCGGGCTTATGTGAACTAAAAACAAACATCTCTCACCTCACTGTCAATTCGTTACTATAAACATTAACTGGAAAAGCAGCAGAAATGAAAAAGTAATGGGGAATATGACATTCCTTCATCAGGAAAGTTGCTAAGTGCCACTTAGCTTATCCATGCTGAGCAATTGATTGCTTTACACTACACTGGACAAAGGTTTAGTCTCGGGGTACGTGTGATATTTTGGCGTTTAATTGGCTTAGAAATCGGCCAAGTGCCACTAGAGAACGCAGCAGTGATTCCGAGACATGTGTCAACTGATTGTGGTGTGTTGTGCTGGTGTAATTTTCACTTGAAAAAAAACAGAACCAACCGAACCGCACGGGACATGTTTGGGTAGTGTTTCTTCCGTCAGCGGTAACGTTCCCTGCGGGTGTTGGGTGGAGTATTGTAGATAATGTTTTTGCAATTTTTACGACTCTTTTTTTTTTTGGAATCGTTGCTGGGGGATGAAATAAGGAAAAACCGATATCCGCATGACTACACCCGTGCTCCATGTGCATATCCTGTTTATTTAGTTTGGTGCATGTGTGCTGTTTATTTTTCGCCCTCTTTTCATTCAGTTTGTTATGAAAAGGTGTAGAGAATGGAGGATGGGAGGCAAATTAAATGCAGTTAACAGGTTTCGTTTTTCCAGTCTGCGCATGGTGTGGGTGAGAATTTTTTTTTGCCCTGGAACGCCTGCTGTATGTTAGTAAAGGAGGCGGGTGGCCCTTTTCTATTGTTTGTCAGAAAGGTGTTCATTTGAGTTTTCGGATATTTGTGGTTTTGTGAGTATTTTTATTTTGTTTTGTTTTATTTTGCAAACATGCTCAAATTCACTGATTCCTTACGTGCGGGAAACTTGGTACCCAAAACTAACATCAAGTTGGCTATGTACATAAACACACATACATATGGTTGTACGTTTGTAATAAAGATGGAATGAAACAAAATACTCAAGCAAAGTTATTGAATTCATCATCGCCAAGGACCAACCTTCCTTTCATTTGCCAAGCACACAAGTTAATCTAGAAATCAGCGTGACGTAAGAATTTAAAATCCGACATTCTGCCAGGGCTTCGTAATGCCCACATAATTACATAATTCGATAGTCAAAAGTTATGATATATTTTTTGGCAATGTTTGAACTAGAAGATGTTGTAAGTAAGGAGTTTGGAAATAGTTTCTGAGTTCCGAACCCGATATGTCACAGATTATGAACATTATTCATATTGCCAGCTTCTGATTGTAATCTTTCATGCTAGCTTTGCATAACATTTTCTATCTGTGATTTCCTTTAAAATATTTTGTTTTAAGCGATTTACAAAATGTTACATTTGTATCGTGTTCCCACAGGGATATGGAAATAGATATAAATGGAAAAAGCACTTCATGGCATATGCTCAGGCATAAGGTAAACAAACTGTTTTGATACTTTAGGGATTTTGTTTTGGCGTCATATAATTTTTCTAGTGTGAAGTCATCTGTGGGAACTTTTGATTTTCTTCTTTAATCGGAGAAAACGAAGGTTGAAGCGCATCGAGAGCTCCAAAAAGTTAACGGAGATGCTGCTAAGTGAAAAACTTGCTGTGATTGGTTCCGTTGTTTTAAAGACGGTAATTTCGATGTTGACGACCGTCCGCATGAAGGAAGGTCAAAATCCTTCGAAAACTCTGAATTGGAGGCATTGCTCGATGAGCATCCAACTAACCGCAAGAAAAGCTTGTTTTAGCATAAGGAGTTACCCGCCAAGCCAAATATGTACGATTTAAAAACAAGGAACTTTGGTTCCTTATGATTTGAAACCAAGGGACGTTGAGCGTCATTTTTCGCCTGTGAACAACTGCTCCAGCTGCAAAAAGGAACTATTTTCTTCATCGAATCGTGACGAAGGATGAAAAATAGACTCATTTTAACAACCCAAAGAAAAGTAAGCATGACCAGGCAGTTCTCATGATTACTGCCTGGTCATGCTTCTACGTCGTCGGCTCGGCTGAATATTCACGCTGCACAGATTATGCTGTGTATTTTTCGCAACATTTCAGTGACATTAATTATGAATTGTTTAAACCCAATGATCCCATCACGGCCACAATGCGAGCAGAAATACGAAAATTCTACAGCACGACAACGCTCGGCCTTATGTTGCACAACCCGTTAAGATCAGCCCGGAAACGCTTAAATGGGATGTCCTACCACACCGGCCGTATACCCCATATATTGCGCCGTCTGATTATTATTTCTTCCATCAGATGCTGACCTGATTGGTGTTTTCGATATTGCTTGCTTCAGCAAAAAACTCATTGTTGAATGCTTTAATGATTGGCTGCCAAGAAAATGTTGATTCCTCTTGGATTGAGATTTCCGCATAATTGCGCTACAGAAGACATCTGCACCTGTACGTGTCTCCGTCAGTGTAGAACAGGATATCCTTTTCTCCAGCGAAGGAACTCTCTTTTGAGCTTGTTATACTTTAACTCTTATCGCTCTTCAGGAAATTCTTATGAAGACATTCTAAGAAATGGGTGTGATTCAGAACTTCCCGCGAATTATCCCTTCATTAAGATATCTAGCGATTTTTGGCTGAATTCTGTCTACGATTCATCACACGGTAACACGGAAGTGAACGTTATTTGAATAGAATTTTCTTAGTTTTATGATTTTCATTTTTCTAATTTTGCGAAAGTTATAAAAGCTTTAAAGTCACAATTCTATTTAATGTCAGAATTTTCTTTTTTAAAAGATTTTAGCATTTTCTTAATTCAATGCACCAGTATAATTTTGCAAATCTTAAAATTCCCAAAAAACTGCTGAACAATACAGATGAGGCATCAACATTAAACCCCAAGAGAAAGAAGTTTACTACAATTTATATGACATCACAATGTGCTTATAGCTCGTTATTTTTAATTTTATTCTTCCTTGATATGTGAATGAAATAATAGAACATATATTTTTTTACTGAAACCTTAACACACCAATCATCGCATGTAAACTTCTTTTTCCATAAAAAAGTCCTTTTCTGTAACTCTCCATATACCTATTTAAAACGGTTCTTACTCGTTTGTTAAGAAGATATAATACTGTATAAATATCAAAAGTCAAACGACCGACGGCGGTTGGTTCAGTCACGTCTATTTTGATCCCCAAGCAAACTTCACAAAATTCGCAATCAAATAATGTCGGACTCTCTGAACTTTTAAATAAATTTACGTGCATTTGAAATCTACGAAAATTGTCCAACACAACAAACGCGGTTTCATTTAGCCTGAACAAACAGAATATACGAATTAAAATTCAACCAGACAAGCAGCCACCCGGATGCAATATACATCACCACCGAAATTGGAATGCAGCAGTCAAAATTTGTTTATCACTGTCTCGCGTCTCATCCCGATGCTCGACAACAGCACCCGGTTGGGTGCATATCGGTACATCCGTTTCCAACCAAGGCGAATTGAATTTTCAAAATATGATGCAGATTGAAAAATAGAAATTGCAGTGACTGAATTGAAAAATCAGCTAAATCTGGCAAATTTGTTTTCATTTAATTATCTCATAAAATCCTTAATAATTTGTAAACAGTGGTGTTGCCTGTTGTTCCACAAATCTATAGATGGTCTCATGTGTTCCGAATAATTATTTAATTTTTACAGTACACTATTGGATTACTGTGTATTTCCTGGGGGGTAAATCGCTCGGATGCGGAGTATCTACGAGTACCTTGATGATAAAATTTGGCGATGAAATTAATTTGCAGGCACAAGGTGAACGTACGTACGAGTCCGATTGTTGCATACTTAATTGGGTATTTAGTTGTTCCTTTTGCTGGTTTTCTGCGGTGGAACGGAAAACCTGCATTGTATTTCGATTTATATGTGCATTTGGAGTGTGTCCAAGAGCAGGCGACTCTTGGCTGGGTGAATTGGTTTGGTGACTACCGTTCTGGCTAACTTTATGGGGTTTCATTGATTTTGATGGTTCCATGAACCTTCAACGTATCGTCTGCTCATATATTTTTCGATTTGCCTTTCCGTTTGGTTGTGCCAAATACAACGAGGAACATTATTGTGTTATTTATTGATTTTGGCAAATGCCTTAGTTGGATGAAAAGTTCAAGTGTTTTTTTAGGCTCTATACATCAAAAGGAAAAACAAAACCCCTTTAGGATCACTTCGATGTCCATCTGTTTGTCTGTCTAAGGAATGCGTGGGGTATTTTGTTGAAATTGAAACCAAATGTGTATATTCTTATGACTGCAATCCCTTAAAGATGTAAAAAATCAAGCAAAAAAATATACACCATATTTTGATACAAGCAAATGAATCAAAACTTAAAGGGTATTTCCCGTTGACCTAGAAACATCAAATTTGGCAAGAAGTCTTATAGCGCAAGTAAAGGGAACAATCCGAGAACCGCAACTCAATTTTACCCCAAAATAAATTATTTGTGCCATTTGTGCAATTTCAAATTAAAAAAATATCTACCTTACCAAGATACATGGTCTTATATTCTGGACGATACAAATTCATTTGCATCTGCTTCTATACATTTACATTTTTATATGTTTAATATCCGGTTGATTGCTGTTTATAGTCTGGGCATATAAATTGCCTAACCAATATTGCTTAGGAATGCATAATTACAGCGATATATGATAAAAACCGCAACGTATATATTTCTTACCTGATTGTTGTAGGAGATTTCAACATAGATTTCAAAACAAATCTCAAACCCTACAAAAACAAGCTCAATTTAAGACAACCTTTTTTGTCAACTTTAATGCATGGTCCATTGCAAAAGTTCGTGCCAATCTTCATACGTGGCAGAAAGTTTGCGGCGAGAAGCCACCATTGTTTGTAACACCACAATAACTCCATGTAATGTTGTATGAGTTTCGAAAAGGATTTCGTTTGAATTGCAACAAAAAAAGATGCGGAGCATTTATTTGGATCATAAAATAATATGACCTTCGACGATCAACTCCGTTCTGGACGGCCTTCCGAAATTGATGACGGCCAACCTAAGTAAACAATAGTCCGAAGATTTTGATTGATTTTGAAGATTATTGATCATTCGTCAGCATATCGCCATTTAAAGAAGTTTTGATACACTTCCAAGCGTGGGTGCAGCATTGTATGACGGAAAAAAAAATAAGCTGGACTGCGTCTCCGTGGCCGTATCACTGCTATAACGCCATGAAGATGCACCTTTCTTGGATCAAGTCGTAACAGATGACGAAAAGTGGATTATGTACAACAACGTGCAGCAAAAAAGAAGCTGGAAACAAGCAAGTGAAGGTGGGAAAAGCTGGCTGGCATGTAATAAGGGAACTGTTATCTGTTTGGTGGGATTCCAAGGGTACAATTTTTTTCGAGGTTCTTTCACCTGATGAAACAATCACGGCGAAAGAGGACTATTTGCAACCCTCTAAGCGTAATAAGAAAGTTTAAGAAAACCGACACACAACAATGTAAAAACTGCGAGGAGTTAAAATGGGTAATCCTGCAGCACCCACCATATTCCCCAGACCATGCTTTTTCCGATTTTCATCTGTTTCGATCCCTTCAGAATGGTTTGAATGCATAAAAATTTGGTTCTCTCGAGGCTGTCGAAAACTACTTTACGACATTTTTTTAAAGGAAAACCGCTCAGTTTTTGTAAAAACGCAATCCGACCTTCCGAAACATTGAAAGACATTTGTGGAAAATAACGAGTACTAATAAAAGATAAATGAAGCCGACACGAAATTTTGCTATGATCCACTTCTTCTTTTTGTTGCTCAACTATCAGAGCTAAACATTTGATCTTTTATATTGTTTGAAATCCAACGCATCACGGGCATAGGAAATTTTAGTTGTAATGCATCTCTCAGTTGTCGTTGTCATTATACGATCATTCAAAAGCTTTTCCAACTAGGGTGCATACTTGATCAGTATTCCAAGAGTGTGGGCATATTAGTCTTAAATTTGGAAAAAAAAAATCAGATGAAAAATTGCTCATTCAGGATTAGACAGAATTGTGGATATTGTTGGCTCAGTGCCTTACAAGAATGAATAGGCCTTACTTGTATCGAAATATATATTTCATCCCCTCCTTGGATTATTTTTTAATTGCGCGTTTACACTCTTACGGAAGTTGTTTTTGGAATTTTCTGACTCATTGACTCAAATGTACCTTCGACTTTATTTAGATCGATTTTGCTACCTGATATGCTTGTTCAATATTGAAGCTTAAAGATCCTCTTCGCTTCGTCGTAAGTGATATTCCAGATGATTTGAATGTAAATCCATGTAATTCGGTGCTTTCGGGGGAGTTTTTGAAAAACCATGAATGTAATGACTTATAACTGAATAGCATTTTGAAAATTACAAATTTAATGCTTCTAAACACGAAAAAGTTCATGTCTTCATGATAAATAGAAGAAATATTGTATAGTATTATATTTTTTTTTTGAGAAATCATTGTAACTTTTATTAATTTGCAAAAGAGGTTTATCGATTGAAAAATTAGAAAAATTAATGAAGAAATATCAAAAAGTAATTCATCTTCTATGTTATGAAAAATTACCTAACAATTCATTAAACTGTGACTGGCTGTTATTTTAGCATCTCATAATTCACAGATGGAAATTGATGTGAGTTTTTCTTCAAATTTTCTTCAGATGTAGAACTGCAACTGACTTGTGACATTGAGGTTAAAATTAATTTTGATGGTTAAGAATTATAATGAATTTATTTTGATCCATTTCCTCAGTGACATAATTTAGTAAATTCGGTATTCTTCAGAAACCGCCAATCTTTACTTGATCAGAAAGAAAAAAATACTTCACTTTTAGTCACCTACATTCTGCGCTGACTTTCCTGACCTTCTGAAGCAGAAAATCCAGTTCATCCTTATCTAATGACGTCTGACTACAAAGCGAAAGACGAGCACCTTACAAAATGTAAAATATGCCATTCAATACCTTGTCTCTGGTGAGGTTCGCTCTTCTCAACAACATCCTCCAGGATATTCTCCGCTTCATCATACTAACAAATGCGAATATAATGCGGTTAACTTGCATTTAAAGTCTCCTTTCCTATTGCCTATGACATACTCTATCCTATCTGGGTTCGACCCATTTTCATTCCTCACAGCTTACTCTACAAAGCTCTTGGCTTAACGTTTCTATACGAAAGAGCTCTGACTATCTATGAATATACCCGTATCTAGGGGGGAGAGAAATTCATTTTTTTTTCTTTACAGGAAGAAGGAAAAATAAATTTGTTGGAAAAAAGGAGCAAAGTGCACTTTCCATTTCATATCCGGAGTTTTCGTTCCCGGCGCACATGGGTCGCTATTGGTGATATGAAAGCACGACCTGTTCCCATGTTTAAAGAGAACTGGGATAGCAAAAAAAGAAGGATAAAATCAAAATTTAAAAAACAGCAAAAAATAAAGAATGAGGAATGTAAATGTAGTAATAAAGAAATGAGAAATGAAAAAAAAGATGAATACAAAAGAATTTCCAACAGTTTTCTTTTTTATTACTGGGTTTTTCATTATATGTATGTGATGGTTTTGCGGCTAGATCTGTCCTAGATACTATGATTGCAATGAAAATATTTTCCTCTCTTTTATGTGGACCGCGAATATCGTGAAAAATGAGAACAAAAGAATTGCCAATTGGAAATTATGATGTATCAAAAGCAGATCGGAATTAGTTAACTCAAGGTGTAGATGGTTGTTAGCACTGTTTCAACTAAGTGCCTCACGGTTGTGATGTTAAAATTTGAAATACTAGTGAGCATTGTAAAGAATATTTGGCAACCTCGCCATTGAGCTGCTTACGTACTGAAGTTAACCAAGTCTTATATCTGGAAATATTCCCTTTGTTTGTGTGTTCGGGAAACCATTTGTTCATTTATTCGAAGTCCCTTTCCCTTGAGACTTGTCAGATGCGGTATCAGTGCTCACCACAGTGTCTTGAGGTTTTTGTTAATCCTAAATTTTAACACTAACCGAGATTTCTCTTGCTGCAGCTTAGAGTTCGTTTCGTTACATTTCTTTTCGATTTGTCTATAGAGCTTGCCGATTTACATGTTGTTAAGTTATGTCTCTCATTTTTGAATTCCTGGTTTGCCCAATCATTAACAGATCTTTAAATGACGGTCGGGGGATAGCTATCTTCTTTAAAGGTTTCTGATTTCTATTTCCTGCTCTTTTCCCTAGCTAGCTAGTTAGTCAGCTTTGTGTCTCGGCACCCATGCTACACTAACTTCGATTAGTGCCGTCTGCTTATTTCGTTTGAATTAACACAGTTGCGATATAGACAGATGTCAATTGCTATCCGATACACATTTTAATTGTTTTCATGATAAACGTTTAAATCGTTTAACACTTCTCTTCAAAAACATATTCCAAACCCAACCAAGCGAGATGTCATTGCCCTAAAAGTTATTATTCCATCATTCATGAAGTGTTCCGGTAAGATGTTTGGAATACAGACATCACGCAAGTGACTACATTTAATTGGAATGTGCACATCAATATTTTAATCCCCTTGTTATCACATAAATTCGTCTAATAAACTGCGACCGAATCCCCTTAGAAACTGATGTCATGGACAAAATCATAAACGGTTAACAACATACCTCCAAAGCCGACATCAGTCGTAAAAACTCGCAAAAGAAGAAAAGAAAACCCATGGCGACACGCAATTTCCCTCTCAAGAAGAACCAGCAAAACAATAACAACATCACGCATCATCACGTCACTTTAAATCAAGTTTCCAACGCGTAACGCTCTTCTCAGTTGCTTCATATGACAAATTGCCATGAGCTCTGGGTATGTAAAAAATAAATTGTCTTCACTTTATTACTCCCCAGATATAGAGGTTCACGGTGTGATACGAAGGCGTGGGCGTTTGAGATCCATTAAATCGGAACTGTCAAAATTTGATTCTTCAACACTTTCTGACTTAAAACTTAAAAAGGAATGAAGAAAAAAGGTAGAACTAAGGAACTAAGAAAAAATAAAAACATTGAGGAGAATCTTATGGATTTTTAGGTGATGATGTTAAAACCAGCAATAAATTTGACGTTTAAAATGTCAATTTTATTTCTAAGTTCATGTTTTACGATTTAAAAAAAAATATTCTGTTCTCGAAACATCTTAACTGACCTAAGATGTACACTCTGCTTCAACTTTATAGGTACGACATTTTTTAAAAATATGGGATTCATTATTTCCTGAATGAGGTGCATGAATTGGTCATACTGCTAACTGTTTGTCTATTATGTTGGAAAACTAAATGAAAAAAACTAATTGAAAAACACTTTTACTTTCCTTTTGCTCCATGGCATACGGCAAAATACTCTGATAATGAATCAAATATTTTTGAATAATTTTGTACCTATACAGTTGAAGCGGAGTGTATGCTCGTACACCTAATGTGGCTAGACAACATCAATTTTTTTTGGCACGAAGGCCGCATTAAAATGATTCACGAAATCACCCGCATGGTGCTAGAATTAAAATTTTAATTGACTTCGTTTGGCATTCGTATTCATGTTTTTTTCGCGATCACAGAATAAATGAATGAGGGCTTTCAAAAAATCAATTCGATTGCCTAGAACCGTCGACTTGCAGTGGCGTTCATAGATACTATTTCTCGTACGCTAATTATTATCGATGAGAAATCATTGCGGAATGGTGTCATCGTTAAAAATTTCGATTTTTTATTCTGCCGCACTTTTAGCGTGTTTATTGCCCAGAATGAGAGTGATGTTTTCAGAGTAAATAATTATATATTTTTATTGTCAAATAGAAAAAATGTTCATGGGAAAACTGAAGTGTGTAATTTGGTGAATTCATCGATGTACGCCAATTGATTCTTATTTCTTGGGATTAGATTTATAGTTTATGTGCGGACTAATTAAAAATAATTGCATTAAGTAAGTCCGTCTGGTTCTCTCATGAATAAAACCATATGTGGGGTGGAAAAAAACATGAGTGTAGAAAACCGTATCTTCGTCGCTTTAAATAAGCCTCGAAAATTGTTTTTCTAGTCGAGATACGGACAAATACGGCCTTATTGAACCGGACTTCTTTGTTGTTGAGTCGCCTATGTCGTTCGTCGAAGTGAGCGCACTCTTGTGCACGATCTCGTGATTCATGAAATTGGGACAATAAGCCTCGAAGATTAGGTTATTATGCTGGGTAACAATTCTTGCAATGTACTTATTTTGTACTGAAACTAAAGAGTTCTATCGAGGTAGAGACAAGTCCAAATATATTGCCTTTCAAAAAACCAATTTTTTTCTTTACTCTCAAGTACTGACCTATGTTAGAGAACCTTCCCCTATTCCGTAAAGGCCACAAAACGGCCGCGTCTTCAAGTGTGGGTCTTCAATTTTTTACCATCGTTATAATTCTAAATATTATCAAGCCCGATTTTTGAACCTGATCTGTACGGAACCAATCATCTGTATTGTCTTGCAGACTGTTGCAAATGCTGGAAGTTCCGCCTCTAAAGGAACTGTTTCAAAAAAATTAAACCAACCAAATTTCTTTGACTTTATTACGTTGTTTTAAAGTACTGATGTTTATTTTGTAAGAACATGCATGCTGCTTTATTATTGGCGACAATTTAAGTTCAAAATTCTCTGCGTGAATTTGAAATGTGTGTTAATAACTAATATGTAGTTTGTTACAAAAGACTCCTATTGCTGTGCCAATCCCCATCTTCGATACGTCAGTAAGGATCTGCGTATCGTGTGCACTGATAAATGAGCATTTTTCCCAGTTTTTCGTGCTGGATAAAATATGATATACACTGAGGAGCAAAACTGATTCAATGCCCTCCTCACAATATTGAAAAAAGTGCCCAATATAGCAAAAGCAAGCAAAAAAAAAATATTATAAAAAATGCTGCGCGATCCTCAATGCTTTGAGCTACAAACGAACCAAAAAACAACAACAAAATTCATTTCCAGGATCAAAAAAAAAATAAATACATGGAACTGCCTCACTGAATCAGTTTTGCACCCAGAAAATGTATCCGAACTAAACGGTCCATGATACCGCTACACATGATTTTTTAGTGCATATTCCATACAAAAAGCGTTTTGGGTGTTCGAAAGGTTGTGATCGTCCTTTAGAGAAAAAAAATGAAGTGTAAAGTGTGAAGGCCAAATCGTTGCTGAACAACGACGTAAGCGTGTGGACTGTACGCCGGGTACTTAATCGAATAGGAATGAAAGCAAAAGTGAAAAAAAAGAAACCAATGTTGTCCGCAAAAAACATCAAATTGCGTAAAAACTTTGCAGAAATTCACAAAGTTTTGGACTGAATTTGATTGGCAACAGGTAAATGTTCACCCGGTGTTGCAAACATATTAAAATTACAGTATATTACAGGTTATTTGGTCGGATGAAACAAAAATAAACCGGTATCAATCCGATGGAAGGGCCTGGAGTTTGAGTAGAAGTGCAAAACCAACATCATCATCGCAAGTGCAACAAACAGTTAATCATGGTGGAGGTTCATTAATGGTTTGGGGGTGCATTACGCCGAACGGGGTTGGGCCAATAGTGCGAATTGAAGGCAGAATGTGTAAGGAAGATTACTTAAGCATTTTACAAGAAAACTTGCCCATCGCTACTGATATGATGCTAAGAAACAGGGGAGAGATCATATTACAACATGACAATGACTCCAAGCACACTGCCAAATTAGTGCGTTCTTGGCTTGATAACCAAGAATTCGATGTAATGCATTGGCCACCACAAAGCCCAGACATTGCTCCGATTGAGAAATTTTGGGCTTATTTAAAAAGGCAACTAGCTAAACTTCCTGCAGTGCCGAAGGGAATAAATGAACTTTGGGAGAAAGTTGAACAGGAATGGTATGCAATTCAGCCAGAAATCGTCAGAAAACTGTACAACTCTATGCCAAAAAGATTAAATGAACTTAGAAAAAATAAAGGGTTGTGGACGAATTATTGAAAACGATTAAAAGAATACAAAAAAAATTGGGTTCAAAAGTGATTCAATTGAGTTATTTTATTAAATTATATTTTACGTTTGTTATCGGAGATATTTTGGTTTTTTTTTATGTTATTCTGCTAGTTTTAAGGTTACTTAACACATAATTCAAGAAAAAACACCATTAAATAAAACAGTTGCCTTAAAACATTAACTTTTTGCACTTTTTTTGTTTATTAAATCGGTTTTGCTCCTTAGTGTATTTGGAAGTACAACGGCATAATCAATGTGTCTAAGTAGTATCGTGTGCCATTAAAAGAAATCATTCAAACAGGAAATTTTTTTTAAGATTGACACAGATAGTTGCACTGTGCTATCTTGATTAAAAAACAAAGAGTTCGCAATATACTATATATCTTCCCAGAGCCTACATAAGTTGGTGGTTAGGTCTGAAAAAAAATTCACTTAAATCAGTTTTCTCATCCAAAATGTGTTACTTATATTTTGAATACATATTCCATATGGTTGCATGGAATATCGTTTTTACCTTTAAATCATTTTACACTCTTGCATATCAAATGTTTACGGCTTTTACCCACATTTTGCCCCCAAACTAATCTTGATCTAAATATTTGAATCAATATCCAAAGTATGCGAAAAGCCACAACAGAAAATGTTAGAAATCCCTTATGTTATTTTTTCACTGAAAAGGATGCTACCCTTCTTAATTATTAATAAGGCACCCATGACGAAGGAGTATATGCAAATTTATTCTGAGAATACTCAGTAAATTCAATGATAATTTTCTCTTTCAAATCTGAGCACACCCGCAGCCCGCTTATCCTTAAATAAAGCCTTACAACATCCTGTCTTCATCAAGCAGCACTTTCAATTACCAACTAGACAAAGTGTCGTTATTTAAATGCATTCGGAGTATATCTTTTGGATCAAGCGACATCCGCCTCTGAAGGCGACACAACAATACCGCATGGAGAGTAATTAAATTTATCGTAGCCTGGTGAAGGAAGTGAGAAGAGTGAGACTTCCCTTGGCGCCTGTCAATTAAATGACCCAGTTTCCAATGCCCGTTGTCAACTTTTTTAATTAAACTTTGAGGCTCTCTTCCTTTTTTGCTTTTTAGAAAAAGTTGATGGTCATGTGTGTATGTGATTTGCATGGAAACGATAATCATTTCTCAAACTCATCGAGGGATCATTGCAAGAAACCTTCTATGACATCAGTACTCTAATTGAAATCAATCACGAACTATGGATAATGGGCCCAAATATTTCGCTAACGAATGGTTGTGCATTTTGCTTGTCTCGAAATCCTTTCAAAAAAATATGGCGGATTAAATATTACATTCCCTTTTCTGGGAATGGAAGTGCACTGCAGAAAAGAAACGAAAGACATTGGCAGCACTTCATCATCTTTGAGGTTGACGTCGGCGTCCTCGTCATGTTTCACGCTGTCGCGCTTATGCTATCGAAACGTAAAAGCGAACGAAAAGAATTTTCTAAGGAAATTCTTTGAGAGAAAATTTCTTTTTCGTGTTTATCCTGCATCGTCGTCAAGTAATGAAATTATACTTTGAGGACCTGTTTGTGTTCACCTCTTTTTTTTAAATTTAATGAAAGGATAGGGAAAATGAAAGTGGTATCAGTGAAACAGTGGTTGGTTGAGTGGATGAAAATTTAGGTCGACACCTTTCTGCTTCCTTCTTCCTTGAGATGTTTATGCTTTCTTTTAACGTACGAATTGTAATGAGAGTGGCGGAATATTAATTACGGAAAACACGAAGCGTTTATCGTAATTAAAGTGTGGAACAAGTCTCATGGCAAAGGGTTTTTTTAACGTCAATTTTTTTATTTATTTTTTTCTTAGGCTAAGCTAGACAACAAGAAATGTTTACATAAGCTTTAAAATACTGTGACCCTAGATAGGCGCTATAATGTTTAAAATCTAAGATAATGGTGTATTATAAACCTAACTGACCTTATGTTAAATACCTAACCTATCTCTGTACATTGCATGGCAAAAGTTTTAGACGTTCCTGTCCAACTGAAATACTATATACTACTGTGTCCAAAAAATAAGGTGACATATAAATTTAAACTGCGCGCGTCGAAGATTGCTAGATTTCTTTATTTATAGTAGCAGTAAATATACAGTCGTATTTTATAAATTATTGCACATTGATTTGGTATAACGCTACCTTACAACTGAAAAAAGTTTAGATTTTTAATAAGTTTATCACAGTTCAAGAATAGAGAATGGAAGGAAAAGCTACTAGCAAAAACCTTCAACGCGCGTCGAAGGATTTGGAAATTTTTCTTTCTTTTTAGGTTGGTAGTACTGTCAGTGACGTCTATGTGAAATTTCATGTCAAAATATATTCATAGTGTTTGAGATACGCGTCGTTTTGTGAGCTGCTAAAAGTGAGATTTGGTGTTGAAAAACCATCGATTAACGATTAGAGACCTTGCTGATGAAGTTGGCTCATCGAAAGGCTCAGTCAATACCATTTTGAAGGATGCTTTGGGCCTCAAGCGCGTCAAATCTCGACTGGTACCGAAAACATTGAATTTTTTGGAAAAAAGGCGTCGCGTTGAAGTGTGTGAAACAATGCTTTCCGACTACCAGGATGTCATGAAACGCATTATAACTGGCGATGAGACTTGGATCTATGCTTACGACCCCGAAAAAACCGATCAATCGAGCGAATATCGTGCCTAAGGAGAGCCGAAACCAAAAAAACCGCGCCAAAGTCGCTCAAAAATCAAGGTCATGTTGACTGTTTTCTTCGATTATCGTGGTGTTGTGCTTTATGAATTCCTTCCAACCGGCCAAACAGTCAACAAGGAATATTATTTGAACGTTATGCGTCGTTTGCGTAACGCTTTCCGCCTAAAAAGGCCGGAATTGTGGAAAGACAATTCTTGGTTTTTACACCATGATAATGCACCATCCCATACTGCACTCGTAATTCGTGATCATTTCGCCAAAAACTCAACCCATATCGTTCCGCAACCACCGTATTCACCTGATCTGGCGCCGTGCGACTTCTGGCTGTTCAACAAGCTCAAAAGACCGCTCCGGGGACACCGTTTTGATACGATAGAGGAGATTCAAGCTGCAGCGAAGACGGAACTGAAGGCCATCCCGGAAAGTGACTACAACCAGTGTTTCAAAGATTGGAAAATCCGTTGGCATAAGTGCATTGCATCGGGAGGGGATTACTTTGAAGGGGATGAAATTGATTTGGAAGAAGAAATAAAGAATTTTCAAAATAAATACAAAGTCACCTTATTTTTTGGACACAGTAGTACAATGTCACCTTATTTTTTGGACACAGTAGTATGTATATATAAGCGTATAAATATATAAGCGTTTACAACAACTTGTCGAACAGACTTGCAAGGGTCATACCTTAAAGCATCACTAAGAAGGAAGAAGAATTAATTTGAAAAAAGGTTCGTAAAAATAATCACCTCTTGCGATATGCTCGAAGTCCTCTGGATAAATTATGATCAGGACGGCCAAGAGCTACAACTTAGCATGAGATCGAGCTTTGGTCACAATAATTAAACGAAGTTGACGAAAAACACGCTGAACATGCTGGACGCTTAAAGCGACTTGCTTCGCCTACAAAACAGACAGAAAAAGTTGAAATGGGAATCGTAAAGACTGGAACGCATAAGATTTCAAGCTAGTTCTATGGAGCGCTAAAATAGATGCTTACAGACAGTGTGGTTCCTCCTGTCAAGAATAAAACTAAGCAAAAAGAAGGGCAACTTCGTTTGGTAGTGTTACCATGAAGTGGCAGCAAGATAACGAGGGAGTTCCGTGAATATTGTCTGCGAGCCATCAAAATTGCTGGACCTGTTTTTGAACGTTTACATCATGGTCTAAATATCTGATTACACTTCGAGTCACTTTTTTTCCAACGCAAGAAATATTTCGCCAGTTATTCTTGAAAATACAAAAGAGCCTCTAAATAATGAGAAATTAAACCCAATATTTCAAGATTTCCAGTTGCAAAAAAGCTGAAACCTAGCTGAGGGCAGTATTGGCGGGTCAACTGCACCCTGCTACAAAGCCTTTTATAAGACGAACATCCTTAAAGGAGAAACACGCCACTCTTCACAACCAACAATATTGTAGTGTTTATTACCACACGATGTCGCCGAAGACTTTTTCGAAGCTTACCAGTCCTGTTACTTGTTCATCAATTTTAGGGCCACATGCTACAGCATTCATTTATATGAGCTGTTTGGATCCCAAAGGTTAATGATACCTTTGATGCCATGAAACGTTTAAGGAATGGTGACGGAATAGTTCAAAACTCCGACGCACAAGCCAAAGCAAAAATCTTCTAAAAATCTGTCCGTTTACAAATAACAAAACCGAAAAGACAGATATAAGACTCAAAGAGAATAAAGGCAAAACAAAATATATGCAGAGGACAAAGCGTCTTAAAAGACATGGATGTAGTCAAAAGCTTCCAGGAACAACGACTAAAGTGGTAAAGACATGAAAAGGGGATTGACATTAATGCTTTCGAATCTTCGCCAAAGCAAAAACTCATCAAAGGAAAGAGTAACATTATTAAGGCTTAGTTCACTCCGGAATATAGCGACGTCGAATTAATATTAAACATTTGAACTATATTCCTTGAGAAAGTTCCTGTAACTCTTGAGTTCATAGACTCATAATATATACATTTATTTGTTTTTAAGAAAGATGGTACATGACAGTTGTAGTTATTTTAATTGCACATACATTTTTGGATTTTCTTTGAAACTAATTCTTATAGCTTTACTCATTGAATTGCGCTGCATTTGAGGAAAATTAAAAAGCACATTAACAAATAAAATTTACTTAACAAACCCAGAAATATCCTCATTTCTTAATTAGAAACTGAATTCAATGAAGTTATCCCATCGCTCATTACAGACACTCTACATTTTTGAAATGACACAATTGTGACAAATCGTCCTATCGTCCATTCCATGCACGTACGAGGACGTATCTATTCAAATAATTCACAAGGTTAACACACCCAGTGAGCATGCAAAACAAGTTAAAAAAAAAAAAAAACAAAATTAAATCTGCATAAAATAAGACCAAATCAGATAAATAGAACGCAAGCACGGCCGTCATATTTGTATCTCATTCAATTGTACTAGTGTCATCTCTGCTACTGCATTCGAATTGCATCTCATCGAGTTGGACACGAATAACAAGTATCTATACGAGGCGATTGTCACCCATTGGCATTTTTGTGGCCCAAATTACTGTATCTATGGATGCTTAGTTCCTTATTGTAGTTTAATAGTCTTTTCTTTATGGGCGCGCCGACAGTCAATCTTAAACAGAATTTGAATGCGAGCATGCCGTGCCGGGTTATGACTATGTGAACCGATCGCAGTTGTTAACATTTGTATGACGATTGGGAGTGATAAATGTGAATTTGGGGGCGTAATATTAGAATAGTGCTGTAATATACATGTGCAAAATGAAGTGATTTATGTAAGATGGTGATACGACGATAAGACGAAAAGACGATGTTTTTTTTTTGGGTAATAGAATAATTCAGGGTGAATGATGTGAAAGTGAATTGCTTGTGATTCAGATCTCATGGGGAAAGTAAATATAGAAAAAGGGGTTCAGCATAGGTGCTTTGCGGTAAGTCTATTCATTGAATAAGAAAGAAACCTTATAGATATTTTAATTTTTAGTTTTTTTTTTCTAAGAGAAACACTTGACTCTGCCTAAATTCCTTAAGTGATCTGAGCATTCTGCGAGAGGTCAGATCTTCCCTCTAATTCCCTTTTGCTTAAAGCTCTTTAGATAGTAGAAGTACACAATTTTATTATCGTGGTAGGATTCAATGCTATCTTTATTGGCTCTACATATGCTATTTCGTTTCTTATTGCAACTTCCTTGAACCGCACCCTTTGTGGGGACTTTTGTGGACGTTATTAGTTTGCCTTGTTTATTCCCTCTCCATGGCAGACTGTGACGGTTTGAGTATATGGACTATCTCCACCATACTAAAATTGCGCACGATATAGTAAGTACACTAAGGGAACTACGAGAAGTCTTAAGTTCGGCGATCTGCTAAAGATGATCCCGTGCTGTGTGTTTCCAACACAGTCTGAAAATTCGTAATTTTAAAAACAAAGCAAATCCTTATGAGTTAATAAAAATGCAAATGTTTGTTGATGGTAAGTTTATTTACGTTGAAACTTAATGAACGTGTCATTTACCTTAAGTTAAACCAAACCTTACTTAAAACAAACAACGATTTCATTCTTATCTTTTGCCAGTGTGTGTATAGTATTTTTCCAAAATTGTAAAAGCTTCTTTCAAAACTTACGAAGAGAAGCGTAAATATTTTTAAATTGCTGGTATAAGTAGAGTTTTCCCCTCGCTTTTTTTGCAAATGAACAATTCTGAACAATAACATATTAGGACGTATCTCTCTTGTGATAGACTCTAATTAGCTCTAATAAGCGAAACCTTTTGCCACTTCTAAACGACTTTAGAAGCTTGCTTGTGTAGTAATGATAAATGTCTGATTTTATGGTAGCTCCCGGTGAACTTTCCAACACAATTTCCATTTCAGCCACGGACTTACCAAGATATATGCAGATTAATCTAGAATGATTATAAACATGCCTCAGTCTGTTTATTTGGTACCAATAAGTGTTTGTTTCTTAGTATTATTAGTACCGTCTTTATACATTTCTGTTGAAAGATTCCGTCCTTAAGAACAGGCTTCAATTATATTATCAATAAAAACCGAACGGTTTGATAATTGGGATTGCAATTTTTGTGAATTTCCACACGACTATCGAAAGAAAAAAGGACCGAGTGGAAGAAGAGTAAATTTAAGGGAAACCTTCTTAAATATACTTGATAATTGCAACAAAAAAAAATATTTTGCTTATTTAAGAAAATTTTTCGCCAGCTTCCAGGATCCTTTTTTGTAATAATTTTTCTTATATGTGATTGTTCATTAGGATTAAATTACGATTAATATTATTTTCCTTATTGTCAAGCATTTGTTTATTGCCTATTTAGAATAATTCAATATAATTGCGTACTCGCGATATTGGAATTTTTGGCTTTAGGGACGAAGAACTTGTATTTGCATTTATTCAAGGATTGTGTCCTAACTTTTACTTTCAGTGTAATAAATTCAAAACAGGGCTTATTCCACAATTTTTGTTGGCTTAGGGCATCAAAAATACATTTATTGTTTAGAGCTTCCCAAGAGGTATCATCATGTTAAACTAAACATTACATCAAAACACCATTAAAAGCCCATCGTGAACCTTAAACGTACGCAAGATTATCACCAACATAAAAAAAAGAAGAAAAGATGTGAAAAACTTCATCTCCATGAATCTAGATGTAGGAAGCATATGAAAGTATCTACGGCGATGATGAACGAATTAATTTACGCTGACATCCTTTAAAAACGCCCACATTGACACCGACCTTCCTCAAAATTCCAAAGTATTTGCGCTAAATATTTTTTCTCTAGTCTGTAGAACAACCCGTCCAACACGTGTCGTAAGAATTATCTCGAAAATTATTTATCCCTTATACCTTCCCATGCCTTAACCAGTAAATAAAATTAGGAAATTGTTTGCCCTGAGTCTATGAGGAAAAGTCGGTCTCCACGTTCTCAACAAAAAGGGACTTGCAACCCTCCCTAGTTCTTGGCGATATGAAATATGAATATATGAAAGCTGAGTGTGTGTTCGTAGCGCCGATGGTCGACTAAGATGAAAAAGGTATGATGTGGTGGCACACATTACTACCAAGTGCAACTTGTGAAAACCACCCCAGCCACTCCTCCATAACCAACTACCAGCGAATCAGGTTCCATAAATATTTGCGAAAAGATGAAAAGGGAAACCCCATTGCTGCATGGTGGCCTCTTATCGTGGTCTCCTCTACTCGATAGTGGACCTGGTTTACATTCCCTATCACGGCAAGGATTGTAGTTGCACAGCAGCCCACCACAAGCACCACCACCAACATCAGCATTCTCTTTGCAACGCTCCATATGTGGGTAACCGAACTATGAAGTGTTGAGTGGAGTGTATTGCTGTTGCAGCTGTATCTGCTGATGCAGATATTTTCGAAGAAGCTTCGAACATAAAGCAAGAAAAAATAAATTCCAGGATATGGGTTGAATAAAAGTTATTTCCCATTCCCATTCCTCCGCAGAGCTCGTCCAGTTTGAGTACATGTATCATATGTGTCATCTCTTCATCGGTACATTCTTAAAAATGATGGTGTTGGCGATTCTTTTTGATTCTATGTGCATATTCTACGATCATCGGCATGAAGATGAAATTAAAATGAAGGAATTCCAGTTGACGGAAATGGAAAGAAAATTCCAATATTGAGAGCATGAGCTAAAATGGCGGTTGTCTCTATAGTGCCGGTAGGATACCTGTCTGGCTGGATAAGCCTGCAGGAAATGCGACAGAAAGCTCACTTGTGTACATTTTTAAATTAAATTTTCGACACAAATTGCAGGAACTGTAGATGGGTCTATGGAATGAGAGTGACAGATTGATGGGTATGGACCATTTTATGTTTGGTTAATGAACTGCAGATTGCATTGTAAATGATGTTATGCATAGGTAAGGAGTTTCCGCAATTCCCGAAGGCCATCTCCTTCTTAATAGAAGTGGGAATACATACCTGAAGCCATAAGTTAACTGGCAAACAACAATTTAGACTTAAGGATTTTTGTTTAGATGCTGGAAGATGATCTAACTACAGTAAGAGTAGAAAGGTCAATACAAATTTTTTAGGACTGAAGTGCGTATGAGTCGAAGGTTGAAAGAGTGCTTAAAAGAGCCTTGAAGGGCATCCTTCTTGCATCTGTCTTAATGCGAAAAAAACACGCACTGAACGAGTTAGTGTATCTCGATTTTCGTCGATTGTCTCTCATTGAAGTTAAAAGCCTGTCAAATATATTTATATCAGCAATTTTGTGCAAGAGTGTTGGAAACAAGCTGTGGATCTCAGCACAACATTCTTCTTTTTGTTTTTGCTCACAAAATATTGATTGAATTGATCCAGAAATTTTTAAAGAGATTGCACTTTTGAATGTACAGTTTTTTTAAATTGAGACCAATTACCAATTGAACCCTTCTTTAAATAGGTCTTAATATAACTCGCACATTTGGATCGCTAATGGGTCCTGGAATGCACGGATTCGGATTCGACAGAGCTGTTCGAAAAGAGAGTAATGAGCTCTATTCTTATTGAAAACTCGAGCTGCCTGAAGAGGGTGAAATGGCTTTACAATTAGTTAGGGAATATCCTTCCTTTGCTTGAAATAAAACAGCTGCTTTAGTCAAACATCTCCTTCATAAGGAGGAGGAGTACTACTGCTTAGTTTATCGATCTTCAGCGTTGATTGATCCTGCTATCGTAAACTGATCCTTCATGGCTGACTACATAATCTTTGTTTGATTTTATGTTATGTTAAATCTCTGCTAAAGTTTTAAAAGATATTCTTTTGAGATATTTTTTATGAATTTATTGAATCAGGTTCTCTATGTTCACACCTGGTGATCATATGCCCTGACAGTATTTCGCACCTTACTTTTTATCATGTTTACAAGCGAAATCAAATGGTCGCTGAACTCTTCCAATTTATTTATTCAACAACGGGCACTTTTTATCAATCATGTCTGCTTCAATAAGATCAATAAGATGTATTATTGCCCGTTTGGATCGTCTATTTCAATTTAGTATCCTTTTTAAAAAATTTAGACGAAAAAAGTCAACATAGATATGGCACTAATTTCCCCTTTAAATGTTTACATTAACTTCTTCTGTCTGAAAAAAAAAAATTGTACATTAAAATTTGAAATCTTTCATGGAATCCACGCGACAACCTTCATACTCAAGGTCAATTTCATACGCATCATTTTCTGTTTTTATAATAAATAAAAAAAAATTCTTTTTTTCCGAGACTTCCTTTGAACTTGAAAACAAACAATTAACGCAACCATACACTGCCCTCCTTTAATCTTATCTCTTCGTGTCTTTTTGTGCCTTTGCTTACATAAATCTAATTTCGCACAAGACTCGCTCAACCACATTCAATTAATTTCCGTCCTCATTTACCTTTCATTGTTCTTTTGAATAATTAAAATACAAAAAAAATATGCTAGGACAAAGCGAATGAGATGAAAAAAAAAATAAACCTTGTTATCCTTCACCAGTGAAAGGCACACACTTTGCTTACCTCTTTCCCTCTAGTCATTTATCTTCGTCGCAGATTAATCGATCCCACCCGCGAAAGACAAATGATAGACAGACTTCGTTTGGTCTCTGACCTTCCTGCCGACATTTCTATAATTAACATTTATTTTCAAACAAACGAAAATAAAAAAAAATCTCATCCTTTCCTGTCCGAAGACATACCCTGCGTCACAGTGACGCAAAAGCTTCATGTTTAACAAATTCGCTTACAACAGACCAACTACGCAGAGTGTGGAAACACGAGACTCCGGTGTCCAATATAAATTTGAATCCTGAAAATTCTAACGATGACGTTCGCCCGACAACGGCGACAATGGGAGTCCTTATACGAAGCAATTGGGTCGTTTCGTAATTTGTTGAAACTTTATCCTCAACAAACGCCAGCGCAACGAGCGAATTAATGTGAAAAGTTTGAATTCATGTAGGAATTTCCAGAACGACAAACGGTCAACTATCGGACCTGGAGTCGGAATCGGAGTTTTGAATACTCGTTTGGCGAATGGTGCGGTGCCAACTCGTTCATCGCGTTGGCTATGTTTGTTATACATAAATTAAATTAAATTTTTTGTTCTCGCAATGAATTTGGTCATATTTTCAGGTGCAAATGTCGAATTTGTATTCTATGTGGAGTGCAGTTTTGTGCTTACTCTGTAATCACATATATCTATATAGTTTTGATTGAATTGTAGTCTTAAAAGATTGTTGCATCTCCCGTCTTTTATTTTATTTTGTTTTTATCAAAAACGACCGATAAGTCGATCTTTTATGGTTGCATAAAATCGAGCATTCATCAAAATCACAACTTCTTGACAAAAGGATCCATAACAATGTTCTCATGATGTTTAACAACTCTAATGAAAATTGTAAGCATCACATTTCCATACTAAGCAGAAACAAATAGCACATTCATGATTTGTACTTTGTTTGGTTGAAGTCTTAAACAGTCACCATGCTCATTTTTATTTTTCTGTCAGTGGCTTACCAATAAAACCACTTCTTCCTCCTTCCTCAACCACAACTAAAATTGTACAAGCACTCTTAACGAAAAATTTACAACGGAAAGGACTATTATTTCCCTGTCATAGCTTCAGAAAAAGTGTCAAACTTAAATATTTCAGTATGCGCAAATCAACCCTAAGAATCATAATTTGTTTTGGGTTCGATGTGTGGGCTAACGGGAGTGAGTGGTCGAAAATGCGAAATCATCATTGTTGGTCGATCAGCAATAGTATTCGTGGAGGCATAACAGCGGGGCGATGAACCAATCTTTTAGTATATGATATTATTTTAATTAAAATACTGTGAATTTTGCGAATGCAAATAAGACGATGTTCAAATTCCAAAATGCATCTGAGTTCCAAACCACTTCATTATATTTTTATCCTGCTGCTCGCTCTTTGCAAAATTCATTATAAAGGTAATTTCTCGCCTCTTGAGAGCGAATAAATTGTGTATATTAAATCAGCGGAAAACATCGCTGCCATACGTGAAAGTGCGACCAAAAGTCTACACAAGACGGTCGGTGGCACACATCACACAGGAAATGGCGCAATAACTCTGTTTGACTTAAAGATTCCGAGCGAAGATTTGACGTAAAGGTTGATATATGCCGTGGAAGCCTTGGTGAACATTTTCTTCCACAAAAGTTTTATAAATTTCTCATTTTTTAATACACAAAGCTATTTCATTAACTATTCTCATGGTGATGCTGGCTCTTAGTTTAGTAAGATTCAGCAACGAGATGGGCGAGAAGCAAACTCCGAAAAGCAATCCTGTGCAAAGCATTAGCCACAAAGCAGTTGAAATGTCAAAAGTCATACGACTGCAATGTATATGTTTCGACAAAAAGGACGATGAAAATCTTGAGTTCACTACATGGTAAAAATAAAAATTTTAAAAAAAGGGGAAAAAATGTTTTCAGAAAATAATTCCTTGTTAATATGAATTTGCGACGTTTGACATCGGGTCTTTCTTTAGGTTATTACATAGCGGAACGAAAACGGAATTTTTCGAATAGAGATAAATTGTAGATCTTAGGTTTTCGTGCACTTCTTTAAATTATTTCTTAATAATCCTTTTTTAAGGAACTTTTAGAGCATTTTTTGAAAACGCAAGCTGGGAGATCAGATACATTACGTAACAAAAAATATCTAGCGGCTGCACATCTCGCGACTTATCCGATCATTTTAATATTGGTCAAAGCACCTAGATTTTTATTAATATCAAAGTTATAAAGCTTATAACTAGACATCGAAAGTGGCCAAGAACTGAAGTAGAGTATAACAGTTTCTTTTCCGCCCTTGTGTTGTTCGGAATTAACCACCTGACGCAAACAAAATAAAAAAGTGATTTGTAAAGCCACGCAACTGAAGTAGAGACAGTTTCTTTTCCGCCCTTGTGTTGCTCGGAAGCAACAAGCTACGCAATACGTCTTAGAACTGATTGCTTCATCGTCTATGCATTTCTGAATGGGTTAATCTTTTCAAGGTCCTTAGACCACAAACTAGCAGCGAAGTTCTTTTTTCCACAATAACTGCATGAAAGAAAGAGAAAAAAAGGCAATAAATTCAAAATTTCACATTCCACATTCTTTTAGAATTCTTTTATCGGCGTGAGTCTTGCATTCCAGCGTAAAAAGATCTTATTCGGTATTTTCTATGTGCCTTTAAGTTCTGATCCAACATGGTTGCTTTGAGTGGAATTATTTTGATATGATATGATTTTTGCTTTTCATAACTCAAGTCTGGACAGATTTTTATGATATTCTTCAAAGCACAGAAGACTCTTTGATGAAATACCTTTGTTCTCTGTCTGTCACGTCTTCCTTGGTGGATTCACTGCTCCATCAGTGTTATTACAGCAATACTCTCGTAAAAATGTTGTTGTTATTTCTCAAATTTTAAGCTGGCACCTTAGGCTTCCCGGTCCGAAGCATTTACCAAAGACACCAAGATTTTCTGAAAACCGTATCAAACTGAAGTTGACTAGATAGCCAGTAGGGCAGGAAATTGGAATTCGCGCAACTCCACGCAGTCACTTGGTGATGTATTTCCAAAAATAAATAGTCAGAATCATAGATTCACACATGTCTGTATCGAAAATCCTATTCTTTGCGAAACTTTTAATTCGTAAATGATTGTTTGGAAAATTTCTTTTTTTATTGCATGTTAACCGATTTCGAGCTTTTACTTTTTGTCAGAATATCACTTCCAGGTGTCGCGTTGCATGCCAACATTACCAATCGTCAAATGATTACCTTGTATGTATTAGAAACCTTTAATTAAAGTGTTGCATACTGAAATGTGGTGCGGAACCATTCATGTGAGAGTCAAACTCGCACTTGGCCGTTTTTTTTTCTTGAATCACCATCACAATGGATGTCAAAAATGGATTGCTATGCATTAAATTCCATGACAACTTGCATTTAATGTTAATTAAATTAAAAACATTTTATGCGAAAATCATTCTGGATACAATCATGACTGCACAGCAAATGGATTTACTATATTTATTTTAAAATGCGATTCACATGGCTGAACAGGTGAGGATGAACCTCCAAAATAAGCTCCAGCTGTAGACATTCACTCATCACGCGTTCCACTGTTGCGTATTGAAATTTAATTAAACAACCTTTAGTGTGCCTTTTTCCATTTCTATATTATTTTGCGTATGCAATATATTTTTTTTTTTAAACGAATCTTTGGCAGAGAAAAGGTCATCCTTCATCTGATGATGGCACATGGTCTTAATTAAATTTCCTCTTGGAAAATGCACAACGTGCACTCTAAGAGGTTTTGGGAAAAATGCGTTTTCTTCTTCGCTTTTTGTGCTCTCATCGGATTTTTTTATGAATCCTGGATAAATCATTGTACGATACGAATAGGGCAAAGGACGAGCGACTGTCCAGCGTCAAGACTTTCAAAACGAAAAATGGTTTGGATTTTATATACGTACATACGTACATACGTACATATGTATATATTTTATGAGAAGAAAACGCAATCCAAAGTTGAAAATAAAAAATTACGAAGCAGAGAAGAAGACATCTTTTTTCCTGTTTTTTTGTTATTATTCGAAACAAAGGAAAACTCTTGACAGTGATTGTGCGGAAAATGAAAGAGTGTGCTCTCTGAGGAAGAAGTAATGTTTGAGATTCGAAATGAATAATAGTGGAATGTCTTATTTTGAGTTGGAAGAACAGTTTAAGAGTTTACCAGAATTGAATTAATATCTCGAGCTTATTTCTATTCTTAGAAGATTTATAAATTTATCAGGTTTGTGGGGTTCCTGCAAAACTATGAGGACAAGTGGAAGAACAAAAGCAATGGAATGGCAAAGGATGAATGGACAGTTGTTTGAACTTGAAGTATTTCAGATGTTTACAAGTGTATCGGCGTCAACGCGAATTTTGTTTATTGCTCTCAAAAATTCGTACAATACACCACGAGTAGTATTCCAGATGGACTATTATATCCGTTGTCTTTTCTGTGCCCATTGATACTTTGTTTCTATTCCATACAGCTCAATTATGTTCAGTGTATTCATTTCCATCATATGGGAGGCATTTGCAGGGAAGAACCTGTATATGCCATATTTGTATAGTAGAAATAAAATTTCAAAAAGGATAATAAGTTTTCGAGTTCGAACCGGGATATATATTTAACATTTCCTTTATGCTTTGTTCATTCAACATTTGATGGTATGGTTCAAATTGCTTATCCGCGTTGTCTTTTGCATGATTTTCTCCGTTAGCCCTTCTGCAAAGTCATGTCTTTGACATGCTTTCCTTCGTCATTATTGCAGTGTTTAGAATGACTGAACTTTCAAGTCTGAGGAGAAAAACAGTCTATTAATTCCAGTTCTATTACGATTTGACCGTGTTTGTAGGAAAAAACCTTATCTTCAAATTGAGTTGTTTTGCTTTTTTTGTATAACGTCTTCAGAGTAAATAATTTCGAAAAACATCACTGCTTTTCGTCCACCAATTTTTCATGTGCTTGGTTACCAATGCACAGATTACTTCCGCGTATAATAGTCGTAAGCAGCGCCATAACATGAACTTAACGCCTATTACTAATCACTGCACAGGATAAAAAGCTTCTTCTTCCTATCAAGATAACGATTGGTTTTTGGATTGGACTGTGAACAGAAAATTGCGACTACACTTAGTCAATTAAACTTCGGTTCTCGGAATCTTCTTGCCACTAATATTTGCACTTACCTTATAACTCGTGATATGTCTCTTCGCAACGATCATAAATTATGAAGGACTTAAAAAGGGCTTTGTCCTTATATAAAATTGAAACAGCAGGGATACACCAAAGCTTTTTAAAGTATCTTTTACGAAATACATGCAAAAAGAATTGTATTTTTCTGGCTTTGATGTGAGTTTCTTTAACACGTCGAATATATTTGCGTATACTTGTAACCTCGGCTTTGTTGACGTTGAAAAATCCGCTTTATTCTTGAATTTCAGCCAAGTTAAATCAGTACCATGTTAAAAGACCCAAACAAGCCGGTAAAAAGAATCTTGATTTTTTTATATTAATTGTGCCCGTCTGGGTTAACTAAATTAATGGTATTTTTTTTATGTAGTCTTTTTCTGAAAAGTCCCTCATATGACCAACTTCACGTTTAGAGCAATTAATTCAAACTTCGTTCCATTAAATTTGTAAGTAAATATTTATGAACTCAATGATGTACTATATATGGTTTCTTAAGAGACGTCAGTCTAAAATTGAAAATTGGCAGTGGTGAAAATAATATTCTGAATTTCAACATTAGGATACAGCCCCGCCATTAAAGCAATCGTTTTAAACTCTTTCGGGTTTCCTATCATAGACTGAACTCATTTCTATAGTAGTTCATTTATTTTTTCATAATTTTCAGTCAAATCTAAGCACTTCATGAACTTCTAGATTGCTTCTAGGTAAACGCCGCATATAATTTCTATACGAGTATTCCCTCAAGATCATTTTCATTTAACGTCTAAAATTTCCATTCATTTCGTATCCAACTCACATTGTCATTAACCCAATTCTATCCGAAGTCGGTGGGGAGAATAAGGACGTGACTCAATACATGCAAACGACCTGTAATTTCAAAAAACTCAGACATTACATTCGCTTCATCTCCTCCTCGTGCAATGACTGAACTCGAGCCCAACCCTCATGGGCAATGAGCGAGTTAATGCTAATGAATTCTTCTATTTTTTTTTTCTCATCCTACGTGTTATAAAATGGATAATTCACGACATACACTTGACTTGACCATGTCGTCATTATATGCGGACGTCCTGAAGGGCCAACATCTATACCAAAAGAAAAAAAAAGAAGGTCATTCCCCTGGAGGGGAGTCCTTAAAACATTTTCACATACACACAGGAGCTTAACCCTTACGCGTTGATGTTGCTAACTCTCGCCTTTGAAGAAGTTTGCTTGCTTTTTAAAAGGATCCGCTTTTTACGACATCCTTTTTCTAGCCAATGGTCACTGTTCATAGGAAGAATGCCATCAAGAAAAATGTGAAAATTGTTTCTTTTCTTTGGTATGGAAAAAGAAGTAAAACTCATTTTGTATTGGTGCTTGCTCGGCGAGAGAAAGCTTCACTGCCATTACGATATAATGGATAATTCTGAAAGTTTTATTATTACCGTTAAGACTCTATGCATTGGATATGTTTCGACCATTGGATATGTATGCATGGTGTTGGGCATCGTTGTCAGTACTGGTTGATGTTGATGTTGGCGTTTATGTGCGATTTGTTGGACGGTTTTAAGATATGTTTGACATTTAATGTAAGCTTCACTTTAAGTTGCTTAATAAAACGTTTTTATTTATTTTTTTTTTGTTTATTTTTGTTACAGGACTTTCACCATACCATCCGAAACAATTGAAAAGCAAACATGATGGAACTAGAACCGCGTGTAGCTATTTTACAAGATCTACGGCTTCAGACATTCGATTCGATTCGATTTGCTTCGTATCGTACGGCTTCGAAGCTACGCTATATTCAAAAGTCAACAAATTTACATTTGGTCGATATATGGAATGTGATTGAGGCATTTCGCGAAAACGGCCTAAATACACTGGAGCCACAGAGCGAAGTCAGTGTGGCACGGCTTGAAACCCTCGTTTCTTCACTTTACCACAATTTAAACAAGCGTCTTCCAACTGCACAGCAAGTTCCTGTCGATGCCAAAGCTGGACTTTTATTAAATTGGCTTTTAGCTGCGTATACAAGGTGAGTACAAAATACTTAAAATTGTTTTTTGTTTTTAATTCCAAGGGATAGTTGTATGCTTCTGCGCTGTAAGGTATGACTGGGATGGTTAGTGTCTTGAAAAAAATCAGTCATCGTTTGAAATAGGACTTTTTTCTGAATTGTGGCTCAAAGAAACTGCTGTTGGAGAGAGTAATAATTCGTTTGAGTTCTGCGCTGGTCCCTTTACTCGAATTCACTGCGCATCCTTACTTTTTTCTGGTTTTATTGACCTTGGAGGAGATGTTCATCCTGCTCTCATCTTCTTGACAGCTACGCTTTGTAAGCCTTCTGTTACGATGCTTGGCCTTGCCTGTGCTCGACATCTCTGACTGTTCTCTGCTGGAGAACGTATGCTTTTGGCATACGATCCATTTTGTCTCTTGGAAACATCCATACATCTAGACTGCTCGAAGAGTGTCTTGCGTAGATTTAAATTAAACGACTTTGAAATCGTGATTTTGGCACTGCACTTAGATCTCCTCGAGGAAGCTTCACTTAATAGAGTCATCCGTTTCTTCCGTTGGAGCATGGAACTGATGATGTCGAATTAAGCCTTAATGCGGATTACCATCAAACGTCCACTTTTATTTTTAAATTTGAATAATCGAAAACAATAGGACCCATAGATTGAAGCTTACAACAGACCACTGTAAAAGATGGTCCCTCGTTTCCAATTTTTTATAATTTAAGTACTATTCCCGCATCGTGTACTCACATAAAACACATTTTTGCCAAATTTTCATACAACATAAACGATGTTCAAAAACAAAAACTTTTAACTTCCAACACCAGCAAATGAGAAAATTATTGGAGTTTTGGTTTCTAACAGAGTGTCACCGCTGTTGAAGCGGTTTTGATAAAATAATGTTTTAATTGAATTTAACAGGAAGCATACCTAGGGATGTATTTAACTTTTATCGATGAATTTAGAGATTAATTGGTAGTCCGTTCTTTAAAACGTAGAATTTTTATGTTTAATTAAAACAGTGCCTTTAAACATGTTGAAACCTTTTAAATATTCATCCAAGCATTCATCGCACAAAATTATTCACACCCGAATTCGGAATTAAGGGAAAACTGATCCGGTTTTGTCGTACAACTCTCAAGAACCAATAACCACCAAATTATTTAACACTTATCCCGAATTACAGCAAAGAAATCCGGTGAACATATAATGCGATGGGCAGGTTTCCAAATAATATGAGTTTGAGAGAGTTTGAGTTTGTCTTCAAACGCATGACAATAAAACAAAATTAATGTACTAAGCGAAAAATTACAATCGACTTTTCAACTTTAAAAATGTTGCCTTATTCCGACGAAAACGCATCTTTGGCATTCGAGGTTGTTTCGGTTTTTCCCAAGAACTGGTATTGTATTCTCAATTCAAAAAAACATTCTTTACAAAAACCTTAACTTGCTTAGAGAAAAAGCAAGATAGCGGAAAGGAGCGGGTACTTTTAGGGAAAAATTATTTGCATGGAATGCTGTTCTATTTGTGAGGAGGGTTACCATGCTCACGAAAAAGAACGAATCTCCGGCTGAAGGCCCAAGCATTCGCTTACTTTGAACAATTAGAAACATCTATCCCTGGACCGTGAAGAAAGAAGGTATAAGGCAGTTTCAGATCCTCCACGGATTGATGAACTGATAAGTAAATACTTACTTACTTTATTAACAGTAAGGATCTGAGCCTAAACTAAAGTTACCAAGGATTAATAGCTTACTTAAGTTAAGATAAGATTCAAACTGATGAACAAAATCGATTTTGGCCTTAATCGGTTGATTTTCTCAAATTAACTGAATTCGTGCATAGTTTGAAGCATCTGTGAGGATCAATAGCTTTTTTAAGACAGAATTCAAAATCATGAAAAAAGTGAACTTTAAAATCATGTGTTATAGTCAACGAAAAAGGATAAAAAAATTACATTTTTGCTTTTATCTTTTTTCTCAATATTTTCTTTAAAAATCGGTTGATTTTCTCAAATTAACTGAATTTGTGCTTAGTTTGAAGCTTCTGCGAGGATCAAGAGCTTATTAAAGATGAAATTAACAATCATTAAAAAAGGGATTTTGAAATAATGGGTTCTAGTCAACGAAAAAGGATGAAAACAGTCGAATTTTGCTTTTATCGTTTTTCTCGATATTTCCTTAAAAAAACGATTAATTTTCTCAAATTCACTGAATATGTGCACCGATTGAAGCTTCCGTGAGGATCAATGGCTTATTTTATAAAAAAATTCAAAATTAAAAGTAAATTCTTAAATCATGGGCTATAGTCCGCAAAGAAAGATGAGCTCATAGGGTCCTGACGAATCAGTAACAGAAAATGACGACTTTCTAAAAAAAAAACTGTGACAGTAGACAAGCTTTGTTAATTGATATAAATTAAAAAAATCATATATCTCCCGGTCACAATTTGATAGCCGAACAAATCCTGAATAAGTTGCCAAAGAGAGCTGAAGTAAAATTTTTGAGAAGGTTGCAACACCTTCAAGCCCAGCGGAAAGCTGCTGAACTGATAATGGCATGGCGGGAAAAGCACCAAACGATAATAAGTCGTACAAACGTATGTTTCTCGCTGTTGCCAATTATCTCCTACAACCTATCATCGAAAATAGAGTCTAATCATTGACCATCAATTTGGTCTGTATAGTGACCAACGAAATCGAATAAAGCATTCGATGACGAAAACATTTCTTCTATGTTCCTTGACCACTATCAAGCATTTGGCAAAGCAAGATTTTCCGACGCCATTTTGTAGGGTATTAGAATCCGATTAAGACGTTTACATGAAATGACTACTCTTCATATAAAGTGTCCTTGAAATAGACTCAGTCAACTCATGTTAACTTTAAATATAAAAAAGATACCAACTTTTAATTGAGTCGGTGCAAAAACCATACGTGAACGGTGCTTAGTTTCTATGACTAACGCAAGATGTAAAGCTCAAATAGAAAACACATGTAAAAAGAAACGCACGTACGTGCTACTTGGAAGTCGTTCCAGGTTAAGAATACCTAACAAACTTTTAAAAAAAAAAAAACAAGTTCTAGAACCTTTGACGGCTTATGATATTCAAATAAGAGAAATTCAATCTAAGTTCTTCGATCTATTTTTTAAGCCGCATGGGATATTTGCAACAAAGAGATTCTCAGAGATTTAATTTTAGTAAGCCTACTCTCCGTCTGTCTCCATGGTCGTTGAAAAATTATTTTTTCAAAATTTTTGAAAGGACAATCTGTTTTTGTCCAATAAAAAAAAGCGGTGGGGAATAGGTTTTATATGTTTCCTTTTAACTTTTGTAGTTCATTGAAATAAATTCAAAATTATCTATTAAAATCTTCTCGTCATACTCGCCTCGCCTTCAGCGTTATGCTAGTTTAAATCGGACTTTTCTTTCTGCACCTAAATTAACTTAGTATTTTAAAAGCTTCATTTAAAGTTTCAACAGCAGATAATAAATTAATAATTTATATATTTCAGTGATAACTCAGGAAAGATCCGGGTGTTCTCCATAAAAGTCGCCCTGGCTACAATGTGTTCAGGCAAACTTGTCGATAAATTACGATGTAAGTTTCCTATTCCTTTTTTATATGCTCAGTTTAATAAAACTTTTTATCTTTTGCTATTTAAGATATCTTTTCACAAATATCAGATGGGACCGGCCAATTAGTCCACTGGAAACTTGGTGAATTCCTTAGGGAAGTACTCGCTATGCCTGCAGCCGTTTATGAATCACCCACATTCCATTATAAAGAAGGCCTCGAAGAGGAGATCTTTCCAGCGGAAAGTAAAGTCACTGTGAATGATTTTATGGCAATACTTATGTCTGAACCAGGACCATCGTGCCTCGTTTGGTTGCCATTGCTACATCGCTTGGCCACTGTCGAGACAATTGTCCATCCGACTATCTGTTCTGTTTGTCATAAGGAAAATTTCACTGGATTTCGCTATCGTTGTCAGCGGTGTCACGCCTACCAATTGTGCCAGGAGTGCTTTTGGCATGGCAAGACATCGTTGAACCATCAAAACGATCACGAAGTCAAGGAATACTCAAGCTATAAATCTCCAAGCAAACAGATCGGACATTCGTTAAGAAAGAGCTTTCGATGTATGCCTGAAAAGACTGCTCAAGTGTTGCCACGTTTCCCCGAGCAACCAGAGAAGACTCTAAATTTGTCGCATATTGTGCCGCCCTCGCCGTTGCCCTCGCATAATGGTTTTTCCGATCCGAGCATGTTGCACGGATATGATAGGAGTAGCACATTGGATTCGAGAGCCACCGGTAGGAGTTTAGATAGTGCTGGTGGCACCTCGATATCCCGAGTTGCAGCAGCGTCAGCAAATGATGAGGAGCACAGATTGATTGCTAGATATGCAGCGCGACTGGCGCAGGAAAATAGAACAGTAACTACATAATCATACCCATTTGCAGACTTCTTTGATTTTCTAAATTCATGTATTTTTTTAATTTTTTTAGCCCTCGGGGATGGCGAATGAAAACAATACCATTGCGACGGATAATTCTCGTGCGCAGCGTGAGTTAATTGCGCAATTGGAGTCTAAGAATAAGGAAATCATGCGTGAAATTGCACGCCTGCGTAGACAGCAAGAAGCCGAACAGATGACACCCGAAAATCCAGCGCTTATAAATGAACTGCGTGCTCTGAGGCAACGCAAAGGTGAACTGGAGGGTCATTTGGGAGCCCTTCAAGACTCCAGGCGTCAACTAATGGATCAGCTGGAGGGTCTGATGCGTATGCTTAAGAATCAACAGACATCTAGTCCACGTTCGACACCAAATTCCAGTCCACGTTCGGGTAAATCTCCACCAATGCCTGGAAATCCACAAAATTCCGTTCAACAGCAGCAGCAACAACAACAACAACAGCAGCAGCAGCAGCAATTATTAAGATCATCAGCATCACAGCAGCAGCAACTTCATCAGATTCCGCCCAATGGTCAGGCCCAGTCAATGCACAATGCAAACACATTGGAGCAGCAAACATTGAACCAATTGAATGAGGTGCGGGCTGCCTTCCATTCAAATGGAACTTCAAGTGAGTGAAGTAGAATTTATTTTTATTAATTGTTTAATAGAATTTATGGTCAGTGAATGAGAATGAGGGGGTTGCTGGATAGAAAGAATCAAATAGGGAGGGCAATATGACTTGAAGAAGAAAGAGTAGAAATTAAATTTTATTTTATGTTTATTTTTCTAAATTAATTTCCCAACTTCTCGTCACAATTCGGTGTTAATTTTGCAAATGAAATAATTTTATTATTGAAAATCGGTTATAATTTAGTATATTTTATGAGTGTTCATGGGAGTATTCCAATCAATAGTTGAATTCAGATTTGATAATAACACTTATCTTTATTGCCTGCGAATCATGATAGATCACCTGAGATAGAGCTACCTTTCACCGTGTACAGTCTCGGCGAATTTTCGTGCATTTGATTATATGAAGGCTTTTAGCGAAACTCAAATGGACTATAACCCGATATGGATTGTGTTCTTGTAGATGTAGATAAACAGAATTAATATTTCTATCGTTTTGCATGTTTTCCTCTTCCCAAACTTGACTTGCATTGGCAACACATTTAAGAGGATAAATCAACTCCGCGTTTGAGAGCAGCCTTTCTAAGACTCGTTGCCTTTCTAAGGCTCGTTAAGCAAAAGTGCTACTGAAATACATAAAGAATGAGCTAACTTGTGATCAGCGAATCAGTAAACCAGCTTGCAGTTTGATTTTTATCTTTTTAGAGTAACGTATCTAAAGGGTCCAAAGGAACCCTATTGCTTAGCCTCCATTTTCCATCCGTCACAGAGCTGTAACTCCTAAACCGCAATAGGGACACGCTTGCAATTCTCACAGAAGATGTGACTTGTCGCTACGGGGAAATTTAAGGGATATTTGAGGGACATTTAGCAAAGATTTGTTCGCTACGCAAGGAAATCTGTCAAACCCCATTTGATTTTCTGGTAAACGTGATGTCACATTTTCTGTTGCTCCAAATGCGTTCCAGCGAAATTTTTCCGTAGTGGAGCGGTTTAGATGCAAAATTTTCTGCCGACTACAGCAAATTCTCATCACTTATGTTACCGGAAGATTTTCAATCACGAGAGCTGTGGATTGTCTAGGCACTTAACATACTTACTTCTTCTTACTTAAGCATTGTTATGAAGTTACCAGTTACAGTTCAGGCTCAAATTGTTACCCAGTTTGTTTAGATTGGAAACGTTTTTTTATCCTTTTATTATAATCTAAAATACAAAATGGTGGTGGTGTTTATTTAGTAACGAGATGATTTTTTTTAAAAAAAGATTCGCGGTATTATCTGTCCTTTGACCCCACAGCATTTTTAATGACATTACTCACAAATTCGGAATGCGCGGTTGACCTTTTGTGCTTGAATCATACAATCCCGCCAACCCCATTTTTTAGTTTGTGAATGGAAATAGAGTCATCACCTTACCTCCGCAAACGCTACACCAAAGAGTGGCTTTGGGAAGGTGAACTCGTTCTTCATATATAAGAAACGCATCCGCAAATGTGAAATTAGCCTTGTTCATCATGATGATATGTGATCGAAATCGACCCATATGCAGTCGAATTCAAAGGGGGCTAGGTTGAAAAGATTACGAAATAAGTAACGTGCAAATCGAATGCCCTGTAGTAAATTGTACATAAGCAATTCTTTCTTTAATGCCCAACTGCATGGTGCGAAGTCTAGAATGTTTGCTTCTAAGTCTGCAATTGAATCGTATTGAGCCGCTAAACGCCGCAGTGTTTGTTCAGTCGCTACTCAATCAAAACCATAGAGTGACTTCATGTAAAAAGAATTGAGACAATTATGTAGCAATTTAATAAAGCGGCATTGAGATCACCTTCGATAAGACGATGCAATTTGAGCCACCACCACCAATTTGAATAATGGCGTTGCATTCACATGAACGTAAAAGTTAAATTATCAACCGATTTTTATATACTTTAAGATAAAACTCCATTGGGTAGAACCTATTTCCCTAGTCCTTTCCTATTGTCTTCAATTGATTGGATATTTGCGTTAATTTTTGTTTCTGAAATTCAAACAAAGTGAAACATTCAGCAATTATATTTTATATAATTTATTTTTTTTTTTATTTAACGTACCAACTTAAATGCTAAACAAAAAACTAAAATTAAAACCCAAAAAATATACAAAACATCAATCAAATCCGAAACCAGATGAAGACCCTACCAATGACCTCTACTATGCAGCTGATACAGTCTCATCGGCAATGTCCTCGTTAGTCCGTGAATTAAATTCAGGTAAACTGATTTAGTTGCTCTATGATCCTTCCTTAAATTTCCATATTTTATTGATTTAATTATATTTTTTGTTCTGGTATTGCGTTGTTGTTGTATATATTTTTGTTTTTTTTTCTGTTGATCATCTGAAACTCAACCTTAATGATGTCTTGTTAAATTTAATATTACCCTTTAAGCACATACATATATTGATGTTTTCAAAAAAAAAAAAAATCCTAGAAATGTTTCGATTGTTTTTTGATGTTCTATTTATTTGAATATTCGCTAGACGCAAATTTTAATATTTTTAATTTTGATTTCGGGTTTTCTTAAAGCCGAAATAATAGTTTCATAGAAGCTATTTGGATGTTAGATGTTTTGCAGTTTTCTGTTAAATTCATTAAAATCTGTCTTTACAATAACAAATAAACAAGTACAGGGTGGGTAAGAGGAGAACAATAAAAAAAAAATAATGCGAGGTGATAAGGTTCCTTTGGCATTCGGGTTGTTCTTCTGAGGCAAACCTATTGTTACTTATTATTCTATCGGTATCGGTCTAAGTTTTCTCAACTCCTGCGAGTTTTGAATAAGGCGAAGAAGTTGATTGATTCGCGGCGATTATGCATTCGCATTTCGCTATTATTTTGCGATCATTGACATAGTTGATGGTCATCAGCGTTCTACCTTCTAAGACTTATCCACGCTCGACTACACTCTTTTTTAATTTGGTTGTGTCAGACGCAAACATTTAGCAAAATTGATGATTCCCTTAGGGATTCGGCCTCAGTTACCAAGGATTTATATGCAGACTTCTATAGAAGTCTACTTTAAAAGACAAGTGCTTATTCGCAATATAGTGCAACATCACTATCGTTGTTTTTACAGTTTAAATATCTGATTTTTACTTAATCTTAATTCTCTGCCTGAGAAAGAACCTTGTTGCCGCGCTTCAACAAATAAAACTCCACCAAAACCCGATAGCCCTGTACTTTATAAATTCCGATTGGTGAATACACAAAAACAAAACACACAAAACTCGTTATTATTTTAGTGGATTATTGTTCAGAAAATATTCAAACGCCACCTAGAAAGCAAGTGGAGGCCACGTTCATAAGACCCCTCGGTAAGTTTCCTTTTGAAGCTCTTTGCCTTTTCTATGCTATACAAAGAAAAACTAAAAGTCATACGCACAAAGAAAAACTGTTTGCTATTCCCTAATATATTTTTTTTATTTTTCTTTTCTTATGTTTATTTTTTGTTTTGTTTGTTGGTCTTTCTTTCTCTCTTCATTTCCCACCGTACACATATTTTAGATTATTTTCCAAATAGAAAGAACAAAAAGAAATGAGTTAATTTTTATTTTCTGGTTCCTGGATCACCCACAACCATCAATTTCCTCTCTTCCAAAACAAAAAAACATACAAAAAACTCCCTTCCAAAAATGCATATTTCAAATCATTATTACATACAAAATTAAAAGCGGATGATTTTCCCGAAATCCATGAGATTGGCGAAACTATCGATGAGATGAATCTTATTATGTATGCGCACATATTGAAGTATTGCATAAATTGTTAACATCCCCCGCCCTCTAACTGACTTACAAAACCAAAGAAAAGGTAAATTACAATGCAAATAAATGTTTTATTGAACTAATGTTTAAAAAAAATTGTTGTTAACATTGTTTTATTTTAAACTGCAGCACTATTAAGACAAACAAAAAAATAGATAATTATAATTGTGTTTAAGATCAATATAAATATTGTATATTAATGGATTCTCTATCATCTTTAACCCCGCTGTATGCTAAGATAAATATTTTTATTAGTTGTTTCAACGGCACTAACAAGAACAAATAATCTTCACAATTTTTGACAAACATTGTTTTTTTTTTTCGTCATATTTCAGAATCTATACATACTCGTACTTTCAAATGTTTCACAAAGAAAAAATATATATATAAATATTTCATTAATGCGTATGTTAGAATGCAGTAGTATTTTATTTTTCATTTCACACCAGCAACCCCTATTTCGAAGTTATATTACCTCAACCTGTTGTGTACTATCTTCTTCATAAAGAAAACATCTTATAAATATTCTTTTTATTTGTCTTCTGTAAGTTTTTATTTTGATCACTTTTTTTTCATATTAAGTGAATATACATATAAGAATATATTTTATTTTAATATTAAATCAAAAAGGAAAATTCAATGTTTTTCAGAATTTATAAAACATTAATTTATATAAAAACCATTCCCCAGGATTTCGAACCAAGTATTTATTTCTCGGGAAGTCATGCATTTACATCGCCGAATGATGAAGACAGTTTATTTGGTCAAACTTAGTATGTTTCGTTTTTAATTGACATAAGTCGATTTCTCTGAAAAGCATTTTAAAATCGAGCAATTAATTTTTTTTTGCTTTTAGACTATGCAGGTCCTTTTGATAACCCTTTAAAAGCAACCATTAAAAACTAGTTTATAACATAACTGATCTAAGTACTTGAAGCTCAGATTTCACCGATAAGGCTGAAAAATAAAGCCATAAATCTTAAGTTGGTTAACTTATTTTTAAGTTCCATGTTTACTGTAGATTTGAATTATTGGGCAAGTCTTTCGCAACAGTTGGACACTCACAGAGTCGCCTTCAGTTATATCCATCACTAAAAAAGTGTTTTTTTTTTTTTATATTATGTATAAAAAGAGTGACTGCTCTTTAACTTGTTCAGAACCCAAATAACAATCGTGGGTGCGGTCAATAATCTAACCGTAACCTTTCGAATACACTTTAAATGGCTTTAAACTCATTGAAATTCGTTTTCTTAGATGTTAAAGTCTTTTCGTTAATTGTTTTTGGCTGTGTTTAGCAGTAAATTATCCGGTTAAATATATAATAAGGTCAAAAGGATCCCAAACATTGACAATCGTACTGGTAGGTTTAGAGGGCTAAGCCGCTGATTTTAGCCGTATTTCTTCTTCAAAAAATTGGACATCACTTCAAGATAAAATGGATGGTTTTTAGTTTACAATTTAACATATAAATGCATGAGTTCCTCGAAGCCCTCTTTATCAATGTTAATTTAGGACATCTTATAGCTTCCTCCGATGACGGTACCATAAGTTAAATTGCAGTCCCTCATATTTGCACAGGATTTGGTCCCTTGATTTCCCACATCTATTACTTTAATTTCTTTAGAACACTACACCAGTGAATAGCTTTGACAGTGAACTTTTGTCAGAGGAACTCCAAATTATGTTTTTAAACTCAAAAGCTTTATTTCGAAGTCGGGTTAGACGCTATTTACAGAAGTTAGTATTTTTTGAAGATACAAATAATATACTCTACGTAAAATTGTTGCTTTGAGTGGACGTAAGACATTCATCACAGCTGCCAATTTCAACTATCATCCCATAAATTATGCTTTAACAATCATGCTCACAAATTCAGTTCAAATTTGGACTTTCACAACCATAAGTCTTTGTGAAATTACTCAACGAGGCTATTGAAAATAAGTAAAAATCGCATTAGTCAAAGGCATAATGAAAATTTACTCATCATTGAGATGCAAAATCATCCCATCGGCTCATTAAATTTCAACTATCACACTCGCCCTTTTATCACTTAAAAATCCTATTAAAGTTATCATAAGGGCCTTTTGAATGCATTCTTTAACTAAAATAGCTCCATTTATACCTGACGCTAATTGTGGAGTACATCTGAAGTAATTAAAATATATTTATAAGGTCTTGATGTGTACTCAAAACCGATGAATGCGCGATTTGGTGTCGAAAGTGTACGTATGTATAAGTACAATTATAAAAATCAAAGGGTTCATATTTTAAAACTTCACGTCAAAATTGTGCTGTCTCTTTGTAAGTTGCTGATCATTTTAGTGTTCATCCATGTCATTACCTTTAAAGCAGCTTGAAGCTTTTCGAACATTCGTTGTTGTGCTCCTTTTTGTTCAATGTTATCATGTTCTCTTGCAGAGCTTCGTGTTAAGAGAAAATGTTATATTTAGCAGCAGTTTATGATATGTAACAATGCAAACCATTTCAACAATCTTAACATTCTTTTAGTTTTCATGCATTCCTTCGAAGGTCTTCTCCCATAATCCTCCATTGTCTAAATTTTACTTATCTTAAAAAGTGTCTTAAAAAATTCGAAACAATTATTTTTGTTAAATACATTTGAGCTCGGGATCTCAAATTTCAACCTTTGTTTTGCTTAAACTAACGCCCACCTCCAGGTTTTCATTTTTGACTGCTTTTATTTTTTCTACCTTAAGAAACTCAAAGCCATTCGAGCAGATAATCTCTTTGAAGAAACTCTTTACTTGACTTTTATCGCTACCCAAGCCCTAAATAGTCAAATCTTGATGATTCTTGGCATTGACCTGGTGGGCTTAATGTGCATCGAACCTATCCTTGCACGGAAATTGCAGACTAATGCTTGATACCTGCGCAAGGGCCATAGTACTGAATTTATTAATTTATGTATAAAAGCCATCTGAAAGCTTCATTCTAAAAAAAGTACTGAGAGCCGACACCGATACTTTGTGTGATGACTGTGGTCTCTATGCCATACCGTCCGGCCATAATCTTCATATATTTTTGGTTCATAGCTATGACGACTCAAGTTCTAGTTCTAAAACTTGAACTGCCCATTGGTTTTTGAAGAGCTTTGGCCATATATTTTCTCTAAGGCTACCACATTCATATTCCCTTTCATAGTCAAGCTCCCAGTTGATGCCCATGAAGATTTGTGTATCATAAGCCCTCGCTTAATTATATTTCAATATATCGATAGATTAATTTTTTTCCTATTTCACCCTGACCCTAGCCTTACCTCTTCTATCATGATTAGAATTGTTTATCTTACCTCTTTGATGGATACATGATCTTGACAAAGGCAGCAGGATGAAGAAACATGGCAGTGTCTCATTTCTGTGATTTTGTTAATGAGTTCTTTCATCGCTTCTCAATTAATTTATTGGAAAGAGCCAAGATCCTTTAATATGTCCGAGACTCGAATTCTATTGAAATTCTTAAACTTTTATTCAATTTTCTGCACTATTACTAGAGTGTTTGACCCTCGATAGAAGTCTAGTCTAGTTTCGATTTTGTCATTGCTCTGACTTGAAGGAATGGGTGTTTGCGGCTTAATAATTATAGAATCGGTCTGAACGGGATACCACAGCTCATATTCAGCAAGGAACACCTTTACGGCCCAGCCTTTCTCAAATGATTGACAATGAAAAATGTGTATCTGCAAAACGCGTTAATTCCAATTATTTTATTCACATACACATAAGTGTATCTCGACAATTTAATGTTTTCTTCCCAAATCGATTTTCTGGCCAGAAAGAAAATAAGCCTAATAAATCCATTCATTGAAATTACTGCTGTTAATCATACAGTTCTATGTTGTTCCGAAAGTAAGTATTATCGTACTTTTGCTGGTTGCAAAATAAATTTTAATCATATTTGTTTAAGAAATTTACTAACTGCCCTGACCTAGAAATCTATTTACTGCTTAACGGAAGCTTTAAACATTCGTTAAAGAATTCTTCAAAATTGTGATGCTTTTGACTTAAAACTTGTTAACTTTGAGCGACGACGTCACGTAACCTTCAAGTCGTAGTTTTAGATTTTCTGTCGAACGTGTTTCCAATTTTGTATTCACAACTTTGTAAAGTACCGAATGTTCTTTTTAAATCCTTTACTTAGCCTTTTCTTCCCTAGTTTCGAAGAAAAGAAAACCTCAGGTTTGAGAGAAGAACGCTTCCTTCTAGACCTCTGGCTCACATTAATATTTACATGAGTTCTTGTCAAAGTCACTAGAAGCTAGTCATCCTCAAATTTCAACCATATTTCAACCTCACATTCAGAAGTCTCGCCAGTGCAAGTAGTATAAATAAGTCTTCATTTGGATGTGTCTTCACTAATCTTTACATTCCATCAGCAAAACTTGTTTTGTTGAAATCTAAACAAGCCTTTAGTTACATTTTTACTTATCATTTCTATTAATAAAAAGAGACAACGATTTACCCTAGTCTATAAAATTTTTAAAAATATTAACATGCCGTTACAGATTTTGACGAATCGCAATCATATAACCCCGACTGGAATGAAAAGGTAAACTATGCAAAATTATCCCGTCAAAAATCAACTGTAAATTACTACACACACAAATACACAAATACACACACACACACACACAATATAAATATATATATTTGCAGACATTTTTCTTTAAAAACATATTTCCTCTAAAGAAAGGAAGACAATGTTTTTAAATATTTAAGCACTGTATCCGATAGAGATACGTCTAGTGTCTGGTAATGTTCCAAAAATTGTAAGGATATAAAGAATCTTCTTTCGAAGATAATGAGATCCTCAATCAATTTGTCTATGATTTGAATATCGCTCGGGTCTTGTTTCTTGGAAATCGAGATGCACAAAGATCCACACACCCTCTGCTCTAGCAAAGTTAAAAATCGAGCATAAATTCAGAGGTGCGGTTTTTTTTTTTTGGTTTTTTCGTATGCAAGTCTAAATAATGTTTCGGATGGCCACATTCCTTACACAAATGCCATCCCTTGATCCGAATGCTAGATTCACTACTAATGTCGCTTTTTGCAGCTCAGTAAAAGCATTGAATGTGCATTCATTTTCATTCATTTTTGAAATTCCAGAACTGCACGGCTTAGACTTCCTTTGTACTTCAAAGCCTTGCGGTATAGTACAATGGTTTGCAATGGTCACACTTTATCGATAAATATATTTTAAAAATATCTTACTATGTATTTATATGCCGAATATGTTATATGTTTACACGAGTCAGCATATGTATATATTATGCAAACACAAATTTCTTAACCTTATTGCCTTCAGGAAAAATATAAATACAAAAAAAAAAAAAATCCTTTGAAATTCCTTGGCACACATAACAAGATAAGATTTATAATGATTCCCTCCCTTGTTTGTTCATAAAATGTTTAACATATTTCACTTCTATCTTCTTCTTTTTCCAGGTAAATGCGAATAGCCCGTGGCAGGAACAGTTTGCCCAATGGAACTTAAATACACAAAATCCGTAGATAAATTCGCAAGAAGATTATTTTACTAGTAAAATTCGTATCTAATGAAAACAAAACTTGCATTACAATGGAAGTTAAAGTCAATAAAAATAAAATAAAAAGATAATAACTCTTAAAATCGCAAAACTTAATCAAATTAAAACCGAAGCGTTTTCTAAACCATTTTTCCAAATACACAAAAACAAAACAAAAAACAACACATTTTAAGGTAGAACGACAGTTATTAAATAATATAAGTTCTTACTTATGCAGTTTTATAAATAGCAAAAGCCAGAAACTTAATTAGTATACGCCATTAAAGCCAGTCAGAAGTATGAGGTAATAGACAAACCGAATACACGTAGTTTTTACTAATAAACAAATAACAAAATAAAATTCGATTAATAAAAGACTTGAAAACAGAACAAATTTAACCAAGAAAAATATACCTTAAAACGTTTAAAAATCCAATTAACAACTAACTATTTTCCTTAGCATTAGAGGAATCTTTTTTAAAAAATATTTTTAAATTATACAATTCCGCTTTGTATTTATATTAAAAAAAAAGAACTGTTTAAAATAAATAAAAGTTTGTAAAATTTACAAAAGATTTCACATTAAGTTTGGTAAATTATTTTCATTGTCATTATTATTGTACTTCAAAAAGTATTTTGATTTTAAATTCTTTAAGCTTACATATTTATTACAACTCAGTTTAAAAAATTTCTTAGAACTTTACACAAAATAAAAAATAAACCCTAATATATTATACGATACAAATGATACATTAGTTATATTATTATTAACGGATTGACTATTATTATAACAATGTTATTGTATGAGTTATTAATTCATACGTTTTAATAAACAATATTTGCATAGTATTTATTACAACATATTAGATGCTCTTTATACATATATATATACATATGTCTATATATATGAATATATTAATATATATATTTAGATATTTAATATTGATTATATTGAAAATTAAAATAATAATAAAATAACTTATAACATTGAGCAAAAACAAATTAGAAAATATTATTACAAAAAATATATACACATTATTATTTTAAAATATTGCACAACAATTGTTTCATTAACTGTTTGATTTATTTTTAAAAGACATATTGTCAACTAACCTTCGAATAAAAGGTGGGAAAAAAAACTCTTTTGTGTGGATTTTAGCAGGAACATTGATTACTTTTGTTGCGCTTCAGTGCCAGAAAATACTTTGTCCTTTAAAACCCCCACACCGATAGACTTTTCCATTTTCAGATAATTTTGTTGAAGGGCGAACATTTATCTGGTGAGTTTTCAAAAATTCTGATATCTCAAATACTCGTTAATAGATTAAATAAAAATCTTGCAGGCGAACGCAGAATATCCGGCGCTACAGAACGGTTCAAATAGACTTGACGCAGGATAGTTATTGAAATTTTGTTATTTTCGTAATTTTCGTAATCGTAACTGTCAAAAAGTTTCTCCTATATATTTCAATTCAATTCAATTCAATTTATTTTACAGATTTGGTTTGTAGATTGAAACAGTGTCTCTTATAGTACTTAGACAATAAATTTGCGAAAAATGCAGAGAGTTCCATAACCTTATGGCAATGAATCGAGGTTGCAGTAAACAACTTCCGAGTATGTAATTATCGGGACGATGAGTGCACGTACAAATCGTCGTCGAGTCTCAATCGGAGTAAAGCTAGCAGTAAGCCATAGTTTGCGTAAGCATCCATAGATGCGACCTATCACCCAGTAGACAACCACAAATCCTAATTATGTAATAGTTTCAACAAGCTCTAACTTATTGTCAGAGAGCCAAATGTCTGGAAAAGCGTTCAAACTAAACGATCTTTGTGATATTGGTATCACCTTAGATTTCGTTGGGTTTATGAGAAGTCCATTTTTTATCGAGCAGTTATTGATGGCTGTCAAGTCTTCGTTAAGACAGGCTACCACCTCATTTATCATACTCAGGTGACCGGACAGATAGAGCTGAACATCGTCTGCATATAAATGAATCCGCACATGCTTACATACCAATTGTAGATGGTTAATAAATATGAAAAACAATATTGGCCGTAGGATTCAGCCCTGTAGCACACCCTGAGTAAGACGTTTTAGAGTCGAGCACTTGCCATCAACAATGACTCTTTGCCACCTGTCAGACAAAAAACTTTTTATAAGTTCAACCGCTCTTTCACTAAAACCAAACAAATGCTTCAGTTTACAACAAAGTATATGGTGGTTTACTTTGTCGAAGGCCTTTGAAAAGTCCAGAAGGCAAAGCAATACAAACTCGAAATTTTGAAAGTTATTAAATCTTTCCGCAGTATCCTGTTGGACTTCAAAAAGCTTTTTCGATTGCCATCATTTTTCCTCTAGGATGAACCGGTTTTCCAAGTAAAACAGATGTAAGGCCTACATTCGTTTTTCTGCGTTGAAAATTTTTGAAATCGAAGACTGTTCGCAGGATATTATCATCAGTGCCAGAAAAATAAAGACTTCCACAACGGTAGTCCTTTTCTAGCTCGCCATTCCGAGACAATTTTGTCGGAGGACGAAAATTTATCTGGCGAGTAATCATAAATACGCAGAATCTGCTCCGTTATGGGGGTTAAAAACTTAAAAAATTGTAGTTTTTTACACAGAAAATGAAAACATCCTAACACCTCAAAAACCCGTCGATGGATTAAACTGAAATCTCGCAGGCAAGCACAGAATCGTCGCCTCTTCAAATTGGTTCAAATATACTTAACACAGGATATACCGTCATTGAAATTTTGTTATATTCAGCATAAACAACGTAAATGTCGAAAAGTTTTTTCTCCATAAAAGTTCGAAAAATTGAAAATTCTTAAATGTTACCGGAGAATCCTGTTGGATTACAAAATAGGAATTTTTTCGATTATCATAATTTTTCGCCTCTTGGACGAACGGTTTCCAACTACGTAGTCTTTTGTAGAGTTCACCATTTCGAGACAATTTTGTCGAAGGACGAAAATTTATCTGAAGATTTATCAATAATTCACAGAATCTGCACCGTTGTGCGGGCTTATATCTTGGAAATATCCTTATGTGTCAAAAATCGGTTGATGGATTAAATCGAAATCTCTGTGCTTGACAGAATCGTCGCTTCTACAAATTGGTTCAAATATACTTGACGCAGGATATACCGTCATTGAAATTTTGTTATATGAACATCAACATAAAAATCGTAAATGTCGAAATTTTTTTTCTCCATACAAGTTCGAAACATTGAAAATTCTGTTAGATTTCCTGTTGGATTACAAAATTTTAATTTTTTCCATTATCATAAAAATCTTCCATACAAGGGCGAAATTTTGAAAATTCCTAAATCTAACCACAGAATCATGTAAGAAAAAATATGTCATCATAATAATATATCATTTATTTAACAATTTGCAAAAAAAAAGATTATACAACTTTATATAAATGTCAACTTAAATACAGTTACTTTGCAGGGCGTTGTGCTCTATTCGTTTGCAATATTAATTCATTTGATTCAAAGGCACTACATTGAGATTCATTACAATTTAGTCTTACAACATGTCTACTTGCTTATTGATGCAGCTTAAGTTTAAAGATATAAGAATGCTACCTATCTAAGCGTAGCGCCATTTAATACAATGCATTTAGCCTTTCTTTAATAATTTACTTTGATATTCAAATTTATGGATGGTTTTACTTAGTTGCTGACAAAGATCTCGTAGTCAGAGTAGGCCAGTTCCTCGCCACCGTATGGAATGTAACAGCATCCGTGCGATGGCTGTACCTTACCAACGACAATTGCTCCGTTGTGAGTTGCGCGGCCAATGAACAATGGTTCGCCTGTTTCACTCTCACCAGCTGGAAGGGCATTTGGTGGAAGATTTGCTCCAGAGATAGGTACCCAGTTTCCGGAACCGGCACACAAAACTTCGTATTCACTGTGAGGATGTTCAGCACCGCCCCAGGCGATGTATGTGACGCCATGTGAAGGATGGAGTTTGCCGGGAATAAGTGCACCCTCGTGTTGAGCGCGAGCCACATATAATTGTTCTGAGCCGTCGAAACCTCCCTCCATGGCACCGGGTGGAACTTCTCCATTTGCAGCTGGAACCCAGCATCCAGGACCGCTTCCAGTTGGAGGTTTAAAACCCATAGCTGGTGCGGTGCAAAGATCTGAAATAAAAATATATAGATATAATGTTCATTATTTAAAATCATGGAAAACGTTTACCATCATCGATCAACCAAGTGCCATTGGCACCCCATCCAGTGCAAACGCCAACATAGTTAATTGGGAATAATGCAGGCTCTTGCCATGACAGGAAGGCAGCAGCCTCTCCTTCGCGTCCAACGGTGATAACATTATCGTACCAACGCAACCAGAATCCACGGAATTCGCCGGCATTCAAAATGCCGGGTGTGTCGGCTTCAACAACATCGGGCTTGGTACGATTCTTACGAATTACAGATTTGCTGTTTGACCAACCGCCAATGAATATCTCAAACATGGGATCAGAGTCAGCTGGTCCACTGGTCAGGGCCAAGTGAGCATCGTTTGCCGCACGAACCTTGAATGTAAAGCAACCGCCGGGCGCTGGGTAGTAGACATATTCCAACTTGTCGGGAGTGTTGATTTCTGTTAACGCAGATAGAAAAGTAAACAAAAAAATAATAACTTCGATTTTAGAGGTATTAAATGTTTAAAGATATATATTCAATTAGTAGAAGCCACTCATCACATCAGACGGAGCTTGAAACACTATTAAACATATTTCAAAATCCCAGAAAATAAGCCGCGTAGGTTAGATAAATATTTATAGAGAAGCTGCGTATAGAATTTGAAACCTTAGTTTACTTGAATAAACTTGAAGTACCTACAATACTTATTTAAGACGTGAGTAAATAATGGAACTAGCTTGAAAAGTTTCTTTTTTAATCTAGTGGTACATAAAATTGGAATCGTTTTGTGTTGCCCGTAAAAATCCACCAGGCTATATTTATTTAGAAGCCTTCGGGCGACTATGTTTGCTTATGAAATCAGACTTCTTTGAATTGTTTTCCGGTAAAGCTCTCGATATTGAACTTAATTTATCATGCAGTTCCATAATAAGCAAAAAAATATAACGAGTATGTTGCATTCTCACACTGAAAGTGTCGTTGCGATAGAATTCTTTCTTCAATTCTTACCAGACTCAGCAATTGGCCAGACAGCAGCAAAAGAAAATCAAATTGAACTCATTGTTGCACAGAAATTCAGACATTGCATTCAGATCCAATACATTGGACTTGTTCTGCGCTTAACATTCTGAGAAATACTCCATTGAAGTATAAGACCAACTCTGCGCCTTGAAACATATATTCATACTCATCTTTAATTCACCCAAAATGGAGTTCATGGTCCAACTTGAGCGGTAATAAAAAAAATTACATCGAAAACTTCGAAATTATCTTCTGGCAGAAATTACTTTGGGGTCCCACCGATAGTAAACAGTGTTTTACCATCGCCGAACATAAAAAAATCTGAATCTCTAAAGATTTTTCAACAGTTCTTAAAAATTTTAAAACTTAAACAAAATATTAAAAATCCAATTACATGTTCTTGGTGGATTCATTAATTAAAAGCAGAATCAGATATGCGACATGTGATGCTTTTGTTCATACTCCCTTCTGGCTTCGTTTAATCGTTTACAGAATGGTAAGTACATTCACTCGGCAAAAAGTATTTGCTTTTCCAAGCCCAATGTCCTTAAGATTTACTTTGCTAACCTTCCTAACTATTTTGGAAATTATATTTCACAACTGACAAAAGGTGGTTGAATCTTCAGGCAGATAACTCCTTAATGAGAAAAGATTCTGAAGAACTTATATTGTTTAGTCTATATGCTGAGGATGGAACAATCAAGTACAAGAAAACTTTAATTATGAAAAAATACAGGACAGTTTTGACTTTTGAATACTTTTGCAAAATACTTGAACACCAAAATACAACCGAATTATTAAAAAAAAAAAAAAAACGGTAGAAGCTGGCTTACTTCTGGAGTGTTAACATCCATAGATCAAAAAATAAGTTGAAGGTTTGACTTAGCCCCTTTCGTCAAAGTCTTCTCGTTAAAAGGCTTGTAAGTGCAAAGTCTTATTGAAGGACGAAAAATGTTCCCTCAAATAAAAAAAGGATCCCTTGCACATTTGACATGGATATTCATTTACTTATTTTTTTAGATAAGCCATTTCAAAACTGTTCTCACAAACTCGACACAATGATAATCTGACTACACACACCCACTAGCAATAAAAAAAAACGATAACAAAATACAGCTTTAAAAAGAGTGCACACTATGATCTCAACTGCAGTCAACTTGATTTATTCGCAGTTGCAATAAATAAATTAATAAATTCTTCGTGAGTCACACATTTAAATACAATTCTGAGATAATATAGAATCCCATTATAATTGCTAATAATTACTCGCATACCAACACAAATGATATAATAAGCTGTATAAGGTGAGGGTCGCCGTCCAAAAGTTGTTGATAGCTTGTTGCCGAGGCGTCACATGGCTATGAGAGAACGGTTTTAATGACAACCATTTGAGAGTCGAAAAAATTAAGATTCGATCCAGGGTTTACATGTTTTTTAAAAAATTATTTATTTTCTACATAAGAAAGATTATCATTGCCAATTAATTTTTTTAAGTAGAAAGATAAAAATGTTTTTGATGTGACCTCATTGATTGATGCGTGGTTAAAGTACGAAAAACTGAAGAAAGGTTATTTCAATAAGCGATTTATATCAATAATATATGGCGTTGCTCGATTTTGTCTTCAAAACAACTTTTTTGGGTCAAGGTCAAATGTATTTTCCATGATCGCTCTCTAGATCACAAAAAATTGGATTTGTTTGAAGTAAGGTGACACTGTCCTTTTACAGTGGTTATGAATTCATTTAATACTGTTTTTTAGCTTGAGTTTATAATCAATATACATCAAACAAGTTGCTTCCTCCTTAGGAAAAGAAGGTTAAGAAAATTATTGTCAGCTGCTTAAAGTCCTTTATAAGCATCTAATACTTTGCTGCTACTTTGACTTCCACATTAGGTAAATTTTCAGCTCGTTAGATATTCAAAGATTATGTAAAAGGATCGTCTGAGTACCGCGATGTGATAGGTATCGTGTCGAGATACAAAAAAAGCACCCGCTAACTAGACAAGAGTTGAAAGTTGAATTCCAAGTCGCAGCAAACAACGTTACAAAACTGGCGCTCAATTGCATGATCTTAAGTAGAATGCTCTCGTTAGCAACTCAAACGAGGTTAGAAGGCTAGTTCAATTTTGTTGCGTTGTTATTTCATCATATCAACATTTCCCGACTCTAATCGCGGCAGTAAGGTGATTGGTGTTTATAAGTGCCATATTTGGCTATAAGCATGTGTTTTTTGTATTTGGAGTGTCTATATGGCTCATTGCATATTTTCAAGCATCCAGAGTTAAATATCCAACAATGGCAAAGATAGATTGCGTTTAACTTTCTAATGCCTGCCTGAAATTTTGAAACATAAAAGACCATTTCAACAGGTAGTACAACATTAACTGTTCAGAGAATACTATAAACAAAAAAAAAAATAATATATTTCAACATGATGGTTATCACGTACCTATTCTTCGGATAATTTTTTTAATGCTAACCGTTTGTTTTTATTGATTTTCGATAAAACATGGCAAACTTCGCCTTAAAATAACCCTCAACAGAAATTCTCACGGTCAACAACTCTCCTCTCTTCGCCGTCGACTTAGACTATTCCATAAGACTTTACCACGTAGATCATTAACAATTCAAAGCTCATTCTCCATACACCCTGCACTCCTACTTCAATTGAAAATTAGCACATTCCCCACATTCCCCCCTGACTAACTTTTTTAAATCGAAAACAGAAAAAAAACGTTGAGACGACGCAAAGTCATAAACCCGAAATGGAAAACAACCAGCTAAAAAATAATATACGAAATACGAAACGTCTTACGTAAGTCGTTGCCGTAGATAGAATAAGTTGCCACACCACAACAACACAAAACTATGTATTCTATGGCCACAACAAATCGCGAGATGACATCACCACGAAAGAAGCTCAAAAACACTTGAATACTTAGTGTTTTCGTATCTCTGCAGCTCACCAAACATTTTTGCTTTTATTATTCGCCCCTCGTTTATGCGGAATTTCGATGAGAGCTAACATACATGAAATAAACTTATGATACCTTCGGCTTTAATTAGAATATGACAAGCTTTCTACATAAATTTAATCATGACATGATACTCTGTTCTGTAACATGATTCTGTCAGCGCCAGCGGTTCAATGACTGTTGTCATCTAAGCCAGGTTCTTCATACTGCTTGGCAATCGTTATCTATCGCCACCTATTGCCGCAGATCGTAGAGTGACAACGTCACTGATGGAAATATAGTTTATGATGTCATTTAGCTGCCAATGTCAGACATCATCGATGACCTCGAGACTTCTCACAAATGAGTCAAACTTTGTATGATTCAGAATGTTGATGCTCAACTTTCATGTTTAGTAACTAATTAGAGCGACCATCTAAAGTGCCATCACCAACGATGATTTTAATTGCATTTATTAGTGGGTTGATGAAGGCGCAATTTCTTTACGAGTTTTTCGTGACCCTTTAGCAGGCATTTTCAATTAGCACAGATATGATAAGCTGTCAGAGCATAAGGTATTTGGAGGAACTCATTTTAAAATGGTGCATTACCCATAAATGTACATATATCAAATCATATGATGAATAAAAACTGCCTAATTTGTTGGTCATGACACTACTCGTATTATTGAACTGCCATTCAAATATTTTACATATCGATGTCAAACACGTTATAAAAACTGGTTGTCATCATGACAAACATACAAAAGGCGGGAAGAGACTTATCCTGCTGCGCAGTTTTTGAAATTTCTTATTGTTCGTAAAAAACTGCGATTAGTGTCGGAATGTTAAGTGAAATCAGCGTTGCAACAAAAGCTCACAACCGTAAGACAGTAATCATCTACACACTTAAAAATGTGCACAAAAATTAGTGCGCGCACTCAAAATACATGTGTTGGCTTTTTTTTTACTACATTAACATATAGATACAAATTATTGAAAACCATCATTTTGTTTCTTTTGCGTTTCTGAAAATTACTTAATCTGCTTAGAATTTATCCAACGGAGTGTCTCTTCTCATGCTCAACTGACAATATGTATTGCTTTGTTTGAATAATTAAGCTTTAGAAATATTTCTTGATAAGAAAAACATAAGCAATTTAAATTTCAAGAGTAGAATGAAATGTTTCGGAACTCTTCGAAGCCAGGCAATCATTGAATGGAAAGCTTCTCATCGCAAGCACCCATCGCGTTCTGTAGGCAAGCAAGTTTGCAGACCATTTTTGTCGTTTCTTACATAATGTCACTTTCAGATCGGGAACATCATCAACCACAGGAACCTTCCCATTAACGATTGAGTTAAGTATGCTACTTTGATATTAGAGCAAACAAGTTAAGATATAGCCCTGTTAAAGGTCGTGGTGTGTTCTGCTGATGATATGCAAGAACATGCTTTTTTTAAGGCTCTAAAAATGAGTTAATCATTGATGACCCTTGTTTGACTGCAGGAATTAAGGGAAATATTTTAGTGGCGACTTCCTTAGAAGTATGGTTTCAGAAAAGAACTAAAAAGAAAGATATTTCAAAAACATTATCTGACTAAATACTCGTAATTCTGGCGTTTACCATAAACAATGTAAGATAATGTTGGAAATATTAGTCTGGTCATGATATCGTCTTATTCAACATGTGACTATTTTCAGACATTGTTTGTAAGAAATATACATAATGAAAACAAACGCCCTTTCAAATCACGCATATAATCGTACTACCTTTTTAAGAAATAATAAATCAAAACACCGTTAGTTTAAACGTGAAATCAATTACCAGAATTGAGAATTTAAAAAAGGAAAACTTCTATGAAAACCTCAACTGCCTACGAAACTACCAAGAAGGCTAATTTTGGTAAGATTATTGTTTAATCCTTCCATAAGTTATTTGGAGCTTTAACGAAAATGAAGAATAAAATCGATAAATCAATGCTCAGATGATATACGTACGCAATTCGTTAGTTTTCCATTCTTAGCAACAATTTTCCTTGCTTGGTACAGTTTGAATGCAAAATTTCACCTGTTAATTTAAAATTTACAAAAGAAAACAAATTCGAAAAGAGAACTCTATGTACCCAGGTATTTCTAAACAACAACTATTGCCATGTCGAAAGAATTAACAAGTTCTACCGATTATGGCCAGGTTCTTCAGAAGTAACCGGATGAAATCCAATATGTGTTCATGTGTAGATACATATTTAAATTTGTATTTAAAAAACAAGCAAATTATATAAATGAATTCAAAATAAATTAGAAACAGAGACCTCAGACAATTTTATATTGAAAAATATAAACCTCCGAAAAAAAACTGCCTCTTTAGTCTGATTTTTTTTTTTGCGTCAGCAGGCGTTGACTCAAACAGCTGGATGTACCGGGGATGGGTACTAAATTCCACTTAATTTCCAAGTTAATTGCGTATCTAAGTTTTTTGTTTGCAAGCAAATTCCAAAAGAATTCGATTAATTTGTATTCAGAGCGTGAACCCCAAATGCAAACTGTACTTTAATCATATTTGCTGGTTAACCTCAATAAAGAATGTCACCACGAAAAAAAAAACAATAAACAGAGCTAGCAAAGGTGGAATACCGGCATTTTGCTTCACAATCATTACAAACTACACTCCTCTTTCCGTCGCCTTCAAAATGTTCTAACAATGGCTTTAGAAAGGCAAGGTTCATTGAGACGTGGCCGAAAGAGGAATTTGAATTGAAATTTATTACAGATATTTTTTTTGTTTGGACATTCGACTTTCGGATACGCACACCCAACCGCTCGCTGCCTTTCAAACGATTCAAATCGAAAAAGATTTTGTTATGCTTGGGAGAAATTTGTACTCGTATGGTTAGCCTCTCGGAACACAGATAGAAAACAATTCTGATGATGTATCCGAAATGCAGAGCAACAATAACAAAGAATATTTCGATGAGATTTTTTTCTATGAGAATATTTACGGTTGGATTATGTCATCCTACAGCTCACGATCTGAATGATACATTCAAATGGCGTGAGAGAATGATACGTATTTGCGTTTTCAATGAAAAATTGTCGTTAAAATGAAAGCAAACTGCATTGACAGTAATTACGGTTGATTGGGAAATTTCCACTTTAACCTAGCATCTTCAATTTAAATGGAAAATGGAATAAATATTCACACTGAATATCTGATTTTTGTGATTTGCTTTTTCTTTTATTGGAAAAGTGCCCAGATTTTAGTTTTTATACACTTGTTTGATATAAGCCGTTAGGATGATTGTCATTTTTTGACAGAAGGCGATAAAAATAGATAGAAGCATATTGTGACAAGCTGTACTCACCAGATGGCATGTTGTTTATTTATTTAAAACACTTGAATTGAAAACAAATAGAAAAATCTTCTGTGAAGCACCACTAACTCGCGTTGTTGTACGAATGAATTTTAGGCACGGACTGATTTCTGATGTCTGATTCGTTTTAGTCAAGTTCAAAGCTGCACGGAGATTGTGAAAAAAAAGCTCTACAGCTTGTTGTTGTTGTTACTGGTTATTCGACTTCGTGCGAAGTGCTTTTTTATTCAACCGGCAGTTGATGTCATCATGCGCTATTTATGTTGAATTAAGTCGATGACGTGTTGGTTTTGACAGCTGTTACTTAACGATACGTGGTCTTCGTACAGTTCGAAGGAAAATCATAGTTTGGGTACAATTCCGTGTAAGAAATCTTTTATTTCTTAGAGAATGGCACTTATTGTTTGAAGGAATATTTTCGTAGAAATGTTGTTGGAATCTTTTTTACAATTAGCGATTTTTATATGTATATTTTAAGGCCCTTTATTTTTTAATAAACGCTATTAATTACGTATATACGTCAGTTAATTTATGCTTGTTAGTCAAATTTCCGATAAGGTCATAAGAACAATGGTCTCTCCAATTTCATATACGGTTCCTTTCAGATTCGATCTGCACAAGCCGACAGTCCAAACTTACACTGTACAACGTTTATTGCAAGGGAATCACGATTGTTTGAAATACCCGAAGGGCTTAAAGAGTGGTCGAAACCTCAGATTTGTTGATACCACATCGGTCTCAGGAATTTAGCATTTCATAAAGAAAAAAAAATTAACAATGTGAAACTTCTTACTTCAGAGCCATGTAAAGAAAAAGGTTAAATCCAATTCTTTTCCATTTATTAAAGCACTCAGTGTCATGATATCGATATTTCCTCAAAGATCAGTGCTTATGACTGATGTTATCCTCTTTCTTAATAGTAAATCTTGTACTGTCGCTTTAATTTAAAACTTAATCATATGCTGAAGAAGTAGGTACTGTAAGTTCTGAAATAAAAATTTAAGTTTTTTTATTTGGGCCAGGAATTTAAGACAGAAAGCTTACAAACGAACCCATGTTGAAGATATAGGCAAATTGGGATACATTTTACTTTTCATACACAAAATACACATATTCAAGTTAAGAATGTCAAAAATCATAACGCGGGTGGATGTGAAACTTTCCTGTCGTGACGAAATGAGTTCAATTTTTTTCCATGTATTAAGTTTAATAAATTTATTTGTCAAATGAAATCTATTTTGAGTTATCTTTGAATATGAAAATCAAAAACACACGAATAACAAAAACTGGTTTTATTTACTATTTCGCATATTTTTGGATATGATCTACGGCGGAATAAAAAACTTATTAGTTTTATTTATTACGAAATAATTTTGGCCCCACTTAAGGCAAACCGGCTTCAAATTTGGGTCTTCATAAAGTTCGGTTTTCAAACACACAATCGGAAAGCAATATTATGGTCTCTATCAAGTAAGAACAATTGCATAAAAGTATATGAGGATAGAAAAAGACTGGAAAACTGTTATTTTTAATTGCTTGACGCGAAAACGAGTTTTATTTCGTATTTGTTACTCGGAAGCATCGATTTGATACGATACTGGTATCGTATAACATGAATTTAGCTGTGTCATTTAGTACTTTGAAAATCTTCATTTAAACTATTTATGGAAACCAATTGGCGCACAAAACCATAAGTAATTACTTCCAAAAGGATATATGTAGGTTTCGTGACACATTTTATTTTAAGAATACTTGTTTACTTAATTCATACCTTCACTGTTGGTAGGTAATCGTTCGACATGCAATTTTATTTGTGTTTTCCCAAATGTATGCAATGACGTTTGGCAAAGGGGCTTTTCCAAACAAAATGAATTTAAAGGTCGTCTTTAAGTAAATTATGTTATACCTTACCACTGCCACAATGAGCCTAATTATTTAAAACAATAAATGCACTTCTTAACTACTAAAGAAAATCAATGGCGAGTCGTGTTGAATTCTTGCACATAAATGCACAAGCAATGCGTCCCAAACCTGACTAACTTGGTAGACTAAGGACAATTTGCTAATAAATTATTCAAATTGCAGCCATACAACTATTGAAACACCCCCGTAGTTTAGTTTTGGTTTCGTAGAGTTCAACGCATTGCTTCAGTTGTCGAAAAGAATTCCCCACCGGAGGGTGTGTAGCCGCTCTCGGTTGTTTTTTTTTTCATTCGATTAATTCGTTAGTTTAACTTCATATTCAGTTAACCAATCAATGGTCATCATTTCATGACCCAACCAAGCTTAAGAATACAACAATTTTTGTTTTAAAATCTAACCGTAAATGTTAAATATAATCAAACATTTAAATCAGTGTAAAAGGTTCTTCAGTTTTCACTCTAAAACTCGTGAATATTTCGATTTGAGTAAGTACCCAATGGGAGCACATGTTGGAAACTGGATTTGTTGAGGTTTTTATCAGACAATTTTAAAGATAAAATTCACACAAGCATACTACACACTACTCGTATTCCGTTTATCGTTGTCTCTCAGTGTAAGTGTGTATCGCCAGGTTATTAGATACTTGAAGTGAGAACGAGCTCACTAGATTGTGGTTTGCCTATATTGAATGGTGCTTCTCTAAATAAACACATCTGACACATGAAGTTGAGTATGAGTGGAATATAACAATCAACGCTGACGCTGATTCATATGAACATAAATTTTATGTTGAAGATAGCAAGTAGAAAACGAAATCTATCCAATTGGACTGGCACAAGCAACATTTTAAATTGAATTTTTTTTTTTCGAGTAGATTGAACCAGGCGCCAACCTAATTCATGAGAATCAAAAAGAACGATTTTGTGGTGCAAAAATTCACGGAAGGTATGAAAGTGCCATCTTTGTATTTTAGTTTTTCTTGTTTTTGGCTTGAAATTGATTTATAAGCCAGATCAATTATGTGAAGTTCTTTGAGAACAGCAGCTGGTCAAATGCTAACTCGGGAACGTGTACTCGGTGAAGGCACTCTCTTGTAGTAGATCTTTCGGCTCTGTGATTTGGACACATATCTTTGTATAGAACACAGTTGCCAAATTAAAAAAAAAAAAACAATTCAAAATTTTAATAATAATTCCGGTTTCGACAGTTTATTTCAAATTTAGATTTCACAATTTTTTTTTTGCTGCCTTAATTCAAGAGAAAAATTGACGAGCATTTATACAAATGTTGGGTTACTGTTCCACTCCAGTAAATATACATATAGTATATGATATTTTGCAAGCCTGATTCTTACTTTTATACTATAAATACTTTACACAATAAAGGTATTGAAAACTGACCAAGTTCGATAGCAAAATAAAAGAATCGCCAATCCGATATACCTATGTATGTGCTATGGTCCTCAAAATAAAGCCTTGCAACAAATGCTATTCGCTATTTATCGAGCTTAGAGGAAAAGCAATCGATCGCATTGTTTTTGAGGACAAAGCATTCGTTATTTGAGGGCAGTAAACAGTAGGGCAGTACTGTGCTGCAACTAAATTAAGAGCACACACCTCATTTTTATGAAATATTTTTAATTATTTGAAAAATGCTATAAAACTAGACCTCAACGTGACTCAACAAAGGAGAAACAAAGGTTTAGATCTGCAATGGAATGTTTACAAAGCCATTGACAGACTTACGATTCTTTTACCATTTTTTTAAAAGAATCTTTACCGAAGCTGAATTTTTTATAAACAAATTTAAAGTTCAAAACAGTTTAAAGTAAAAGGCAACTGAATCTTACTCAGAAGAAAATTCTTATTCTTTTCTTAGCAAACGAATAATTCTTCTAAGAATTTTTTAACGTCGCAGACTTATTTGAAATAATATCTTACGCTCATTCGGATCATTTCAATATCTTTTATTGGATAATTAATCATTTAATATTGCTGAAATTAATTTGTATGGGAAAGATCACAGTTTGGTTTGTTTTCCTATTGTTCGATGTTCAGCAAGGACTTCTACATCTGAAAACTTAAAACTAAATAGCTCAAATATTTCTACTTCATTTCTACTGTATTTTTGAAATTGAATAGAAAAAGTTCCTTCCCCACTTATTTAAAAGCTCCTGTTGCTCCTGAAGAGGCATTTAAATTAAACAGCTTCTGACGAAAATTGCGAAAATTTATTTTTAAACAATATTAACTCAATAGTCGATAAAATAGCTGACATTTGTTGGCATTAGTTAATCGCTTAGTGCTGACAAATGTCGTCCCTAGTTAGTTCTGCTCAAAAAGTGTTCCAATAATTTGTTGCATGACAAAAATTATAGAAAAAAAGTGCTTTGAATCCAGAGTAATACGACTATGTATCTGACTTTTCCGCCCATAGTAGCAGAGTTTTGGTAATTAACTCAGCTATGCACCTATTAATTGAAACATTATACGGCAATCTGCTGCAGCAATCTTATTTCAAGCCCAAAGCACAGTTGATCTAAGCCAATTGACTAACGAAAGGAAATCTCAATTGAAGAGTGTGCATGATTTCCATTGAGTAAACCAAACCTCGCGCCAAATTATCCACTCAGAAATGTGTCCACTTGACGGATGCAAGCATACATACCGCTGACATGCTGGCGCTGGACCCAAGCAATCTTTAATTAAACAAACGCCAATTTAAATGTGTAAACAAAATTGAAATTGATTCGTCAACTCGACGAAATTTGCGCAGCAAATCATAAATTTTTTTTATGTCGAAATTCAATTCTCACCAATGAAAGCATATGTAGTATACAATTTATTTAATTGTAAAAAATACTGAAAAATGTTATACGCTTTAATTAGTGGCGGCAGAGCAGGAAAGTGCGACGTCTATTCGATGAGAAACAATCCGACCACATTGTGAAACAGTCTAGCGCAGTCATGTTAAACAGATGGGAGATACTTTTGTATTTATTGAGAGGTAAATGTATGTATATTAAGGGGGCTCGTCTACACACACTTCTCAAGCGAAATGATTCAAAGGTATACAAATATAAGTACATATAAGTTCCAACTCACGTGGCCCGTGGGTTGTAATGAGCATATGACGCCTTGACGAGTCACTCGAGAGCAACAAGTTCCTACGTTCTTATTTTTATATTTTTCTCTTTTTCACGAGTGTTGGCTTATTTGTAATTATTTTCTTCTGGAAAGTCACGTCATATTTTATCTATGTGGTGATTGGTCACATGTGTATGTGTATGCACAGACGAATTTCGTTTCGCCGAACGCCGATAAAAGATAAATCTAATATTTTTAACCTTTTCAATGTCATTGGCATACGGAAATGAGTATAATTTTAAAAAAGTTTTCATGGCATTTTTTTCCTTTCTTTTTAACTTTGAGAAAAATATGAGAAAATATGAGAAAAATTATTAATGAAAACGGGTTTTTGACATGATATTTGGACCCGAAGATTCCCACAATTGATCTTAAAGCAGTTCATACTGTATGATCATAAAAGTAAATGTCATGAATATGAAAAAAATGTTGCTACTTAAAAAAAGAATATTCTTTGAGGGGCCTTAAGACAGAATTTAGGAAAGGTTTAAATGCTGTGAGCATTGCGAAGAGCCGCAAAATGCTCATTTACAATTTACAAGCATTCTAATCATCCTGAGTTTTTAAAGCAATCTTCCCTTTTCCCCTCGGCAAATTGTTATCTTTTACAGATAACAAGTGACTTAATGGAAGTTAAAGTTTACTGTATTAAATGATGATGAAAATTTCGCAGTCAATTTTCTTCTTCTTTTTCATATTATTTCCTCTGATTCAAGGATTATGACTATCCTTTAGTTCAATGCTTTTTTGAACAAGAAGAGGAATTGAAGGATAATGTAGTAGTTTGAACTCAGATACATGACAGTGACATCATCATCATATTCATTATTTTGACTACTCGAACAAGGAACACTAGCCTGACAAGTCGACAGTTTTCACTACAGCACGGCTAGTCACTTAGTCAAACTAATATCGCTGGTTGACTACTACAGTAACAGAGCTGCTTATTTGATACCAACGATAAATGGTGCTTGGACCAATTTCGAAAACTAAGTAAAAGTTTAAGATTTACTCTCAGAGTCGAGCCTTGAACCTATCAATAAATCTTATTGAAAAGTTGTTAAGCTTGAAATCGGATAATTCTAGTGATCGTGAAATCTTTAAAAAATATGAATAGCTTTCTTAAACTCCCTTTAGTGCAATCGACAAATCCCATTAATACATCATTTCTAGAAATTGCATTCATTGAATGGGAACAGTAAGAACGTTAATAGGAAACTGATCAAAAACAGAAGTCAGTGCCGTCATCAAGATCTCTGCCTGAAAACATGTCTACCAATGACATATGTACACGCAGACTTGGAAGAAACATTGTGAAATTCCGCTCTTTCATATTTTACAGTTACAGGATGGTGCAAGGAGTTTAATCTTGGTAGAGCTTCCATAGAAGACAAGCATCGCAAACGACGACCATCCACGGAATACAGCGGAGAAAGTGTGAAAAAAATCCCAACCGTCGTCAGTGGTCTGAAAAATGATCTTCAGATATTTAGCTGATATTGGATTAATCTCCATTGGAAACGAAGACATTTCAAGAATAAATTTGGAGCACCATCAAGCAGACGTAGACAGATTTTTGGGGCAATTTGTAAACATGGGCGTCAAATAAGGAAACAACAGTCTTTGACCGGCAAATGAACGTCTATAGTGACACAAAAGAAATTTATACTTAGTGCTAATCTGGGATCCGAAATTTGAGATGCCGAAGGAAATGTAATAGTAAATTAAATAGAACTGCTGTTTTGCAAGTCAACGCACTTGCAGGCAAAGCAAAACTTGTAACTCGAGAAGCGGGTTTCGAATTACTCCTCTTCGATTGAGAACAAAGACTAGCCTCATTCAATTAAATTATTGTTTTTATAAATTCCAACTCTATAAAAAGCAAAAGCCTATTAACACTAAGTCAGCAGCACAATTTAATAATAAATATCTGTTTTCTGTTATGCAGGCAATAAATTGCTTGTATAGTATAAACGGAATTCTCCACTTCAGACAGGCTTGTTTTCATACCTATACTATATAACTAACTAACTAGAGAACAACATCATAAATTAATGTTTATCATTCTGAGTTAATAGTTTTCCAAACAATTCTATAAGAAAACAAATTCAATTGAGTGAATTTCAATGCCTTAAAATGTTGACAAGTCAAGTTGCAGTCACAAATAAGGTCATGCTCTTAGACATCGATCAGCGAACTAAATGAAAAATATAAGTTGGAGCTAATTATTTTTCATGAAGAAGACATTTGACAGTGCAAGCGTTTTTAGACTAGTCCACTTGTACTACTGTGTCAAATTTAACAACAGACAGATGAAATTATTGTCAGTGTGCAACGTAATGTGCTAATAGTTCACTAAGCTCGATAATAAGGCCACAATTTACACAATATGACGTCAACGAATTCGAGGTGTTTGGTTGTAAATTTGATCAAAATAGGAGGATAAAAATTATTTCGTGATGTAATCGTTCCCTTAGCTTTATATATATATATTTATGTCGTTTGGTTGGTTGGTTGGTTAGGATGAGCTTTGTTAGGTCTTCACTTAGGTCTCTGGTTGGGCCTGTTCTGTTCCCCCATTTCCTGTGTGGAGAAGATTTTGGTTAAAGAGGGGGGTTGTAGTGAAAAAATAAATAGGTGGAGGGGATGTCAGACGGAATTCTATGGATTATCTTGATATGTATGGTCGGGAAATCCTTTTGTTCGTTTTTCGAACTCCATGATCTCACCGATCCCTTTTTGCTTGAGGTGTGCAAGATCCGGTATCAGTGCTAAACCCAGAATTTTGTATCGCAGTCTCGCTCTGGTTCAGACGCCATGTGGATCGTATTAATTTTCTCGTATGAAGACAAGTGTTTTTGGATAAAACAATAAAAAAGATGGAATGGTTAAATTTGTACTCTGATGAAGTTAAAAGTTTAACGCACATGGCCGTGCTTGAAACCAGTTGAAAACAGTGAAATGGGTGGTCTTTTTGCTGCTATTCTTGAGTTAATTGGATAATATCCTTATTCTTAGGCAAATGCGACTGATGTTCAGTTGCTTGGAAGTTTGACGCGTTCAAGGCTTACATTATTTGCAGTTGTGGCTTTATTTGGCCAAAAAAATTCCGAAATTTAGCGAAAACATAATACTATATTTGTGTACATTGAAGGCACTAGAGTGTGCGTGTAACAACATATATGGTTAAAACAGAAATGTGCAGAAGGCCTGCCACATACACTTAAATATGTCTGTAAAGATGTCCTATTTTCCTTTTTCTCAACTACTCAAGGCCACAATTAGTATTCGAATGACAATAAGTTTCAATAAAAGCATTAAATTTGAGAATGAGCTGAATATATTTGGCCGCTAGAAACCCAACTTCGCATCGACTTATTAGCTTCGACTTTTATTCGAGATTAAAAGATTGGTTCATGCTGTCACAGCAGAGTCAATGACAGTTTTATTATTTTTGACAACACGAATAAAGAATTCTTGCTCTCATATAGAGACTGAATCTCTTGGTATTAAGCACTCAAAACAAAGGGATTTAGGAGCTTTAATCATTGTCCCGGAAAGTCAAGGTCCAGACTTACTGCTCTGTACACTGCTAGTAATCCTGTGGAAAGTTTACAAGATCAGTTTTTTAGTATCCGCTTTATTTAACTACAAGGATCAACAACAATAAGGGATTGTTGGAAAATACAAAAGAAGTATCTCAAGTTTAAATTGCTAAAAAACATTGAAATGTAAAGGCATCATACAGATGTGACTAAAGTAATAACTATAAAAATAAGTTAATGCGATCTTATTCATCGCCAGAAACTTCGCTTGTCAGAGTAGCCAGCCAGTTCACCATTTTGGTCATTAGGTCAATATCCATCAGCCAACAATTAAAATTAGTGAAAAATTATTATCAATATTCAGTTCCCAAGATAAACGAAATTTCAAATAAAAAAAGACCGCAAACATTGTTTATTTGCCCTTGAAAGTGTCATTGCCAACGTAGAAACCGTTAAACAGCGTTCTTCCCTTGCTAATACGTTATTTTATGTTGGTATTTTTCTCTTTTTTAATATCATAAATTAAACTTTACCCACACCATGTGAATAAACATAATATTGTTACGTGTCGTCATAAATGAAACATAGTGAACACATTCATTACATCGAAGCTGTTTAATGTGCTTTGGTTATTTAATTCAAATACAAGCAGAGGCCTCCGCTGGAAATGACTCGAATACAGTGTATTCAATAGAACTGCGCCTTTGGAGTAGATATATTTTTTTAAGTTTGCACAATGCTACAACAATTTTTTTTTTAATTAGCTCTTTGGACTCGTCACCCAAGACTTTTTTAACTTATCTTTACTGAAATGAAAATCAGTTATTGTTTTGCTCTTTTTCCATACTAAATGTAGATATTTTGGCGACATACCAGCATCCGATTTTCATTTTTAAAAGCAATATTTGTATGCAAACAATATAGGAATATGCAACATCGTCTGCCGAAAACAGGGCTGAAAATCATTTTTTGGCATTGCTCATAGGTGATCTGCGCTAGTCTGAATTATGATCCCTTTTCAAGTCTATTTTACCATGGATAAAGCTTGTAGTCACAAGGAGCGAGGTCAAGTGAGATTTTCGTTTGCGAGGGCTTGCCAGAAGAGGCCTTACGCTCCACTGATGAGCTACCATTTTCGAAGCGGGTTAACCGCTCCCTTATCTGTGCGGCGATCATTGCTTCCTCTCATTCCTCTCTTTTGAATCTTACAGAGTTTTAGACAAAGTTTGATTCATCAATGTTGTTCAACGTTTGCTTCTTTCATTTAAGTGCAACGAATTTTAGTTACAGGTACCAACTTTATTCAATTCAATTTAATTTTATTTGTATTCCATTCATTTAATTAACAATATTCTAAGTATAATTTAATACATTGATTTAAATTGAGGATTGTAATGCATCCGTTAGATATGTTGCATATTAAATTCATATTATAAATTTTAACCAATAAAGTATCTGACTTTCGAGTTACTAATTATATTGAAATACAAGGGGTCCTAACAAAAATAAGGAAGCTGGAAATTTGTTTACTCTATTAAATTATTATTCTAAATAAGTTATTAACTTCGTTTAGATCAAAATAAAATTGAATTCTATTGAATTGAGGCTGAAATCATGATTTTAATGAAATATAGAATTTATAAAAATAATGAATAAAATAAGACCACGTACTGAACCCTGTGGAACACCAATCCGAATATCTGAAAATTCACTAAACATGCTTTTTTCTTCTATCTATTCTTAAGGTATGAGGCAAACGATTTAAGCACAAAGTCTCTAAAGCCAGCTTTTTCTAATTTCATCAAAAATAATTCATGCTCCACGGTATCAGAAGCCTAAGTACTATCAATGTATAGTACCGCAGAATTTTTTTAAATATTAAGACATTCATAAATATCACAGCAAAAATTCAATTCAGCATCTTCTCTCAATCAACAATTCTCCGTTTTATAACTTTTTCAAATAGTTTCGAAAAGATCGAAAGAAGAGATGTCGGTCTATAGTAATTTACATGAGTTTTAAAACAAACTTTCCTCAATTTTTAATCTTTCAACATTTTATAAAAAAATTTGCACATTTTGAACTTAAGAGATCAATAGCAATTTTTTTCGATCACATTGTACCCTAAACAGTATACTGCTGTTTCGGAAGCCCTCGTTGTTGAGTTTATTTTGCTGAGTTTCACTCAATGAAAGTTGTATAATATATATAGCAAGCTTGGTCTGTCGATCTTTATATGTATACAGTAAAGACGCTTAACGTGTACAATTTTTTTCGCTCTAAAAGCTATTTATTGCCTAGCCAGCTGAACAGCATGTATCTGTAGTTTAGAGAACAAACTGCTTCGAGATACATTGTCTCTTATCCAACCTCGCAGAGGTGTCTTAACTTCGGTAGCTACGAGAATCCGTCAAATAAAACCGGTCGCGTCTGTCTTTCATTCAACATTCAAGAAATTGTGTGCAGTGTGAATTTTTAAGAAAATTGTCTTAAATAAATACCTTTTCAAGTGAAAGTGTGTTAGCTTTTATTATTTGTGCTTTAAATATTTTTTTATTTGTTTTTAATTCATATCAGGAATATTTATCATCGACCAACACTTTGGCAAAATTAGAAAAATGAGTTTTGGCGGGTAAGTGTAGATAAATTTTATTTATTTTATTATGATATGAACACTGCCTTTAGTAAAAAATTGGAACGAATTAAGTGTTCAAAATGCATTTAAATTTGTGAAATATTTCGGGTTAAATTGTGTAAGTGTTGAAGTCTATTTATTCATCTTGAATTCATCTAACTAATCAAAGAGATATAAAAATATATCGACCCTTTTTTTGATCTTATCATATAAAAACAACAAATACTTTTGAAACGTTAGCCAAATTTACATCTTGTCGAATCAGTCATATTCGATTGTGCCGAGGTTTTTATTTATGCATTTGTCATGCGTGGCAACGGAAACGAATTCTACACTGAATTGAACGAATTGTAATTTAATAGGAAGGTAAAAGTGCAATTAAAGCCGGTTGGCAGTATATTTATATATTCTTAAGCATTTGTTGAATTCTGCTAAGTCGACCAAATCTCTGTTTGGTTTATTCATAATCCTTTGATCAGTTTGAGTAATATTCGCTTGAATCATCTAGTTAAATTTCTAGTTCTTTTCAATAAGAAATAAAAAATAACTAAATGTTCAAACATAAAACACAAAAATAAATGTGTATAAAGGTTGATGCGCACTGCAGTTTTATTACCAGCTAGGCATTTTCGAATCAATTGAATTTACCATGACTTAGTTAATTAATTTGGACTGATAAAATACCAGAAATGCTTTAAAGCTGTTGTTTATATATGACGCACTGATCACATTATTGATTCCAAAAGAACATAAGTACATGTCCAGCCGAGTAATTTTGTTCAAATTCTTTTGTCGGACAGAATTACTTTCCTGACACTTTCTTAGAAAAACATGCAATAAGTCTCAGACTCTAAGAAACGAATGAAATAGAGTTTTCGACTCATGTGTATTTTTAAGGAGCTTTATGTTTATATTTCCAACAATCCAAGAGAGATGTCGTACTGGCGAACAGAAGATTGCATAAAAGTTAGTTTTGTACTGCAATATGTCTACTGTCAAAATGGGATATTTACTTGAAAACAGATAAACCATCTACATTACCAAAGGTTTATTTAATATGGATTTCGGTTAAATAAAACAGGTAATTGCCCTTGGACGAAATCCTTGCTAAAGAAGGATTTAGTTTTGTAAAAAGGGAACTGCACAATCACTTACACACACATCATGAATAATAAAATTGATCATATTGTGCAGGCATAGGATAAGCATAAATTCTAACATGTACTTCATTTAATACAAATTCTAGATGCTTATTGGGAAATCTGATTTCATTACGGGGAAGACAGAAGAGATGAGCCGCATAGATAAAACAAGGTTTTTAATTAAAAAAAAAATAAATAAATACATAATTTATAAATAAAAAATATCATGGCACCATATCATGGTACCCCAGCCCCATCTCACTCGCATTAGACGAACAAGGTACAAAAAAATCAGGCCTCAGTTCTCGTGGGTACAAACAATTTCTATATACTCTTAAAATGATTCAGACCAATAAAAATGGATAGTCTAAGCAGTTTACCTTCAAATTAAAAACTTCACTTTCGCTGAAATATACACTAAGGTGGGAGTGAAAACTAATTGGAAAATGCATTAAGAACGAATGCATTTCAAGTTTTTGAGAGCTAATTATCTTACATTTTATTATTTTAGCTCAGTACGAGTATGAACAGAATCGTTTGTTTGAACGCACTCAAAATGGAAATCAATTTAGTTATTGTTGTAACTCATTTTTCAGTCAACAGTAGGAAAATACGAAAACCGCTTGATTATTGTTTGACACAAATGTTGATTTTTCGCTGCCTTTTAAAAATCTTAAGTGTGGAAAAACACTTTATTAAATGACGAATAACTTGACTTCAAAAAATTCTACATTAACTCAGATCTATTGATTTATGTTAGACCATGAATAGGCGCATGATACTGCATTAAACAAAATTACATAAACAAAATCAATTTGTCGTGCTGATTGATAAAAGTTTAAGTTTCTCTTGTTAATAAAACAAAAATGCGTATACATTTTGCAATTGTGATCAATGCAGACATTAGTTTTTTTTATAAAAAGGATATTCCACTATGTCTTTCTCATTTTGGTATATTTTAGAGGAGCCTGAGAAAAATAATTATACCTGGAAGCAACCATTGACTTAACTTGCAACCAGGAAAAACACTGTCATTTGCTTTACCCATTGCCAAGAGGCTATCGGTTGTTGCTTGAATTATTTCTGGCTAAACGTATGTCTGTAGAAACTCACTTCACGACGGATTTGAAAATATGATGGGTTTTTCCATTAACATAAACCCTTGGAGTCTTTCATTTACTAATTCAATTGACCTAGAAGATGGGAATTTGTTAAGGTCCTATCAGAACTAGGCGAATTCAATTGATATTATTTAATCAAGGGAAGAAAAAAATCAATAATGGAACGCTTCAAAAACATATTGACATTGTAGAAAAATGTTACAAGAATTGTGAAAATGTCAGAATTAAAATTTCATACAGTTAAAAATGTTCCCGCACAAGAATTGGTTAATTAAAGGACTCAAAAAAACATCAGTTCTCAATTGGTAATGATAGGGTCACCATAACCGAGGATTAAAAAAAGGGAGGAAAAGAAGGAAATAAGTTAACATATTTGGGATCGGTTTCATCTTTTAACAAATTTATATATCATACAATATGTGTACAAGTTAAACTATGACCTATGAACTAACTGGGCCAAGTGGAGTCGTTGTAAGCTGAATCTACTAATATTTTTGTGCGTATAATTTATGTAACATTTATACTGCCAATTTAAATATAATCTTTTTATATATTTTCATTGGTGCGTCTGGTTACGTGATCGAGAAAATGATTCTTTTTTATAAAAATTATAAAAATATCACAAAAACCGCACCCCTAATCAGATGTGCCTTGATTTAAAGAATCGCATTTTAATAAGTGCAAATTTCTGAAATTTTAATGTTTAATGAATACGAAAAGTGAATTATTAACATTGATAAAATATTGAAATTATGACTTCAAAACAGTCAAAACACAAAATACTTCAACACAGCATCTAATTTAAGCGTTCGTAAAATATTGCATTTTTTCGTCTTAAAGCCTCTTGATTGCTTCAAATAATTTGAAATTTATGGAGACTGCACGTGAAAGCAAAAGTATTAAGTTGAATTTCTTTTTTCATTTAATTAAAACGAATCAACCAAAAGATCACGCCGTAAATGTGCCTAAATATGGTGAAAAATTGCAAGACAGATCCTTAATGTATAACAAAACCTCATAAGTCATTTGGCTATCCAGAATAAGAAAATAAAGTCTAAAAGAAATCAAAACAATTAATCCTGTCGTTGAATTGTCAAGTGAGGTTATATGCAAATATATGTAGTAATAACGCTAGAAAAAGATCACCTGGAATACACATCCGAACAGGCTACCAAAAAGCAACGTGAGCATCATATGAATTAACCCTTTTAAATTCAAACCTGTGGACTCAAAGAAAATACTGGTCATTTTATGGGATTTGTAGTATTAGCATAGTGGATCCAAACACAAAAAGGCAAAACGGAAAAACGCAAAAACTACTTAGCAAACTGCTTGAACTATGTATGTTATGTCCAGAAGCAGCACCGGAAATAATGCTCAGCCTCCTTCCTTCACATATTTTCCTTAATAAAGGAAAACAAGCTTAAAATTTTTAGGCTTCATACAGATCTTAGCTAAAAAAAAATGTAACAGTTGTTCCTAGTTATCATTGAGAAAAGATAAGCTCATTTTTTCACAATACTATCGGTAACTCTCATAGAGCCAAATTGGATAATGGCGACAATGGTGTTTTAGTTCATTGACACAATCACCCATATTGCTATGTTCTGAATCAAGCGTACCTTTCTTCGTTTTGGCGAGGGCTGGACAAGCGACCAGGTAGTGTAGTATGCTTTCTACTTCATCCTCATCCCTGCAGCTCCTGCAAAAGTCGTTATAGGGGGCTCCCATTCTTATCGCGTGTGAGCTCATGGTACAGTGTGATAACTCCTTTGACCTTATTGATTATATTCCTGTTAAGGCTGAGGAGTTCACTCGTCTTTTTTGGATTAATGAGAGGACAAATATTCCTCGATTGGTGATATTGATGGCATTTGAATTTAGCATGGTGTTTATTACTTAGAATTGAGGAGTAGGGGGTCTCCTGATTTAATGCCAGTGACAAGCCCACCTCTGTTCTAACTAGCTTTTTCGGCTCTTTCATTGCCTGGAATACCACTATGCCCAGGGTAAGGTTATCTGACCGCTATCTCCCTGAGTGAGTGAGTAAATTTGCCATCTTGTATTTAATTGATGGTGTGTCTAGAGCCTTGATGGCCGCCTGTTTGTCTATGTATATAACAATAGATAATCCGTCTATCGGATTCATTGACAGTAACTTCAACTTCTGCCTGGAATACAATGCATTAGTTGGGCAGCCAAAGGGACAGAGAGAAGGAGATCTCCGGCGAGATCACGGACACTCCATTCGAAAGGATAGAGCCAAGCCAAAAAAAACTCTTCGAATCAGATCAAAAAGATCCTAGACCTGATTTAATTTAACTGATACCAATTAAAATAATAGGACCATCTAACAATGATTCCTGTCGTTCCCGTCGTTTCTGTAACAACAAAGAGGACAAAGTGTTTCACTGTGACTGGGCCATCACAAAAACATGAGGGTATATGAAACTTTGAATAGTTGTAAGGCTTATCAAAAGGCTCCTTCTACCAATTGAAATAACCAAACTTAAGGCTGAAAATACTTTTAATCTACATACTTGTTACATAATTTTCTGAAAAGCATCTAGAAGTGAATATCTCATCTGAAATTGCAGCAAAAGCCCAAAACTGAACCGCTCAGCGGTTCACCTTTACGCCGAGAAGATCATGCAAATATGCAAAGAATCAAACGTGAACAAGCTCACATGAAAAAAAGTTGATCGGCCAATCTAATTATAGCATGATGGACGAATAAAAATACAAGCAAATCAATTCTGCCCGTCGGAGTCCCTGTCTATTTTTACAAAAATCTCGAGTTTGTTGTTATGAATGTACTCGCTGACACAGACACACATAAAACTGACAGGTTCTTATTTAGAAGCACTGCAGTGTGCACAACCAAATAAACTTCATTTGGCGGTCATTGACAAAAAGGTCAAGAGAGGCCAATGCAAAGAACATTCTGCCAAAAAAACATCACCTGTTGCATACGTAGTCAAGCGAGAACACATGGTAGGAGTCGAGAGATACTTCTCTACACTATTTCACAGCGCGAGTTAGCCCATTACTCATCATCACAGATAAGGTGAGAAGTGCAGAAGTTCTCACCTCTCCATTAAGTTAGTTAATGAACTTGTTTTTGCTGATAAGTGACACGTTCGCAATTTGAGTGCGGCTGACGAAGTGCTTCCGTTTTATATGATATAAAACAATAAAACAACACCCACCCGAGACGCGCCTTCATATATCTTAATGAACTGGCACCCAATTGTTGCCAATTTTTTAATCAACTCGATTCGTTGAAGATGCTCTTTGTTTTCCGCTCAGCACGTGGGGTACACTTTTATCAAATTAAATATTTGTCGACCATGTTATTCGTTGTCTACGATCTATTTTGAAAATACGATATATAAAAATAAACGATTTATTAACATATTTTGTAGTCTGTGTAAAGTATTTGCCGCTCAGCGTAAGAAATTCGTTTAAAAAAAAAACGTCAATTTAACGCATTATCAGAAAACCTTCTCATTGAGAATATATGAATATGATCCAAATGTACTTTATTTTTGGACTCGGCTTATAGCAGATTAAACATTCTGAATTTATTGATTGCTCAAGTTGATGAAATGACGTTTTATAAAAAAAATACGCATTAGGCTTTGTTCTTTGAGTATTTAATGAAATAATAATATTTATATGTTATTTGTGTTATAAAACAAATTCGGTCATCCATCCTTTTTAATGCCTTAATTATGGCTTCATAATAGGTAGGACTGGTTGGGCTTGACAGGGATATTAAACACTTTCTGTTTCATAACAACACTAGGTACCAGAGTTAAGTTACTGTCTCGCATTGTCCTCTGCAATTATAAAGTCGTTGCAGTGTCTGCATTCGTCCGTGTCTGAGATTTCTAATCTCTTGATAATGTGGGTCTGACTATCCTTATGTACAGCCAGTGTATCATTGCTTCCCTATGCCCACGGCTCATAGTTTCTTCAGAATGTTAACGGCTACCAATACCCTTAGAGAGGGGATCAGACCCCTCCTGAGTGGTGCCTCTGGTCACCGATCTCTTAATGGAACTGTTCCCTAATGCGAAGTTTATATTCCTCGTGTCCACCATATTACATATCCATTGGGATAATGTGTAGGAAAGTCGCCAAGGTACAATTTTTTTGATGGAGACTTTCTTCTATTTTTTCTACTGTTTGTGTTGATTGACCTTTGACGTCCATATGTGTGATGTGAGTTGCATGGGTAGCCATCAGCACATTTACTCCTTATACAGACATCGAAGAGTTTTCTAGTTTCTTGAGTGCAAATGATGAGAGACTGATGGGTCTTTAATTCTTTGTCACTGTGTGACCCTGCATTTGGTATAAATACGACGGACACTTCCCTCCATTATAGTGGAATGTATCCATATTCATGACAAAGCTTAAAATATCCATTAATAGTTGCGTGGCTTAAATTGGTGTTTTTAAAACATGAATAGCCAGATATCATCCGGGCCTGGAGATAGGTATGGTGTTAATGACCGAATGGCCCACTGAAGCTTTACTCAAATAACTAAAAGATCTATTTTGTCATCAGTCAATGACAAGCTCTCCTCCACTGTTTGGTCTAAACTTATTTTTTTGTACTGGCGCCTCGGGCCTGCAACCTTGATATTGACTTCCTACTAGGGTTTCTTGTAGTTCCTGGTTGCTCTCAGCCCAGTAGACATTTTTGAGAGCACGTTTTGTAGTCTCGAGGCCTCACTGGTGTCGTCAATCGCGCGAATTTATTTTTTTTAAATATTTTGACTTTGTCTTTAGAAAAATATGAGTCAATTTTTTTTAACTACATAACCTGTAAGAGTTAAGGAAACTGATAAGGAACTGGTGGAAAACAACATGAAATATAATAACCCAATTCTGTGCCCAATTTGCAGACAAATTTAAGAAAATAGCACAAGAATATTATGTTAAAGTTTCTAATGATCTACAAGAATTTGTAATGAATAAATATTTTATTTAATTAATATATGGATGACATTAACTTAAATTGTCAAGATTTCTAAAAATTTTAAACATTCAGAATGGTATCACGAAAAAATTAATATACAAAGTGTCAAAAGGCCAAATTGGCATTATGACGCGTTTTCAAAGTGATAGAATTTGACCTTTGATAAAGCGACACAAGGCCAAATGGGACTTGACTTCATGATGCTTTGCCTTATGTCTCGACACCCTAAATTCTATGTGGAGTTAAAAGCGGATCGTCTCGTCTACAACTCTGCACTTAAATACTTCTAAGCTACTGCTATCAGATGCTTAAATTAAATCTCATACTTCTTCAATGTTTCTTATACAAATGAAGGTTCTGATCAAGATGAAATTAAACAGACACTCACCCCGGGCGTTCGCATCACATCCCGCAATGTCCAGACTCTCTGTCTATAACGGAAATTCAGCTTCGTCGTAAGGAAAATACGCCGAAACTAGACATAATAATAATTTTTTCTCTCTTGTTAATCCTTCTTTTTTGCTGAGACTTTGATAAATCTGAAGTCACAGCGACTAAGCCTTCTGCGCTTTGTTTGTTTTTCTTCGGCTTCACTTTTTCCCTTTCTATCCAGCCTTTTCTTTTGCAACTTCTGTTTTTTTTTTGGCGAGGGTTCTGTCTGCCTCCTCACTATCACTCGCCAGCAGCACGCTTTCCTCGAACTCTTTCTTTAGACCAAAGGTGAAGGACCGAGAAGACGACAATATTCATTCGTCATGCGAATTCTCCTTCGACTGCGAGAAAGATTCTACTTCTTTTCTGTAATGTAATGTAAAATTAAGAAAATAATAAATATTTTTCATAACAATGAATTTGCGATGCACATTTCAACAACCAATTAACGATACACATTACAACATGAATTTAATATTTGCATATTTCAAGATTCCACCTTGAAAATTACGTTTGCCTGAGGTTATTTTTTCCCACCAAGAACTACGGAAGGTATTACACGAAATATTAAGGAAATCACTTTATTTTCCCAAGAAAGTTCAATTTCTGGCTTTTAATAGCATATTTCGTTTCGATAGAATGGCAAACACCTGGCTTCATGATTAAACGCCATATTTATTTTCATTTGAATGATAAGATTATGAGCCAAATTTAGTGGCACTGATACGATTTATTAATTCTCGGAATCGAAACAAAAGTCATCCCAAGGGATTTAAACTCAAAAAGCCGGCTTTCATTTTTTTGGAATAGCGGCGGGAATATATCCAAATTAAGTGAAAGCAACAAATCAATTTCCGTCATAAATTTCAGACGTGCATTACAAGAATTTAGCTACCAAGATTGAACTTATTTATGTGCATTTAAATCTTATTCAGATTTGCTTGTTGCGCTGGAATATAACGAAATATGTTTTCGATCTATGTACTCGTATTTCATAAATCGTGTTGTATTCAGGAAGTTTTTTTTAGATAGATGACTCTAAACATTTTTATTAAAGACATAATAAATATTTTTGTAAGTATTTGCATATGTATAATTTCTTCATCGTTGCGATCGATATAGATTTTTGATTAATTATTACGAAAGTATCGCCTTGTAATTTAAGAGAAACAATTTCGATTTCGCATGCAGAGATTTCACTTTTCAGGGGGTTAATTAGAGCTGTAATAAAAAATTTAAAAAGAAATGCTTTTGACAAAGCGCACAAAATATCAACGTGTAAACGGCTGTCACATGTATGCAGAGTATTGTTCAAATAGTAACCGGAGTAAGATGATTCGATTTTGTCTAGAAAGTGGACGAAATACTAGATCCCCGGTGGTACCACGATCGATAAAAATTGCCCAAGATAGAAATGAAGCTACTTTACATACATAAACAGAAAACTAAAATAAGAAATATGTCTTTATTTTTGCGATCACCCGAGACACATACCTAGCATGGTATTTAACGGGGAAAACCGGTTCAACCGTTTTTTATTAAGTTCCTAAGAGTATGCAATGAATTTGTAGTCATGATGAGAGTTAGCAATGAGATCATGAGACATTTTTTGAAGCACATCTTTTGCTGCATTAACCACGAATCAGTATTCTTAAAATCCTTAACTCCATTCTTGCACACGATATCCATATGCATGTTCATTCCGGATGGATGATACGGATTCAGTTTCAGTCCTGCTTCAGAGCATAAATAAAGTTCTTTCTTTTTTTATCCTTTCGAGTTGTTACTATGTACTTGTAGATGCGTACGTCATAACACACATAAAACCGTTTCTGATACTCCATTAAAAAGATTTAGAATAAAGAAAAGACATTAAAATAGAACAGCGCATATAGCTCATGAGACATCAATCAAATTATCTATTTTGTCTTTTAAAATTGTTGCACGATCCGCAACAAGGGAACCGAATCCTGTTAGAAACTTGGACTTGTGCACTGATAAGCCACAGCTTATAAAAAATTACTTCAACACGGATGAATTTCTCTTTGACCTCATTGGAAAATTTAAAAAGGGTGATTGATATAAACGCGGTTTGCTTTTCTTGCCAGTTATAGTGCCTTGCAACATGCCCATAGAAAAGACAATTTTAAAAATATGACGGGGATCTTTTAATAATGTTTTGTGAAGATATGTAACATCAAATTTTCAATAAATAAAAAAAGGGGATTTACTAATAAACTGCAACTGTAAGCAACCCATAAAAGAATAATTGCGGTTTCAGTTTTACGAGGCATGAAAATTGTGACCAATTTCAATTAAAGTGACTACAATTTCGGATTTTGTTTTTCCATTTCATTTTTAAATTCCTTTTATGAAAATTGTGGGGATTTCCTCGTCAAAAAATGCTTCACTAAGTGAATTGAATGTTGATTGTGGTCAGACTGATCACCATAGGGTCATACGAAGGCCGATTGATTTGGTCTCAACCTGAGGACAAACAACAAAATCAACAAAATGTTGATTAAAAAAAGTTATTCTTCATTACCTTCTCGCTCGAGGTTAATAAATTTCTCTTAAAGAACATAGAGTGATTTAATACCACCGGAAAAATATTGTTTAGTTTTGTTCGAAACTGTCACTGGTACGTTGTCCATCAAAAATAACACTCCATGACCGAGGTTCTTAAGTAGCATTTGTACGTCCGCTTAGCGTGAGGACATTATGTTGATAAATCACGATCGAGTAGCACGATGATTCTGATGGAAAGTTATCAGTCAGCAAAACACTTGCGCTGCTCGGATGAAAATTTTTTCCTACGGCTAAGTAAGCTTATAAAGAAGCCGGGTTTTATGAAGCAGAAATATGTCAAAACTGAGCACCTGGAAAGATCACTTCGGCCGACTTTTAAAAGGCGATGACGAATTATCGAACGAACTAGTTTGTTAATTAGAAATCCTGGCATACTTGCCTATTTTCACTCTGCTACGTAGTCCTTGAAGACTTTATTTCTGTATGGATGGTCATTGACAAAGAAAATGGTGGGCAGTCTCATCTACATATTCGTTAGTGCAGCTACTACAGACATCGCTGCAAATGGGTTCCGATTTGCGTGGCATTTTAAATATTCTGCTTCAAAGACTGCCCTTGTCTTGCCATTTTATTCTTTACTCCTTTTGCTTGGATATTGCTTCGCTTGTCCGAACTAATGAAGTATTCAGCACGAAATTTTTTCTTTCCGGCCAATAGTGGCAGCTCGATTTTTTAGGAGAAACAATTCAGTCCGTTTTTGTTTGCAGATTTTTAAACGGTTCTGATTGAATATTTATCCAAAAACCTGGTTTTGACCTCAAATGACCCATTTACAATGTTAAGGATAATGATATGTAACGTAAAATTAAAAATCGTCTGTTCTGTCGCAAAAATGGTGCGTGGCTATGGTCTATGAGCTAAGGTCTATGATTTTCAGACCCCATTTTTTCAAAAACTTGATTTCAACCTATAAAACCAAAAAATCCAAAATCATCTTGTGTTTTAAAACTTTTTTTGGCCAATAGACCATGATTTTCTGACCCGTTTTTCACAAGCTTCTGACCTCAAATGACCCACATATGTTTACAAAATCGCTTTTTAACATGTTTTATAAAAACTAAACTTATAGAACCACAAAATTACCTCTTTTGCGGCAAAATTGTCGTGGGCTATAATGCAGATTTTCAGGCCCGTTTTTTCCAAAAACTTAATTTTGACCTAAAATGACGTGCTGCTGTTTACCGAAACGCTTTTTAACGTGATTTATGTCAAATATGTACCGCTTATTTGTCCAATCGGATTTTATTATCATTATGTATTATTGCTAAAATTTAAAAAAATAAAATTGAAATTAAATTACATTGCCTGCGAGGAGGACGGTAGAAGGAGATGGTACAACCGCGAACTAAATTACGTATCATATTCGAAAGGCGAAATCTGTTTGAAAGCAGCATGATTGGGACCGTAAAGGATGGAATTAGTCATAGACCCTGCATGTACATATCTATTGTCTGATAAGTTAGAACGAAGTAGAGTTTCCTCGTCCCCCGCGTGATATCTGAGGATCTCGTATTCTTGCTGGGCATTCAACCAGGCTGATTCTTGACAGGGTTTGGATTAAGAGAAAAGCTTGAAAGAGTGTATTTCATACACTTCTCAGGGGGCTTGGGTGGTGCGTAGGGGGAGTTCAATACTCGTGCCGGCGAAATTTCACGGTTTAGATTTAAATCAACCATTTAACATTAATGTTGCAATGCCACGCGGCCGGCTAGCATGTATTGAAAGCAGTGATAGCCAAATTCAAGTCCATCCAGGCTGCTTTGTCGATGGACTTGTTCCCGAACTTTTCAAGGCATAACCTGGTCTGGTGCATACAACCAGTTATGTCTCAATTATGCGCAATCATCGTTTGGCCGCTATATACTATATGCACGTGCAGACCGAAGCGGAAAGCATGGGACTCAAGGTAAATGAAGACTATCTGAATCCGAATTTGAAATCAAAAGAATCAAACCTCTGTATTACGCGATTTTTCATTAGTAATAATGTCATAGTCTCAAGAATGAACTTTGTGTTCATTAAGCTTCAATGAAGAGCTTTACAGCGATATGGATTTATCCGGAAGGTTTCAGGAACAGGAAAACACTCTTGTGTGTAGCTTGCGGAAACGCATTAAACTGAATATGGATCTAAATCAATTTAATGTGTGCTAACTTAATGAGACAACTATACAAGTATCGAGCTGGCAAATCCCCGCAGATTCGTTTTTTATTTTTATGAAATCAAATATTAACAATGGATGTTTTATTAATTTGTCAGTTCAAGCGTCTTGGTTACCAATTCAATATGAAGGTCCTATCAAATAATTGTATTAAATATTACTGAAAAAATATTTAGCTTTTCAAATCGTAAGTTCAAGCGGAGCAGCTCACTGCTTGCTTGCCACACAAAAAAAGTTCGGTTAAAAAACGTTTATAGAAAATCAGAGAATGCACTAAGAAATTTACGGCATTTTGGCCATAGAACAATGTCATCCGATGGTTATTGGAGTAGAAAACTAATCTTACAATTATGCGCATTAGAAAAAGTAACGCTGATTTCTAAGGGAATTCAACCAAAACTTTTGTGTTTTTACCTTCTTTCAAATTAAAAAAAAAAAACGGAAAACTTATATACAAGTTATTGGCCATACTTCGTATAAATTGAAACTGGCCTAAGGAACATATAACGGCATTAAAAGCCACAATGGCCACAGAAGCATGCCCGTTTCACTATCGATTGCATTCAGCAAGGTCACGTTCAAATGCGCCAACTTCCTCCCTACTTCCTTTAAAACAGTGACACTACTGCAACTACGAGTAAATACTTTGACTTTATTTATGTATCTGCCGTCACCCAGAACTAGTTCATCGTCTGGCATTTTTATTGGCTACAATCCGGCGGTGTGTTTCTGTCAGGTGCTGATACATACCCGTAAATTGAATCTGCGATCTAGCGAATGATTACTGTAAATTGCCCAACCTCCCCCTTGGTCCTTCAATTATTCACAAAGTAAAAATTAAAAATGAAGCTTAAACAAGTTAGTGCTATAGCGTGATTTGGCATTACTCGTAACCATAATTTCGATCGAGTAATTACCTCCGTAGTGTTGTGAATTCGCAAGCTAGAAGCCAGTGTTTTTAGCTGTTGAAAAATACATATAATTGGAAATGATTATTACGGACATAATAGGTCGCACGTGTGCTTAAAATGGTATTTACTATTGACGGGTTTTTGTGAATGATTATGTGTGTAATGTTCTTGTTCTCTGAATGGGTGAATGTACCTCAAGAAGTAATAAAGTTTTTGTTTTGGTTTTTTTTATAAATAAAATGTATATATGGACATTTTGACGCATATTAAACGAGATATTTTCTCTTTTTTTACTACACATAAATTAAGCATTTTTAGAAATGGAGATGACATGGACTTTGGATTTGGGATTTCGTTGCAATTTATGATGGGCTGTGGTTTATTTTTTCTGATTTAAATTAATGAAGATCCGGAAGACTTGAGAAGGTGTTTGATGGAATCAAAAACACTTTCGCTTAGTGCTTATTTTCCTTACAGCAGAAATCGAAAGTGTTTGAGAATATACGAGTATATTATGTTCGTTTGCCTGAGGCTGATCTAGGCATCGGCACGTCCATTCGGTAATTGAACAATATGAGTTTATAGATGCGGTATTCCCGATAAGTCATCGCAGAAAGAACACGCTTATTTACGAGTATTCGCTTAATTCCAGTTATGCATTTTTTGAAAAAATGATGCCAAAGGGAATTTTGTGAATTTATTGTGTACCTTTATTTCAAGTTGTGCCATTGATATTTTTCCGAGTCTTGAAGTCACAATAGCCTAAGCCTTTTTGACCATCATTACTAACGGCCATATTTCCGTACATTCTTAAATGCTGAATTGACGTTTTTCGTCTATAATGGCAACATCATATGCATTTAAACACATAACATGGAAAGATTTGAAAGCCGTGTACATGGCGCCAAGTTCTTTGAAGACACCTACCACCTTGTGTAAAATATTTTTAGGCATCAAGTATCTTGAAGCTGTAGTTACTTGCATCTACTTGCACATGAATATGTATAAGAACCAGCTAGGCATACTGAATTTTTCAAAGCAATCAGCTGATCTTTCTACGAGTATATTCCATGAAACTATAAAAAAGTCTTGATTCATTACAACATCAATGTTAATGTGAATATAAGTTTTGTCTAAACTTAACAAGAAATCAATATGGTGTTTTCCCAATACTGTTTGTTTTTCAAAGCTGATGAAAACTATTTGCCGGAGTTTTCATCATAAGGTAAGGTAGCTCCCCGAAGTAATCAATTTCTAACTTACATACCTCGAATACAGTTTTTAAAAAGTCTCATTATTTTAAGATTTATTGTTAGATGGGAACACTTTATCTTCATAAATTACTTTGTTGACAAGAATTATAAAGTAAGATAGCAACTACTGAAAAAAATCAATAACATTTTTTTTTTTCATTCAAACTTGCTTCAATAAACTAAGAATGGTACATTTTTTGTTGGACACGATACGAAGAGTTCTCGAGTCCTGTTTCCATTCCATGATTGTAATATGTATACATGAATAACTGTAGCCTCAAATAACCAATATTGTACCTCATCCTTGTTTTATTGTCCAGAACATTATATGCCAAAACCAATTTACAAGTGCCAGAAAAATGTCTGGAAAATTTTGATAAAACAAAGAGTTAAAAAACCGGTGTGGGTCGTAGATAAATATTAAAGCAGCAAATATCCCATCAAAGGATGGCAAATTGATGGCAAAGTTCAACCATGACCGTTTGATATTGTTCTTCGTTGTCAAGACAACTTTGTTCACCAAAATGGCAGTGCTAGAGTTTTGAGATCCGTTCTATACCACGCAGGAACCAATAAACACATGAACAGTTTTTTCTTGGCAGTCTTTGATGTGGCCAATGCTTCAAAGAAATAGCAATTGTAACAGCAGCTTCAAAGAAACAGCTTGATGGTGGCGTCATAAGACGGTAGTCCTTGACGATAGTGTCGAAATTGAGTTTCTTTTCTTGTTCGCCTTGCATTCATTCTTGAAAGTCTTGCTGCCCTGCAAATTCATATTTCTGGAAAACTCACTTAACTTATTATTCCTAGAAAAGCCATGGCCAGGTGATTGATGCTACTGATCAACTTTCATTTTCAAAATTTTACAAAAAATGTTTCGAATAATTTTCAAGAAACATTATTGCTTCTGATAGTGTCGGTGTTCGCTTTTCGCCCTGAAATCCTTCAATTTTAAGAAATATTAAATTTCAGGTGAAAAATTTGAAAACACAAATGTCAAAAAAAGTTTTACACCTTTATTTGAACTTACAGTTTCCTAATAATCAAACTTGATCCACTTTATTCATTTCACACGCGACATTGTCCCACATCAAATCGATATACAATACATTTGTCTGTTTAACAGAAACCTTCACTTTGATCAAACACCGCTAAGGCTTCTTTTGGATTGTTATCAAATCTGCAGTCATACCTTGAACTTTAGGTGAATGATATGTTTCGATTCTCTTAATGTGTCGAGCAACGTGAACTTCTTAAATAAATTTCATCACTCAACGCGGAGATAAGACAAATGCCGTCACAATGTGACAAATGGAAACATCTGAAATCTAAGTAAAGTTCAAAGAAAAGCTAAACCTACACGCCTGTTATCTTAATTTATGGCCATATCTCAAACTTCAACTCAGCGGAACCGTACAGTTAAAATAGCTCAACATCAATCGCAAACGTTATCACGTGAGGCACCTTTAACTGTTTTTTTTTTTTTTGCCGAATCCGTATCTGAATGCACGACTCAAGCAGCGAAAAAGCCCCAATGAATTGCACTGCTATTTTATAGGGTTCACCGGGGGTATAAATGATCCAAAGGCTTCCATTAGCCGCACATTGACTTAAGCTTTAGTTGTCTATCTGACTTACGCCGGATAGCATTGCTTCACGGATTGTTACGGATTTTGTGCGAGCAGCACATGTTTTTATTAGACTCGCGTCGGTCTACTCGTCGGTCGAATAAAAATAAATACCCGTAAATACATACGAAACGGTACAACCATAGTTTTTTGTTTAGTTTGTAGCTGTAATTGGTGTATTAATTGTTTGTGTGTACATTGATAAAGATCCGCAAAACTATTAATCTGTGAAATTAAGTTTTTTTTTTTATTTTGCAAATGATTGTAATCATTCATGACACTAATGTTATTCGAGCCGTAATTGACACAAATAATTCCTGCCTACATTTGAAGGGTGTAGCGATGTGAACAATGAGCACACTTTTAAGTGTCGACATAAAATGAAAAAAAAAAATAAATAAAAAATTAATAATACACAACAAAACACAAAGAGTACACAAACCATAGAAATTCGCAGTATTTTTTTTTAAGTGTGGTTAAAGGTGGCCGGCGGTAGCTTATCAATAATGGCGTTGCCTGCTGCTTAGAGTTCAATTTGTTTAAATACACTCTATTTATTTAATTTTAAACACAAAAATCTATTTATAATGATTGAAGCCGTGTATGTACAAGCATACGTCTGCGACAGATAATCAAATTGTTATTCATTTGACGTGGTGATATATTTACTAGAAATAAATTATTATTCCTTAACAAATGCTCACCGATTATGGACACGACGCAAAGACGAGGCATCAAAAAGCCCAATTAAATTTTCAAGTTCTTGGTTACATTTAGTGTCTTACTCATACAAAAATCCCAAAAGCTGGAACTGTCGTGCCTTCGTAAATCAAGTATTCCCCTCACATTTTATCGATGACTTAGCTTTTTGTGTCATGTATTGATTGACGTTTTCATCAAAAATGAAAAATGTAATCGTTTTTTGATTTTGGCATGATCGAATTCACTTACATAGAAAAAAGTTGCCTTTTGTTTGGTTATTGCCCAATATCGACTTGTTACAATCGTAACTTTAATTACTAGTGTTGCTGATAAGGACAGGATAAGGATGATTTGCAAGTCGGTTTTACACAATTGTTCTATGGCAAGATTATAGCTTGACGAAGCAGTAATTTGCCTCGAATATATCACAGCCAGAATGTTGTCAAGTTTTAGTAACAAATTGAGTTGCGAATAATTTGCCAAAGATCCCAAGAAAGTAAAGACTTAAAATTTTATTCAATTTACTTGCCTTGAGCAAAAGTTAAAAAAAAATTTGAAATTCGCATTCAGTCCGAAATTTTCTCAAAGCAGCTACAATTATTCTTTGACAATGACTGAGACTATATTTATAGAACTATATTATATTATCGCATTTGGGAAACTGTTCTTTTCTTTTAATGAAGGTGAACGATTTCGGATATTTCGCGCTCAACTTGATGTATTAAATCATATTCACACTATTATAAGGACTTCGGTGTTTGCAGTTTCAAAACAGAGAATATTTCTGCACTATAACTTCTCCAACAACTCTTGATACTATCTTGGGTAAACGTAGAATGAAAATGAATCCTTGAAAACACATCCACCATTTATGATTAATTGTTTAGGAGTTGTGGTAAAGTCTCATCTTCGAGTATTGTATTCTTTATTTATTTATCGAGCTAGCAGAGGGCGCTGAAAACAGGCAAATGCGAAACGTAAGGCCCCAGTAAGTTTTTTTCATAGAAAATAAACAAATTACTTGGTGATATCAAGGATTTCAATGCACGGAACAATAAGGTTCGACTGCTTTGCGTTTACTGCAATTTCCACGAATCCTCTTAGCATCACACATTTTGTGGTCAAAACACAACCCTTCCACAATACCCAACCAAAGAGCAAGTTTCAAAGGTAGAAAAACAATTTCCCCACTGACTTCGAAACGATTTCAGAAGAATTGTCTGATTCATAGCAAATGTTAAATGTTAAAGTTGTATGCTTAAATAATGTGTATTGTTCATTGCTTAGTAACAAAAAAAAACAAAGAAGCATATTTTAAATTATACTTGCAAATAAATCTTCACGTGTTAGGTCTACCGTCTATGTGATAAATCTGGAAGCTATACTTCTAACCCGATCAATTATTTTTATATACAGTAGACTCGTGCTAACAAAGACACCGCCTTACGTTAACACCGGCTAACGTGAACACAATTTTTTTTTATCTTAACTACCCTGTAGCGTGAACACGGTAAGAGAGTTCTATAATGTGAACAGTTTCAAACGCATTCAACATAGAAAACGCTGTATTTGTCGGTTATCCTAATCGTTTTTATAACACGGACAATCCACGAAATATGAAAACATAAGTCCAACAGATATAAGCGTTCTGAAACGTCTTCGCAAAAAGGCCGTGTTCAGTAATTTGCAAAAAAATCCAGAAAAAGATAACCTTTATTTTTAAGCAGAATAAACATGTGAATTAGGTTTTATATGTACAAATAAAAGAACAAAAAATATACACCTTCGTTAACATGATAAACTTCGCAAACGTGAGCACGTTCGGTTATAAATAATTCACATTACCGCGAGTCTACTGTAATATAATAAATAAAACATTCTCTCTGATAATATATAAATAAGAAACAAGATCAAGTGACGTCTGATGCAATTTGCAAGTGAGTTAATTAAATATCCTGTTTTCTTGTACAATAATTCTGTAATTTAATTACCAATAGGGACAACTTGCTGATAAGTTATCATAAAATCGTGTGCAGTTAAAAGTAGAAAGTTTTTGTTTACCAAAGACACTCAGGAAAGCAATTTGTTTAAAATGTACTCCTTCGTTAGAACACGATTTCAGAACAGGTGTCTTCATAAGTAATGACATTAACATTTGAGTTACTTTTCAGACAATTGCACGATTTCCATTCCCCACAGCTACTACACGATTAAGTTTTATTTAGCGGCCCATATCTAAGTCTTGAAATTATACAACTGAACCCTTGTAACACCTAACTAATTTGTTCCTACAAACTTGAATGCAAATTTAAATATTATAAAAGTTATTAAATACAAAACATCCAGTTTCTGACCAGCGCGCAGGAATCGCTTAAGGTCCATAAGTTAATAAATTAAAACATAGAAAAAAAAAACTCGCAAATGAAATCAATCAAATGCTTATATTTATTCTTTAATTCAAATAAAAATAAGATAATCCGAGTGGAAATCAAAGTTTCCATGATGTGTATTCTGTGTACTTTGCCTTTCTTCAACTTTTTCTTTTACGGTGAAATAGCAACCCATTGTTTCATCCCAATAAAACCCTCTCTGCAGTCCTAAAAAAATTGCTTCATATTTTTATTGCGTATAAAATATACAGTGTTTTCTGCTTTCTTTTCGATGCGACTTGTGTGCTAAAGATCTCTATCATCTTGAGTTCTTACAGGCGTTTTAACTCTGCAAGAAAGAGAAGCATACGTTACAAAATGGAGACTGATTAGTTCACAAATGGGATCATCTTTCGAGGTAAGGTGTGATTGGTATCTGAAACAGAGATCCCTGAACCAACTTCTAGACGTTGCCAAAATAAGGAGCGGATATTCTAGCCTGGGCGAATGTAGTTCAACTTCCAAAGAAATATTAAAAAAATTCAACATATATGAGGCAGCCCTCTCGTAGGATCGATTTTTTAAAACAGATTTCTTTCAGCAATTGAATTGTGCGAAACTTATTTCTCTTTCCCTAAACTAATACTGAAATAGCTAAGACAGGTAAGTTGTTAGAAAAACAAAAGTGAATTGATAATATGAAAAATACTGGCAGAATATCTAAATGAAATTATTGTTAGTGAATTTTATTTTACCGGGGAAGATAAAAGACTTTGATAGGCTCCATCAGCATAAAGTTCAAAATTAAAGCGCAAACACAAATGTTTAACGCTATCTGTTTGGAATATATCTGTAGAAAGAAGGCAAGTGTTACTTTTTTCGAAATCCGTATTTTCGCTCCCTCTAGTTTATTAAAGCATCTTATACATTTCTACAACGATAGGGCATCATACGCAGTAGTTTCTGTACTTAACTAGCGAAGAAAAAACGAAATTGAAGCAATTTACGGGCTGGCTCAACTTTGAAATTGCTTTTCTGAAGAATTATGACATATCACACTTTGCCATCTTTCTTCAGATATATAAGGCTTTGGGGTTTTTCTAACTTTATCTTTTCTACACTTTACGACGAGTTTTGGAACTTTTGACAGCTATATTCTTTAACTAATTTAGAGTTAATATCAAAGAGCTGTCATATCTTATCACAAGAATGCATGAAATAAAGCATTCGGCGACATTTTTGGCAAACGTTTATTGCTCTTATTAATCTTATCTGATTGCTTTCCGTGATTATAATTATGATTTATTTTTCCTTAGCACCCATATTCTAAAAATATCAAGTAATCATATCGCGTAACACGGATGTATTCCGTTTCCGATATAAACTGAACGACATTCAGCTTACATTTCCATGTGCATTAACATTTGCAATGTTAATTACAAGCAGCAACCACTCGAATACTCGTAAAAATATAAATTAAAAAGTCATATTGGAATGAAAAAAGAAAAACTATTAAAGGTTATCGTGTATTACTATATTCCTTTGGCAGCCAAACTACCGCCATTGAGGGGGAAGCGAACTCGGACGAGTACAAAAACGTGACTTCTTTTCCAATTAACTGTTTAACCTTGAAGTGCATTATAGTTTACAACTGGAGAATGTTAACATGTAATTGCAAAGGTTGATGTTAGACTAGATTAAGCTTCGATTAAGGACTGTTTAAGCTCTTAAAAACGCATTTTTAAATCGGCATAATTCAAAATGTTCAAGATGTGCCAAAAAAACGAAAAGCATGCAGCGCAACGCAACGCACAATGATTTCATAATTTAATTGTTAATTAAAATCATTTAATCGGGGGTCGTTGACTTGATTTGAGATGGTCACTATAGAATGTATTTCATTGAGGGAAATCCTCAAAACGTTCACTTCGTTGTCCATCTGCTTGTCACCATCCTTTTTCTTAGAAAAGTGTGGAGGTATCAAGTTGAAATTAAAATCAAATACTTATGACAAAGGTTCCTTAAAGATGCAAATAATCAAGTTTCTAAATCGACATATTCACCGCATATACTCGCAAGGGGGAAACAAAAACTATGGGGTATTTCCCGTTGACCATGAATTTCGAAATTTTGCAAAAAGCAAAAGCAAAGGGAATGAATGAATGCATTAAATGTATTTCGGTTTCAATTGCTCCGTGGGTGGAGTCAGAATTGGGACGGGGAATTTGACATCGACTTTTTTCGCTTGATTGTTGGGATTTTATTCGACATTTGTAGTTGATTGTGTTGAGTTTTGGAAGATTGGTTCATCATTCTTTTGTCTGTGCTATGCCTTTACAGCAGAGCCAAAGAGAGTTCACCTTAACGAACCATAAATTTTGAAAAAACGGATTAAGAATTCTGCAGCTGATACAGTCGCATTATCAGCTTTTATTAAAACTTAAACAGGTCATACCATCCTCATCTATCAATATTGATATTACTCCGAAGAAGGGTGTTGGTGTTGAAAGCAAGTTCAGTTGTTGCAAAAGGCTTCTGGTGAAATGCAAAGCACTTCACTAGTCTCTCTGTCCTAATGTGGCAATTTATTTGAATTATACTTGAATATCGTGATTCTATTGTAGATTATTTAAAGAGTGTTCATAAAAAATATAATCCGAAACAAAGATAATGGATATTATCAAAACAATAATTTTCACCTATCCGAATAGATAGATAAAAGAACGATATAGAGTAAATACCATACTCAATTAGAGTAAATACCATTTAAATGAATTTAAATTTCCTGATTCCTCATTGTACATGCTTTACTTTGAGAAAAAAATTAGTAAACGAAAGGATATAATTGTTTAATTAAAATAAGAACATTGTAAAAGATCAACTCTGCTCATTATTTTAAAATCCTTTAAGGGTCCGTTAAGACATCATTGTTTCCAGTACTTAAGAGTTATGCATGTTGAACAATATGAAAGCCTCGTTTAAGTCAAGTTACCGAAATTCTTGCTTATAAGGCAAACGAAGTGTGGAAGGCTTACGTACCAATCTTCACAGTTCGTGGTCTTCATCCATGAATGCTGACGCTGAGCTTTCTCCTCAGAGAACTGATTTTTGCAGAATTTTGCAAAAAAAACCTCGGATTTCGTATTTCAATATTTTTGTTATTAAAAGGATCTCAGAGCTGAAATTTGAAATACGCACTTAGTTTGAGAATCTCGTGGTTATTAATACCTCAGAAAACCATATTTACGATTTCGCCAAAAAAGTGCATTTTGAAATCATGGGCTATAGTCCAGCAGAATTTTGCAAAAAAGCCTCGGATTTCGTATTTCAATATTTTTGTTATTAAAAGGACGTCAGAGGTGAAATTAAAAATACGCACTCAGTTTGTGATACTCGTGGTTATTAATACCTCAGAAAACCATATTTGCGATTTCGCCAAAAAAGTGCATTTTGAAATCATGGGCTTTAGTCCAGCAGAATTTTGCAAAAAAAACCTCGGATTTCGTATTTCAATATTTTTGTTATTAAAAGGATCTCAGAGCTGAAATTTGAAATACGCACTTAGTTTGAGAATCTCGTGGTTATTAATACCTCAGAAAACCATATTTACGATTTCGCCAAAAAAGTGCATTTTGAAATCATGGGCTATAGTCCAGCAGAATTTTGCAAAAAAACCTCGGATTTCGTATTTCAATATTTATGTTATTAAAAGGACCTCAGAGCTGAAATTTAAAATACGCACTCAGTTTGTGATACTCGTGCTTATTAATACCTCAGAAAACCATATTTACGATTTCGCCAAAAAAGAGCATTTTGAAATCCTGGGCTATAGTCCAGCAGAATTTTGCAAAAAAACCTCGGATTTCGTATTTCAATATTTATGTTAATAAAAGGACCTCAGAGCTGAAATTAAAAATACGCAATCAGTTTGTGATACTCGTGGTTATTAATACCTCAGAAAACCATATTTGCGATTTCGCCAAAAAAGTGCATTTTGAAATCATGGGCTATAGTCCAGCAGAATTTTGCAAAAAAACCTCGGATTTCGTATTTCAATATTTTTGTTGTTTAAAGGATCTCAGAGCTGAAATTTGAAATACGCACTTAGTTTGAGAATCTCGTGGTTATTAATACCTCAGAAAACCATATTTGCGATTTCGCCAAAAAAGTGCATTTTGAAATCATGGGCTATAGTCCAGCAGAATTTTGCAAAAAAACCTGGGATTTCGTATTTCTATATTTATGTTAATAAAAGGACCTCAGAGCTGAAATTTAAAATACGCACTCAGTTTGTGATACTCGTGGTTATTAATACCTCAGAAAACCATATTTGCGATTTCGCCAAAAAAGTGCATTTTGAAATCATGGGCTATAGTCCAGCAGAATTTTGCAAAAAAACCTCGGATTTCGTATTTCAATATTTTTGTTGTTTAAAGGATCTCAGAGCTGAAATTTGAAATACGCACTTAGTTTGAGAATCTCGTGGTTATTAATACCTCAGAAAACCATATTTACGATTTCGCCAAAAAAGTGCATTTTGAAATCATGGGCTATAGTCCAGCAGAATTTTGCAAAAAAACCTCGGATTTTGTATTTCAATATTTTTGTTATTAAAAGGATCTCAGAGCTGAAATTTGAAATACGCACTTAGTTTGAGAATCTCGTGGTTATTAATACCTCAGAAAACCATATTTGTGATTTCGCCAAAAAAGTGCATTTTGAAATCATGGGCTATAGTCCAGCAGAATTTTGCAAAAAAACCTCGGATTTCGTATTTCAATATTTATGTTAATAAAAGGACCTCAGAGCTGAAATTAAAAATACGAACTCAGTTTGTGATACTCGTGGCTATTAATACCTCAGAAAACCATATTTGCGATTTAGCCAAAAAAGTGCATTTTGAAATCATGGGCTATAGTCCAGCAGAATTTTGCAAAAAAACCTCGGATTTCGTATTTCAATATTTTTGTTATTAAAAGGATCTCAGAGCTGAAATTTGAAATACGCACTTAGTTTGAGAATCTCGTGGTTATTAATACCTCAGAAAACCATATTTACGATTTCGCCAAAAAAGTGCATTTTGAAATCATGGGCTTTAGTTCAGCAGAATTTTGCAAAAAAATTCTGTATGAAATTACATTTCTTGCGGGTCATGACACATATTCATTAGCGTTATTACAAATAAAAAGCTGTGAGTGACAGTTTCAAACCAGACAGACGTCCGCCTTCAGGGGGTTTACCGAACATTTATAGAATTTGCTTCTCTAACTCGCAGTCGAAAAACTCGTCATATCAACTGTTCTTAAAATTAAGTCTGCCGACATTTACTTTGCGATTTATCGCTGTTCGATTAAAAAAATAATTATTTTTACCTTGAACCGAATCAAATTAGGATGAAATTTAAAACTTGAAAATTTAATTTGTGGAAATCTACTCAATATTTTTGTTGTCTTGTATTGCAAAAATGTGAAGTATTGATAATGTGAAGTATTGATTAATTGATATGTAATGTGAATGTCGATCTTTACGTGACTGTAGGCAGCCATAAATATCGAAAGTGTCTACACAAATAACGAGTATATGAAGTCGAAAGTAATTTCGAGAAAAAACCAAGAAATAAGTTACGTATACGACATAGCGATAGAAATAAATTAAGTTTGTATTTTTTTTCGTTTGTTTGATATTATCATTTTTTTTTTGTTGTTCAACAAGTTAAAAAGTGGAAAAAAATTTGGAATATGAACTGAAAGAATGTATACGGAATACTAAAAAAACACGTATGAATATGAAGATTAAACCTAATCCTTTCTTTCGAAACTAAAAGAGCGTGTTCCAATGTAAAATTTCAGCAACTGATGAAGCCTTCCGTTGGTTAAGGCAATCATTGAGGGCATCATGCTTTTTTACTGATAATTTAGAAGATTTTGAATGGTTGGAATGATTTTCCAAACATCTTTCAAAACAATGTAATATCAAAAGTGTTATTCATAAAGATCATGCTGATCTGGCCTGAACTGAATCTGAAACGCCTTAAAGAAATCATTTCGTAAAAAACACTGCACATATGTACTTTCAAATGTTGATGTCATAAAGTCCACTGCAAATAAGACAACTTCATGGCTAGATAAAGCCCCGACAAGGATAGTAACATTTATCCCTTTAGAGGCAGCAAGTTATAAGACTGAGTGAGACATTTATACATATATCTGGTTATGATCACAAATTTGTATTATGCTGATGCTAGAGGCTTGAGTACAATTAAATATGAACATAGAAGCAAGTTGTGGAACATAAATTTCTGGCGAGATGCCAACCCTACCCCTTTTAAAAACCCTACATGTGTATTTGAATGGTTATACCTTCACAAACAATGTTTAGAGGCTGAACCAAAAACTCATAATTTTTTCTCGTTAATAACGGTAATTTATTTAACTAAATTGCAAGATCAAATATACATTTTAAGAAGAGATTTAATTGATTAGATTTACTCAATGTAGAAACATAGACTACTTGAGATGCGAAACAAAAAACCTAATTTTTGACAAAAAGAATTCTTGAAGAAACACTTTAATTTGCATAACATTAAGATCAGCAAAGACGAGTTATGTTTCATTTTTTATTTGTAATATAAATATATTTATATAAGGATTCGTCCCTTTACACGAATACCTGACGTCCTGATGAAGTTCAACTCATAAATCATTTCTTATTCAAGATCAAATACAAAATATTCCATTAAATAAAGTAAATAAAAAAAATGTATTTAGCAACTTGCGCCAAAAGAATGCTTATCTGCAAAGTAAACAAACAAAGCAAATGCCAAAACATTGTGAAGGCTCGTCTTTTCACCAATAACATCAACAACATCTAAACGTATTCACGTTTGAGATCACGTGAATTCCGTGGAAGCCACCTCAGAATAAATGGCTCTTTGCAGTTCAACTAATGTTTGCAATGGAAATTAAGATAAAGAAACAATTTAAGATACATCTAGTTAACATTCCTGTTGGTTATTATCATATCAACGATTACCGGTTCTAACTTAATCCATAAATTAGACGTTCAATCATGCTTTTTTTTCTATTTTCATCGGCACTAGCAAAAGTATTTATGTAAACTCTATTTAACGTCACCATAGTTCGTGCTTATAAATAATGGAATTCGTATTAATTCAAGCGCAGGTGAAACCTGCAAACGTGTTTCCACTCACCTATTAGCATTCACGAGTTCTAAAAAAAGAGTTTTAGCAAAACTTTTTTTCTATCACTGGTATTAAGAATTTAATAACCATATACATACATACTTTTTGCAAATTAAATATTCTTCGAAACGAGAAAAGTGTTCTAAAAGTTTGTAAAGCAAAATGAAACACACACATACTTTCACTAAATTATTATCAATTTATTCGTCTGTGAATAAATTTTAAAAGGAAACGTGCAAAAATAATACGAACTCTTTATAATGATTTCAGAGCAAATTGCCCCCAGTAGCATTTTTTTAACAATTTGTCGGTAATTTGATGTAAAAAGTTCGACAAAGTGTTTTTTCGATGCAATGAATTTTGCACATATTTCGAAAACGAATTAGTTTATTTTTGTTGGCTTGCCGAAAATTGGGTAATTGCAATCAATTCATATGAATTTTATTCAGCTTTAAGACATAATTCAGTAGTTTCCAAGTTAAGGGACTGACGTTTCCCTTTGAGGGGGCAGTATTGAATAAAAATAAATGAAATACACGTTTGACGAAAAACAATTTGTGTTATAGTCAGTGATATTGAAGTCATTTTGATTTACAAATATGGTTTTTTATTCCTTTAAGACGACTAAAAAATAAAAAACCGTCTTGACTTGCTTGTGAAACAGATTCAAGATTTCCTTTTTTTTTCCTTTTTATAAATTAATTAAGAGTATAATTCAATAATGCCCAATCTTGAAGCCATGGCTAAATAATTTGAATCGACTTTAGTAACAATACCCATTCTGGAAATTATCGCAAATTTGGTCGATTTTGTTTTAGTCTTTTCCATTCGGTCCTGGGACCTAGTTTCAATAAAATTGGAAGTAAAGCTCTTGGATATGAAAAAACATCGCTAGCGCGCTAAAATGTGGTCAAGGAGATAACCTGCGAGGTTTGTTATCCTTTTCAAATTGTTTTTTTTTCAAAAATTGTTTGCGCTGCTTTGAACTTTTTGAATTCATCATTTAGCATATTTCTTGAAAATTTTAATTGCATATTTTTTACCAAATGAATGACATAAGGAGCTATCTTTTTATAAATTTTATGTATGTAGTGTCCTTTTTATGTATTCATAAATGGAGGATGTAAAGGAGGTTCATCAAAGTTTTGTGTTGATCTTTTGTATCTGGTTTGTATTCCTTATTGCGGGCAGCTGAATTTTCAAGCTCTATCATCAGTTGAAAATACCTTTTAACATAAATAACCTCCTTTACAGTTCTTCATGTCTCAAGCGGCAACCCAATATTTTGCCAAAATAAATATATAGTATCAACGAAAATTCGATCGCCATCGGTTCAGTATTTCAAGGTATACCCGGACAAACAGACATGCACAAATTATATAACAGACAAGAACTTTAAAATTTCATTACAATTAAAGCAGTTGTTCTTTTATTTTCAACTGAGTTAAAAGTAAACCGAAAGCCATACGATGTAATAAGGATGAAAATTGTGCTCAGTTACAAATTTGTAGGTAAAATTCATCGTTGTTGCAGCAAAACAAAGAGTCTTATAGGTGCAAAACTGGAGAAAATATAGATCAAAGCTCTTCTCCTGATTTTATAGACATTTTTTTGTCTTTTATTGGTTTAACACTCACCTTTGTGATTTTCAAAAGGTAATAATTTGAAAATAATATTGCTTTGTTTACGAGACCTTACAGGTCTGACGTAGGTTAAAAAAAAGGTTTGCAAATTTATTTAATTATTTGGAAATTTTGGAGAATGCAAGTTGTTGATAAGATACTTAGGCAGCAATTAATCGCAGAAATGCTTATTTAAAATTGGGGGCAAAAAACAAAATGATTATTATAATAATATTTAAAAGTACAAACTCCAGATTATTCAAACCTTTTTTTTTGTAAGTGGGGTCATTACATGATAATCGAGCTTCGTTTTTTTATCACCATTTATATTGGGGACATTATGAACTACACGCAAATATTGGAGAATTTTAGTTTTTGTGTATTTTAAGGTTCCGTACCTGAAAAAGAAAAACGGGACCATTATAGGATCACTTTGTTGTCCGTCTGTCTGTGTCCACCCTGCACGGACGAAATGGGGGATGGTTAAATTTCTCCAAAGATTGGATTTATCCACCAATACAAATGGTAAGGAAAATAGGCTATTGAGTCACTTATGGTTTCTCTTGAAAATATCAGGAAGGCTATTAAGCCTATATATTACATAAATGATCGATCCAATGAAACTATGCACTGCTTTACTTGCGTATCGTCTAAGTGGAGGAGAACTTTAGTAATGTTAACCTCGTTACAATTAAGACACCCTCTTAGACAAACAAAGAGAAAATAACATGGTAACATAATGGGGCTATGAAATAATAGACAACATAATCATGAAATCTCATTTTATCGAGACTAATGTTAACAAATTTCAAAAACCTACGATTACTGGGATTTACCTGAATAACTAACCTAAGCGAAGTTTATTATTCTTGTTCAAATGTTTTCATTTTGCGTTTCGAAAAAACTTTGAAAATATTAATTTACCGGATATCACAATCTTCGAAATAACTTTAGAGTAAGAGTCTATAGAAAGAAAGGATCAATTCAGAAATACCAGAAGTAACGAGCCAAATTGTTGCAATGCTAAATGCGAGTTGAAGGTATAACGAAAGGAGACCATTTTTGCGACTTAAAGATGTAACTATTGCTTAAGAGTTCAACGAAAGTTTAAAAGCCATGTACTTAAAATCCACCTATTCAACAGCATTTGCCTTTTCAAACCTACAATAATCTGACGACCCTTAAACTTGCGCCTTTCGTTCTTCCCAGTGAGGTGTTTCTTGTTCCTTGAACTAAGTACTCTAAAGACCGTAGTTGCTTTTCAGCGTAAGATCGATATTACTTTTTCTCTCAAGATGCCTAATCTTTGAAAAACAGAGTTTGGAAAAAATTTAAGTCAACGCTTTTTATAGTTTGGTGCGATGAATATTGTGACCTACGGATTCAAAATCGATAGTGTTTGAATATAATTGAGACTTCGCCAGGATCTGCCAAACTCTGAAGATTTGATCTTTTATGGATTTGCTTTTAAAAAGTGAAACATTTTTAATGTTCATAAAGTATAGTATGTTATCTCTTCAAGTTAAACACAATATTTAAATCCTATCTTTTTCTTCTTACCTAAGGTAGTGAAATAAAAATTGGAAGCAGAACATGTGCCTCCCATATTACACTTTCTTGAGATTCTATTTTTAGTTTTACTACAGCCACTCAGGCAAATAAAAGCGATTTCTGCAACGCAGTTCGTTGTTGAATGATGAAATGACACCCTCCGCAAGACGAACAATGAGACAGTTTTTCTCGATCAAAAAAGATTAATTTAATCAAAGATTGCGTACACGAGGAGGATAATCAAAAGAAATCATATGAACATCCGACAGATTCAAATTTCCTACGTAAATTATTGTACCTTAAGAATTTCTATATTACATTGAGTCAAACTTTAAATTAACCTTTTTCAAGACTGTCAAATACAAATATGTCTCGTGTGTAGCGTGTTAATTCACTAAAAAATGTAAACTGCTGTTTGTCTTGAGTAAATACAATTGTTCTTGAATATGCAAGCTCTAGAAATTTTATCAATTCCATCAGTCAAAGTGGTCTTGAGAAAAAACGAAAACACTCCACTCCAGTGAATAGTAAATTCTAATATATCATAGTTGAAGAGCCTAATATTTGTCATCAAATAATAATCAGAGCGGCATAAAATCTGAAACACTAACACTTTTCATCGGAATTTCGAGGACTTACTTAAATTGTGTGACACTTGCTCCGACATATCATTTGTTCTCTTATTTTATGAAATACAATTCTGTTTTTATTTGCTCAGAATAAAGTCAAAACGAAGCCGTCATAATAATGAGCAAATTTGTCACGTATGCATCACAAATGAGTCATAAGACTCCTACTACGTGTTCACCGAGGCTTGGGGGCTCACTTCAGCAAGTAAAGTACATCAGTTGACTTTTGTTTACAGGTGCTTGGCGAAATTTCTTAAATTTGTTTAAGCAAAACCGCAATTATCACGAGGCTTATGACAAAATAATTCAATGTAAATTCGTGAAACAGGCGTGTGCGCCGTCGCTTATTACGATAAGAATTCGTCTTATGTTTATTTCAATTAATAGAACCCCAGTAGAAAATCTCGTTTAAGTTTCAAGAATGGGTGCAACTTAATCAGCATGCCATATATTTGTAAATTCTTTTCTTTCTTTAAGTTACTAGCTCTTAACTTTATTAAAAGCTTTTCAGGGAAGAGGGATTGAGTGAGTAAATAAACCTTGAAACATGTAGTCTGAAACCATGAAGTCTCAAAAATACTGCTGTCGCGTTGTATGATAGCGGCATGTTTAAAACTCCTTATCTTTTTTTCTCATTTCAATGCCAATGCATAAAAATATACCAAGACGCAAGAAAGAAACAAGTACCAAGACTGAGACTTTATTGGACAGCGTAACAAGTGCAAAAAAAAGACTAATAATATGAGGATTACAGACCAACAAGTAAATAATGGGTAAAAATTTTCTTGTCGCCTTCTTTGCTTTGACATAAATTGAAAATGCTTGTCCAGTTGGTTATGTTCAAATATTGTTTCGACTTATTGGCCACTCACTCTGCAATTACGCGCAACCATTGAAAATTGATAAAGGTAGTAAAAACGGAAAGGTTCTTGAGGCTTCTGTCTTGAAGAAGAGATCCTTGAACAATTTTTTCAATACAACTCCGAACTAAGCATTCTAACCATGAAGTGACCCATAATATTAAGACAATCCTTATTTAATGCTTTTCAAAACTGGCAGAAACTTTCGCTGACAACTGAACGTTTTCGGTAACTATATATTAACCTCATCTTATTTATTTATTAAGCTATCGTAACTCCCTTTTGATAGTGAATATGAACACGAACGAACGCCAAAGAAACTACAAAAGAAGCAAGATTTTTAAGGACGATTTATTCAATGCAATTCATTTTCCAAAGTCTTCAGATTTTTATTTCTTTATTTTGATATGGAGACACAGCCTTGAAGACTTGAAGTTTTTCCAGACTATTGCTTTTCCTTATTGATGTTTCTGTAAACACTTTAAATTTTTAAAAAGTTAATTTTTCTTCTAAAAGCAAATAGTGGTAATCTTGAAGATCAAAGCTTCCACCCAATCCAATCCAAGTCAAATATGATTTTAGACGTTTTTTTGTGATTTTCTCCGGTGTAGTCATAAAAAGAATTACAATTTGTATATCAGTTTTACAGCCAAATTAAGACACTGTTTTCAACTTCCTAATATTCACTATAAATTTGTTTCAAAGATGTGCTCAAGCGTGTCCCAAATGTTGACAAACGTATCCCGAGTGTACAAAAGTAAAGTTTCTCGATATCCATTTGAAGGAGTCAATTCTAGCTTGACGTAAATGGACATTTCTTGCAAAATCACACAGAGGAGCCATCAGAATCATATTCATATGTATTCTAAGCCCCATCTTGTCTACCATGATCTAGACAAGAACAACAAAATATATTTTTGCATATCGCCAATGGTTGTTGGAAAGTGTCCAATTTTCAATTAACTTCATATGAAAACTACGCAACTTATAAACTGGCTACTTCGCTGATTATTTTTGTATGAGTATACTGCGTTCTCATCTTAGTCAGAAGTAATTGAATTTGTTATTTTAAATGCGAGTTCATTATATACTTCTCACCAATTTCAAAACATCAAGTGAAATTTTGGAATTCGTGCACATTTATTTAAATAAGAAAACTGTTGTAAATTTCACTTTTGTACTGAAATTGTCGCCCTTTTTGAAAAGCCAATAAAAAGCAAGAGTTAATACACAAGATTTACCTTAATCTATAAAATTGTTAAATGACAGTGCAACTTTTTGTAAATTAAAATAAATAGAATATTGCGGCTTATCAAAAAAAAAAATCCAATTTTTTGCAAAGGCGGATGTTATCATGCTCACTTAAAATAAATGACTGATATTAATCGGTTCCGTATATTTTTTCTCATTTTAGCACACCATCAGTTACACTACAAGAGTAAGTAAAGATTTAAGACTTAACGTGTTCAGGTTCCTTTACAAATTTTGTTTGTTTTCTTAATATTTCAAAATTATGATGAAGCTCCTCAAAAATTCTCTTATGCAAGAAATCTATATTTGAGCTGCATTAAAAAAGTGGTGGTAACATTTCAATAGTCAGAAATAACACACTATAAATAATTATTATTATTTTTCCGAAGCAAGTTATATAATAATTAAATTTTTTAGTACCAGAAAAGTAAATAAACAGCACATTTTTTTGCCGATAAGTCTCTCACGAACCATTGATATATACTTCAAAGAAAAGATTTGATAACTTGTAGAACTTTTTTTCACTGATAACATATTCCAAAACAGTCGAAAATAATTTTTTGCAATATGTTATCTAGATGTCTCGAAATGAAACGAGTTCGCATTAAAAAATATGACTGAGTTTGATAATTAAAACGAATTTAGTAATTTCCTGTCCATAATTCACAAGTACATATAGTACATGTGTTTCAATCTGTTAACGTTATTCTTAGACCTTCGGATCGCAATATTGTTTATTATTCTTCGAGATTATGATCAGAAGAAGCATACGTTTTCTACCAAAGAAATTGCTGCAGGCAAAAACAATTTTAGCTTCGTAGAGAATCTTCAAGCTTCAATCCCATCCGGCGATTTCATTCGCTACTAAATTAAGCAACTTCAACGAATCATTGACCGCACTTGACTTAGATGCAGTCGGAAGTGTGGCCCAGATTCAGGACAAGGTTTGGAATGAGTTGCAGATTATTTATTATTATTGTAAAAAAGTTAAACTTATAACAGACAGTGTCTCAGGCTCCTAACGTACTAATTCTTAAAGGAGCTGAAACGGAAAAAAATAATGTTTTGCATCGATTTCAGAAATGTAACGCGTCAAAGCTTTTTAAAAGTATTCTCACATTCAAAGGCTGTGTACGATGGAACTTCGTAACATTTCAGTTCCATTATTGAATATCACTGCTTAAAAACATTTTAAGCAAGAAATAAAAACTTAAAGGAAGACGACGCAAGACCAAAGGCTTTATGCACAATTAGGTGTACGGTTACACCGGTCCCACACTGCGCTTTTCAATACAATACATCCATAGTTGGTGTGCAGATACAAAAACAAAAAAAAAAAAAGACAGCAGACATGAAGTTAAGATCTGGTTATCCAAAAAGTCCTCAGTCGGGACCCTGAGGTACACCAGTCCTTCTTTTGTGATTGAAGAATTTTAACCATCCAATATAACTTGTATTGAACGGCCTGAAAGTTTCATCTTATTCAAATCGAAGCTCATTTTTTTCTGGGTGTTCTAATTTCAGTTTAAGTTTCTATTTTTTTTATTCGAAATTCGTGTTGGGTATTTTGTTGACAAATTATAATCTGTATTTAATTCAAGAGATGTACAGAAGATTATTTGATATTTTTGGTCGTTTTAATTAACTAACGAAACTTTCTTTTTTTCGTGCTGTAAGTGGACCAGTCTCTTGGAAATCATGAACTCGGCCCTTACGAAACTCGCTTTTAGCTTAATTGGTTCGCTAAGAAGCAAAATTTCAGGTAAAGATACTAATGAGTAACAAAAGAGTACTGCTCGTTGTGCGCTTCACGCTGGTGGCGTCACCGTATAAAAACGACGTTATATTGCAGATTGGGCGTCAGTCGATTGCTTGGTAATAAAACGCGCATTCGAAAGAGTGGCTCAAAATTAGACAGGTTGCTCTTCATCAAAAACAGTCAAGAAACATATATACCTGAAATCATGTCTTTTTATAATACTACTGTGTCCAAAAAATAAGGTGACATATGAATTTAAACTGCGCGCGTCGAAGGATTTGGAAATTTTTCTTTCTTTTTAGGTTGGTAGTACTGTCAGTAACATCTATGTGAAATTTCATGTCAAAATATATTCATAGTGTTTGAGATACGCGTCGTTTTGTGAGCTGCTAAAAGTGAGTTTTTCGTCTTTTGCGATGTCGAAATTTATTGAGCAAAGAATTTGCATTAAATTTTGTTTGCGGAATCAATTTTCTGCTGCGGATACGTTGAGGATGGTGCAGAAAGCCTTTGATGAAGCCGGCCGTTAACGGGTCGAAGATGAAGAGCGTTCTGGGCGACCATCAACCTCAACCGATGAAGCTCACGTCCAACAAATCAAAGATTTGGTGTTGAAAAACCATCGATTAACGATAAGAGACCTTGCTGATGAAGTTGGCTTATCGAAAGGCTCAGTCAATACCATTTTGAAGGATGCTTTGGGCCTCAAGCGCGTCAAATCTTGACTGGTACCGAAAACATTGAATTTTTTGGAAAAAAGGCGTCGCGTTGAAGTGTGTGAAACAATGCTTTCCGACTTCCAGGATGTCATGAAACGCATTATAACTGGCGATGAGTATGGATCTATGCTTACGACCCCGAAACAACCGATCAACCGAGCGAATATCGTGCCAAAGGAGAGCCGAGACCAAAAAAACCGCGCCAAAGTCGCTCAAAAATCAAGGTCATGTTGAAAGGCCGGAATTGTGGAAAGACAATTCTTGGTTCTTACACCACGATAATGCACCATCCCATACCGCACTCGTAATTCGTGATCATTTCGCCAAAAACTCAACCCATATCGTTCCGCAACCACCGTATTCACCTGATCTGGCGTCGTGCGACTTCTGGCTGTTCAACAAGCTCAAAAGACCGCTCCGGGGACACCGTTTTGATACGATAGAGGAGATTCAAGTCGCAGCGAAGACGGAACTGAAGGCCATCCCGGAAAGTGACTACAACCAGTGTTTCAAAGATTGGAAAATCCGTTGGCATAAGTGCATTGCATCGGGAGGGGATTACTTTGAAGGGGATGAAATTGATTTGGAAGGATAAATAAGGAATTTTCAAAATAAATACAATGTCACCTTATTTTTTGGACAGTAGTATATCGTCAAAAAAATTTCTCATAGTTAATTCTATAACCCTTAGAAGTCCACCCTTAATTGCGGTAAGAATTGCAAGTTTTTTTTCCAACGAAAAGTCGTTGCAATTTTAATCGAATTGAACAAAATCAGTTGTATTTGTTAAGTCCATGAAAACCCTTATAAAATATTAGCATGTGATTTCTTATTTTCTTATTTCAACATTGAAGATTGAAGATTTATCTTAATGAGTGGTGGTTGCAAATTGCCATCCTTGAATCTTATCTTAAGGCCAAAGAGAGGGTGTGGCTGCACCGAATCAAATTTAATTAGGCAAGGTAAATCACTATACTAATTTGTCAATATATATAATATTTTATTGGCAACGCATTTATTGCAAGGCAATAATGATGCTAATTTAATTTAAATTCATTTCTCCCACAATAAAAGTGTTAAACGTCTTCTGTTTCGATTTTCGTTAAAATTTTTGAAAGGTTATAAATTAAATATGTCTGTCGTAAATAAATTAAATTGCGTTGCTTCAAATTTTCATAACTGGAAATATTTTGGTGCACAAAACAAAAGTACCTGATTTGCATCGGATTCTTGGTGGGGCACGTATCCTCAATACTTTTAAATATCTTGACTAACTTGTTATTTCCTCGCAGTTCATTCACACGATACTTTTCAAACACATATTGTATTTTAATTGTTCCTCTAATACAAGAATGACCGAAAACAACTCGGCCATAGCGCTATTAAATTTATTTCAAGTTCAACCCTCTGAAACACACTTTTAGCCACCCATTGACGCTAGCATTATACTCGTCAATCCTCATTCCAGCAAGTGTCGCATCAAATATCGTATCTACACAATTCGAACGTCACAACTAGTCAATCGGTGGGGCAGATTATTATTAATATAAAGCCATAACGAACTCCGAGAACGGAAGCATTCTTAGCTGATCGTCGTCGGTGTCAGTGCGATCGTTTTGATATGGCACAATCATGATTTGAGTGTTGAAATAATGTGAACTCCTTAAATTAATTTAAGTTTATGTTTATTTTTAGTTATTTTTAAACGAAAAAAGTAATACTAGTATTTTTTTTTAATCTTTCTGTGGTATGTGTACTTAAAAGTGTGCCTTGCTCGCTGCGACACAAAATAATAAAATTCGGAGTTATATTTTTTAATTTCCTACCAATTTTTGAGTGCATCTTAAGAACGTTTAGAAAAGAATTAAAAAAAGGAAAATGTTTGGTTTACGATTTGGGTCCTTGGGGCTCTTATGTTTCATACAATTATTATCTATCAAACCACAAACAGTTCGGCTTTTGTCGCTAAATAAGGTTCTTCCGAGAGCTGAAGTTCCTGAACCCAGGAGTATATATTTACCCGCATGGTAAGTTTTATAAACATTATTTTAGATAAAGACTTACGTTTTTAAAAATTTGTTTATTTTGGAAAGAATTTGTATTATTGCGTTGTTTCAAGAAGTCGTTACGTAATTTTAATTTAATGTGCGAGAAATTACTTAAGAGGAATTGAATGGCTATATTTATTTTATTTAAAGGATACTTGACACGTTCTTGGAAAACTTCCCTGGAACTTAATAAATGTTGAATTGATGACCTTTAAATGTATGTTGACTATAAACAAATCAAGTGACGCGGCGTTTTTAGAAAGAAAAGAAAATGTCAAATGTGATATGACTTCAGAGTCAACATATTTTTTTTAAGTTCTACACAGGAATACTGCGTAAGACTGTCATGAAATGTTAAAGTTATAAATATGTTTGCTTAAAACATATATTTCTACAAAAGGGACCCAACAAACGTTGTCATGTCTGAACGTTGGCTTGGGCTCAGCAAACGGTTTGCACTGTTTTTTGAGTTTTCCATAAATTGTACAGTCATTGACAAAATTATTCGAACAACGTAAGTCTGATATGGAACCAGTGAGACAAACATTAACTACTTTTGTATCTTGACTGAATAAATGTATCAATCGAAAATGAAAAAAAAAAAACGAAAAAAGTCGATCATGAATTTGGCCGACTCTGCAAGCTTAACGGCAAAGCGAATCCAAAATGTTTACATTTTTATTTATTTTTATCCAAATTGACACTTTAGTTCAAACAAAATGTTGACTTGATTAAAAATTATTCTCAGAAGATTTATTGAACAATAATTTATGAAAAAATGTTCGTGAGTGAATCTTTACCATCCAGGGACCCGCACACACACAAAATTGCATCAAAATCTGTCTAGCCGCTAAGAAGGAATTCAGTGGCATACACACATACAAAAGATTTATTTATACCTACCATATCTATATAAAGAAGATAATGGAGACAAACGATATGATTTCTGTTCAAATAATTTCAATACTCTTGTAAAACGTATGAAGATTTATGAAGATGAGCGAACAAAATAGAACGGACAAAGTCAAGAAATGTTCATTGCAAATTTAAAATTAAAAGTTCAATGGGTTTAATAGTTTGTTTATAAATTTATTCGTTTTATCATAACTTCTTACAACTTTGAATGATTTTCATACTCATTGGATGAATTTCCGGACTTTTTGCTGGTCAAATTATATGCGTTTATGAGCTAATATTTTTTTTTACAAATTTCATTGATGAAAAAAAATGTTAAGCGGATGAGCAGAATTTTCGGCGACACCGTTAAAAATTACAATAACAATACCATCTATTAAGACTTCTGCACCGAAACAAAACAGCCACTCCTTCCATCGTTTCGGACGTGTGTGCACGTTACATTTTTTCAAATTGCCAAAAGTGTGATAACAGAGCACTGCACATTATTTTTTATTTACTCACACTTGTGGAAGAGATCAGGGGAAGAATGGGATAGGTACCGAGGCACACTGTTTTGCTTCAGATTCAATAGATTTTCTTGTCTTTTAATTACTCAATTTGGAACTATGTCAGGCAAGCTTTAGAAGGTAGTTCGATTGCCTGCCCATACTCGTACTTTTCCATATAACGATTAAGTTAAATGAACAAAGAGAAAGGGTTAAGTTCTGTGAATTTTAAATTCACACAAAAAAAAAAACAAGTAAATAGCTAGTTCCAGGAAGCCGCCTTATGGAAAAGTTTGAAGTTTTTTTCAAACCATGTAGGCAAATATTTTCTTTGATAGTGTTAATTAATGTAAGAAGACACTTAGAGAACATTCAAAAAGCAATTATTGGCTTTAAAGGTTCTGTGATATGAATCTGAAAAACATGACAGTACTGAATTGTAGCATCCTAGCCTGTGGATGTGGATCTTTTTCGATTCTGGATTGCAAATAATATGAGTAATTGGGAAATTGGTTTATGTGTATTTATATGCATCGTATTTAAAGGCAAAAAGCAATTCAATATTCCACTGCTTTCAAAGCTCAAAGCAGAATAAATTTATATCTTCGTCGTCCTATCGGGAAATGTGTGATATTGATTGAAAGTATCGCTGCGATTTCAGATCACTTTATCTGGTCATCACTGGTGCCAATCTAAGCCTGCAGTTGCTGTAGGCCTGCGTCACTCCCACGATTTGAACGTTGATTGACACCTTTGCACAAAACAGTACCAATAAATCGGTCGCACTTCACACCTTCTTGGGTGGGTTCATTGAAGTCGAGAATTTTCAATTCTTTGAATTTTGCTTGCCACACAAATATGCCTTATTTTGTTGACAAACAAATTCTTTGCAGCTTAACGCGAGCTTAGAAACAAAATTAAAAGCAAGGGGGAGCATTTTGTTTTTAAGATTGGCTAAAAATAGTTCGTGCGATGGAAAGAGGGAACAAAGATGGTTTATATAAGAGTATTTTCTTAAGAAAGAGAAGCAGGATCACTCAATATATGAAAAAATAGTAATATCAGCAGCTTTCAAGATTAAGTAAGTATTTTTCTTAAGTCGGTTCTCTTAGAAAGACAAGTCGTAGATTTGAGAATGGCTTAGACCACAAAAGGAACAATCGATAAACTGCCTGCGCCGGGCAGCAAAAGGAAACAAAACTTGACATAAGGGCGACATTGGTAATAATAATAATTTTTGAGTCTTAAGGAAATTACACGCAACGAAAAATCATTTTATTTTGACGCATTATATTAACTTCACATTTTGATAAATGACTCTAATTTATTTCCATTCTAGCCAAATATATTGCTATGGAAATCTGCTTAAAACGGTCCAAATGAAGGAGATCTTCAAGGATTCAAAGACGTTTGTGGACATGAAACTAAAATTTCCGCCAGATGTCACAAATCAAAAGTTCGAGGAGTTCATGGAAAGTAAAAACAATGACCCCACCACAGCCGAATTAGAACAATTTGTCAGCGTAAGTAATAAGCAAATCTTTTGTTTATATTTAAATATTTCATTTAAATGTGAATTATTTCCGGCAGGAGTACTTTGATGAACTTGGCAAAGAATTTGTAGAGTGGGATCCAGTTGATTGGAAAGAGAGACCAAGATTCTTGGATCTTATCCGTGATCCTGATCTCAGACAGTGGGGTAGTGATCTGAATGGAATCTGGAAAGTTCTTGGGCGCAAAATGATCGACGATGTGAAAAAGAATCCTGAATTCTACTCAATCATTCCTGTAGACAACCCAGTTATTGTGCCTGGTGGACGTTTTATTGAATTCTACTACTGGGACTCATACTGGATCATCCGGGGTCTATTGTACTCTGAAATGTATGACACAGCTCGTGGTATGTTGTTGAATTTCCTATCGATCGTGAAAAGATTCGGATTTATTCCGAATGGCGGTCGAATCTACTATGCCCAACGTTCGCAGCCACCATTATTAGCCGCCATGATCAAGTCATACGTTGACTTCACCAAAGACGAACAATTTGCATTGGATGCTGTAGAGACTTTGGAGCATGAGTTCGAATACTGGATGAATAATCATACAGTGAATGCGAAGGGTTATAATTTGAATGCCTACGGTGACACATCGACAGGACCTAGACCAGAGTCATACCGTGAGGATATCCTTACTTCAGAGAGCTTCCCTACAGAGGCTCTCAAGGAAGAACACTTTTCAGAGCTTAAGGCGGCCGCAGAGTCCGGAATGGACTTTAGCAGTCGTTGGTTCATCAATGACAATGGTACTAACGCGGGTAACCTTACGAATCTCAAGACACGTTCGATAATTCCAGTCGAATTGAACGCCATCTTGTATTGGAATGCGAAAATCATCGCAGGATTTTACTTGTTGGCCAACAATGTTGCCAAAACTATGGAATATGAAACCAAGGCAGCACAGATTTTAGAGGTAATACTCGGAGAGGTTTAGAAAAATTACGCTTATTTTATATTTCGACATTTATAGGCAATTCAAGCGGTTCTTTGGAATGAAGAGGCCGGTGTTTGGTTAGACTATGATTTGATAAATAATAAACCAAGAAATTACTTTGTTCCAACCAATTTGGCACCGTTATGGACGAAGGCTTTCAACATTGCTGATTCTGCGAAAATCTCTCAATCAGTGCTTAAGTACATTGATGAATTGAAACTAGACAAATATCCTGGTGGTGTGCCCAACACACTACAGCAAACTGGAGAACAGTGGGACTTCCCCAATGTTTGGCCACCTATGCAGTACTTGTTGGTCGAAGGTTTGGACAATTTAAAGACACCAGAGGCGAAAAACCTTTCTCAAGCATGGGGCTATCGATGGGTTCAATCAAACTTCGATGCCTACAAGGACTCACAGGCTATGTTTGAAAAGGTATGTTGCAGCCGTAACATTCAGATATTTTATTTGATATACAAAATTTATATGATTTCAGTACGACGCAGAGGTTTTCGGCGGACACGGAGGCGGTGGTGAATATGAAATCCAAAAAGGTTTCGGCTGGACAAATGGGGTCATAATTGAATTTCTCGTCAAATACGGAAACTCAATAACTCCAGTGAATTCAACAGGTGAACTTAATTCATCTTCTATAACCAGCCGACCTTAATCGACCAAAAAATGTTAACTTTCAAAGTGTCCTTGTCCAATGTCTAACGTCTTTATAACAAAAAAAATCTCAAAAAACACACCCATAAAATGAATCAAACTTTCAAAACACAAGTGAAAAAAAAATTAAAAATTTTGTGAAATGAGGAAAACGGAGGACCAATATTGCTAACTTGAAAAAATTTTACATACATGTTATACGGAGATACTGATACACCAACAATTATCACCTTCCTTTTGAATATAATTTATATTCACACCTTCACATACAAAAACACACCCAATTAAATAAATGTCCTGTTTCGTGCAACAAAATCTTCATATGTTTACCGTACAATCCATTGTTCACAATTATTTAACCAACAGCTGCTGACATTCATGGCAACGTAAGTGTTTGTTTCGTTTTAACGTTTTTTTTATGTTGCATTTTCACTACTCTTCTTACATTAACGCTTTCGATATAATTATGATTTTTATATTTTGTGGTTTTGGGGTATGGTCTGATTGATTTGTCTTTGCTTAAACTGCGCTTGTTTTGGGAAAGAATTCTTAAATTTAATTTCTTTTGAACACAACGGTCCCACCGACTTGTGGATTCTATTTCCTAACTAATGAAAAGTTGAATTAAAAATTCGTTTTGTGTTATTTTCATTTTAATCTAACAACTAAGCTACATTGGGAAATTCAACGCTGAAAAATAAACGAAAGATGTCGCTATTAAATTTGGGTTTGGAAAGTCTCTTGTATTATATGCAACAACACAAAAATTGTAGTCTGGAAAATTATCCCTACTCAAAGCAACCTTCTAAACAATCTTAGCGCTTGCTCGCAATTCCGCATCTGTAGAGTTTCATTGTTTTCCCTCTGAATTCTTGATAAGCAATAAACGAAGCTTGTACGACTGAGGCTAAATGAAGTGAAAGAGGAAAACGTGGGTCATGGTTGTAGGCACAAGACTGATTTTTATTTCTTTAAAAAAAGTAACCGTTTGTTTGAGTTTTAACATATCCGAGAGATTCAAACCTAGAACTCTAAGTCTGCTGCGATCAATTATATCAAAGTTGCTACGAAATATGCATATTGGAGAGGAGCAGAACCATGCTCCATGCGGACTCGATTCCTCACTGTATCAAAATATGGTATATTTCACCACGACCGAACCAAAATTGACCATGTTCCATCGTAAGTGGTCCAATCGTCACATTTGTTCACAATTGTGGCATCTGCGATTGCGTAAACGATAATGTCGTCAAGGATTTTTATGTAAAAAAAAAATAAAAACACCAGGGTATATGAAGGAGTCCAAACAGAAAGAAAGCTGCTACCATCTTAGAAAAATCTGAATAAGGAATCAAAGCAAGAAAAAAAAAACATTCAAAAAAAATCATTAACAGATCCTTATGAATTAAAGGTTGCAATGCGTGAACACATACCCGGAATGGCAAGGTGTACAGCACAACGATATAGTATATGAATAAATTTATCAGTTATATGAAGAACCGAAACAGCTCCATGAGAAACTATATCGACATCTTAAAAGGACTTCTCTCAAAAAAGATATACGCTGTTATAAAACACATTGAGTTCTTTAAGTTTGTTCGATTTTTTACCATCTCAAAACCGTTCATATATGTTTTTTGCCTAGTATTTGTTTTCGCCTTTAATCATATTTAAAAAAAAGTAAAAAAAAAAATTAACAACTTCAGCTATTACTATTTTCTTCGGCTTTCTGTTAGCCTTTTCTACCATTTGCTTAGCATTGCATTTTTTTTCAATTTCACTTAACATATTAATTGAATTTAAAACGAATTCATACTGATGTTTCAATTGAAATCCTTTAAGGCAGTACAAAATCACTAGCTGGTTACATAACAGTTGCTGCGGTGGCAGTGGTTTTAACAGTAATTGGACGTTTCCTATGGTGAGGTAAGCACAAAAAATGCCTTATTCTTATAACTCGTAAACATAAAAAATATTTTCTTTTCATTTCAGATGATATGTCCCAACGCAATCGTATTGTAGATACCCCTGATACTAACCAACTTACTAACGATTCTGACTATTTGTTATTGTTGTTAATTAACAATATTGTTGATATTTTTCTTAAAAAGGAAGCATGTTTTGTTAAAAATTACATTGTATAAAATTAGAACATTTTTTATGTTAAAGAATCGTGTAAATGATTATACTTTAAATAGCTTAAATTATGTACGTATTTATGAAAAAAAAACTTTCCAACAAGAGGTTATATCTTATAGCCTCTTGTCAGAAAGTCCTATGTTATTGCAGTATTAGGTAGACAAACAAACTAAAAATTCAGGACTTATAAAGCAAAATACTATATTGATCTATAGGCTATAAGTTGCCTTCCATTGATAATTTAGATATTTGATTATCACTTAATTTAGGAACCAATAATCAGAAATGAGCATTGAAAACATTTATTAATATTAATGTTGTTCATAGTTCTGTAACATTGAATACATATTTTCTTTAAAAAAAAATATTCCTAAATACTTAAATCAATTGGAAGTCCACATGAATTTAATAAAATTTAAGCACTTTCTAAAAATACATTTATTGGATCACCCTGTCTGAAAAAAAAACAATCTTTTGTCGCATGGAGTGCATTTGAATGGTCAATTTCACAAATATTTTCATTTTGCAGGAAATCATGGACAAAATGAATATGGGTTTTTAAAAAGTTGTGATAATAGATGAAAAAAAAAACGTATTTTAAAATGTTGGTTAAGATAATAAAAATATACATACATATATACAAAATGCAACTTTTGAAGTTTCAATGGGAACCAAAGGTAATAAAGTGGTGTCGCAAATGGAATCTTAAAAAATCTCATAATAATTTTTTTACCAATAAATATGGTATCGCAAGCCTAAATCTTTACTGAGACAACTCAAAATAGGTAATTTAAATTAAGACGAAAAAAATGTTTTACTGCACATTTTTAAGGGAAATTATGAAACTGTCAATTATAATTGTGGATAAACTCAAGCTTGGAATCAATCCTTTTTATGATCACCGAGTATTCGATAATTGAACTTACACATTTTTGAGTTGTCTCAGTTTAGATCTATATAAATGTGTGATATATCTGTAAGACTGACGTTCATTCGTTAAGGCTCTCGAAATTGGCATAACCAAGGATTATTTTAAACAGTTTCAGCCGGGCTTAAGAAATGGAGTTTCGGCACTCGAAAAAAAATGTATCAGCAGTATCAGAGAGGGACGTCTCTGAAATAAGATTCACGAGGATATTAGAATCCATTAGTCTTGTTTGTTAAGCCTTCATTGTTTTTTACCTTGATTTTGGATTATATAACAACCGCCATGAAACAAAAAATCTATCTAAGCCGAACATGTCCAAGGCATTCAATATTTAAGTCTTCAACGATATTAGGTAATCAGTGATGTGTAGTTGAAATAAAAAAGGATGATTTACGAATAGACGAAAACTCTTAAGAATGTTCACAACAATTGAAAGACAAAATCTGTTGTCAGAATGCAAGTTAGCACTAGGGATGATCGACAACATCGCCACACACCCGACTGCAATTAAGTGAAAGCCAAAAACAAGTTAAATTAGGTCCTATCTCGGTTGACCAATGCGGAATTTAAGAATATACATCTCGTTCTGATTGCTTCACGCAGTAGAATCTTATCAAATATAAATGAAAATGCCCTTAACCACTAAGAGAAAAACTTATACGTTTCATTTTGGGTTCTCATTGCGCTGGTGGTTTGATGTCCATGGCTTAGTGGCTTGTGTGACGTGCTACTAAGTTCGAAGTTTCGTGTTTCAAAATCGAATCTCACAAATGATCCACGATCCTTCGAATAAAAAAACTACCATGATAAAGCTTCTGAGTAAGCTTCGGAGTTGGCAAAAAAGTGCAGATCTAACTCCTGCTTTTTATGCATACATAATTATATAGTATGCACACTCAAGTGATGAAAGTGAACACATCTGAACGAAATAATCTAATAAATAAATTTGAGAAATTTGATTTTCGTGCACAGGATTCTTTTAAATTTAGAGCACAGTTGACGGTTGAACTTATTGAAAAACATGATCCGCATTGTTGCGATCTTCGGAGTATGGAGAATGGATCCGTAGACAAATGATTGAATCAAGATGCCTGAGGTAATGGCGAGAAACCGACGAAACTAGGCTTGAATCGAGTCAAGAATAGTTGAAACTCTTGAATGAAAAAAAGTGCTCGATCTGTAGGTGACCCACGCATCATAGATTAAAGATGCATAGAGAGAAACACGCACTATTAAACGATGATCATCGAGAAAGGCTTCCGCCACAAAAAATAAAGCTTGCCGGATTTTGTGGACGTCGATTAATGTTCAACACCGAAAAATCAAATACATCAGAGTCCTTAGAGTAGATCAATACTGAGCTACTTCCAATACTGAATTACTTTATCGCTGGGAGTTATAAAAACGCGACTTATAAAGGCATGCCGTAAATGTCAAATATGTATGTATCAAAACTCAAAATTATTTCTCTGAAATTCTCCTGGGAAGTAGTATATTTGAACGTTAAACTAATTTTCAAGCTTACATAAAAAAATAAATTCTCCGTTCTTAAAGCAGTCTTCTTAAAGATTCCTCTGCTCCAAAATACACATAAATGATTCTCCATCCTGAAATTAACAAGATTAGGAAAGCGTTGTGTTGGTGGTTTATACATCAATTCGTATATTCAAATACCAAAGAGCAATTATAAAGATCTTCTTAACGATCTTGGCACATAAAAACATTACAAAATTTGAAGAATTGCTCTCTATGTTACTCTATGCCTATAACGATATCCACATAGGAGGCAACGTTATTGCTATCAGACTAAGCATAGACTTTTCTGCCTTTTTTGAATAAGTCTCAAGACGAAATTGAGCTTGACATCATCAAACACAATTTGTGTAATTCAGTGGGAACTTCTTGAGAGACCACGGTTCATTTTGTATGTTAATAAAAATCCAATCCAATAATTCCTACGCATTTCTTTTGTCTAAACTTATACCTATTATAAGGCATAAAAAGTAATGAAAAAAATACTGAAAAATTGAATTTACCAGTCCAAGTCTTGCATTGGATGGTCTTGAAGTAAACCAATTTCGTTCAAAAATGAGCTTCTGAGATACAATGTAGAAGATCATGTAATACAAAATCCAGCAGAAGCGGAAATGCAAGGTAAGGAAGACAAATACATACATATTTGGCCGAGTGGGTGAAACGCAATTATCAGCAACTATCCGTTATTAAAATAATCTAGCTGCGACAGGGCCAAGCTTCAGTGCGTGGCGTCGCGTTTACTTCCACAAATGCAAAGTGAGCACTCAAAAAAGAGAAATAGAAGTTGCATTAGCAGCATACGAACAACAATAATGCGTACGGATCTTCTGAAAACAAACCGGAGTAAATTACCAAATAATTGAATTGAATTGATTCAAAAAACCAGGAAAATGTCAAGATTTGGCTTGGTAAAAAACAAATTATTTGTTTACCTTAATATTTGCACAAAACTTATCTAAGATTTAAATAGTAAATATTTAAAAAAAATCACTTACTATTGAATCTTGAACAATCTGGAAGCATTTTTTATTCAGTTATTCGGCTTTCTTTCCATCATCTTTCTGCACTTAACTTTCACAAAGAACATTTTTATTTACACTTACTTTGACATCAAACTACAATATTTTTGATAATTAAAAAATTAAATATTTAGTATATTTGAAAAATAACTGCACTTTGAGCAAAAAGAGCACGAGCACTTCCTCCAAATTAAAAAAAAATTTCCAAACTGACAGAATTGTCAAAGAACATGCTCATTAAGTTGGTGTGTGTGTGTATGTGTGTTTTCTTTTAGTCGTGACACTGCATTTTTTTAAGGTATGTACACAATCGTTTTATTTCGATATCGATTTCGATTGTCCGTAGATTGAGACGGACTCGGGACGAATTTGTTAAATTGGCTTATCTGCATTCGCTCGTCATTATTTGAAGATTGGGCCATCACTCAGCTGTCAGTGTATACCAGCACATTTTAACAACAGCATTTTGAAATTCTAGCATTTTAATCCGATATATTTCACTACAAGACTACCTAGCATCCACTTGGTTGTTTGGTTGGTTATGGTGCGCTCTATTTGCTCTTCACATAAACCTCTGGGTGGCCCGTTGTGTTCCTCTTTTGGAACGGAAAAGATTTAAGTTAAGTTGGTGGTTAAAGTGAATGAATTTTATGGTTCTGCTTGATCCGTGGGACAGGGAAATCTTTTCGTCCGTTTTGCGAAATCCATGATCTCATCGGTCTCTATTCGTTTGAGGTGCGAAAGATCTTGTATCAGTGTTGTCTCCAACTCTGATGGTGCCGCCGGTTAATTTGATCCCAAAGGCGAAAGGGGCATGATACGAAAGGTAGACTATAGTTCAAAACTTACGCAAGGATTCGGTCGCGCGGGCTCCAGAGAATATGACTTGGTTTTAAACCAAACAATTTACAAAACAATGGTCAAGCCTTATCTGACATATTGGGCTAAAGTTAAAAGGAGCTATTTACAACAAAAGCGTCAGAAAAATAATTCGTAATAATAAAGAAAAAATCATCGGTTTAGCTTTCGCATCTACAATCAATTTATTTCAACTCTACTGATTTCATGTACCCTATAAACAAGCGGCAACACATCGCCTTATCCTAAAAAGAAGCTCAAAAAGCAACGCCAAGCTCTTTACAAAATCTTCTTGCCTTGCATGGTTTGATTGTTGACCTTGATGTGCGTTTGTCGCTTCTTTTCTTCTTTGAAAGCCTCTGCATTTGCCTTACGCTCAACACGCCTCTCCATGCGGTATTCCTTGAGCAACCTCTTCCTTTCCTTCTTTTCTTCGGGTGTTTCATCCTTTGGCCGTATCGAGAGTACACTAAGGGTAGACAGCACCGACTTATCACAAAGTGACTTTGGTCCTCCATTAGAAACAATGCGATCGTCGTCTAGTTGGGCTAACGCCTTTGCTGTGAGTTTTTCGTTATCTCCACCACGCAAGACATTTGCTGGCAACCCTGTCTTTGAATCGATTTCAATCTTTTTGGCCTTTCTTGGTTCATCAATGAGCTTTGGATGATTGTAGATATTGGAGTAAGTCGACAAAATACTCTCGCAGTCCCATTTCTTCTCTTTGGGATCTTCCACCTCCAGCTCGACCAAATCCTCGACGTCTTCATCTTCTGCTGGCACTTCCGATGTGTATTTCTTCAAACGTTCCTTGTCCCATTCTTTGTTGTAATCTTCGACTTTCTTTGATTTTTTGAAAAGCTGGTAACAGTCCATTACGTATGGATGCTTCTCACTCCAAGTGCCTTCAATTTCTTCCATGTCCAACGGACCCATCTCAGGTTCGTCGTACGTTGCGAAGAATTTATCGAAGCGATCGTCCAACAGCGTTAACTGTTCATTCCGACGAATCACACTGCTCGACATTGAATAGTCTGTGAACCGTGACTTTGTTTCCTCGCCTTCAAAGCGATGCTCGTGTACCAATGGTCCTAAACGATCACGCAGCTCTTCTTCCTCCTCACCACTCGACAATAAACAGTCTGAATCGTAATCTTCCTCATCCTCCTCGTGCAAATACTCATCGTTATCGTCATCATCGTCGTCTTCCTCGCCCATAGCTTGCACGACAAAATCGTCTTCCATCTGATTCTCTTCATTCTCGAAATCAAAGTCGTCATCTAAGGCGGCAATGACATCAGGATCTAGATCGGGCCTTGGTCCCGGTCTTGGCGCTGCTTTGTTCAGCATACCTTCCTCCTCCTCGAATTCACTGGCAAACACTGAACTAGGCAGCTGTAACTTTGGCTCGCCAGCGTTCTTCTTCGCTTGATTCGGATTCTCCACATACTCCCAGACGACATCATGGCCAGGTTTCTTTAAATGCTGCAGATAATCGTAATCGTCATCGAACTGGATTCCATATTTCTTTTGTTCTTCCCGACGTTTCGCAGAATCGACCTCTGATTTAACTGCTGTCGCTTCCACAAGAACGCGCTGCGGAGCCGTCTCATCGGTTACAAGCGGATCGTGCTGACTTCTGTGCACCAGATGGAAAGTGACGGCACTTTTTCGGTCGATAAATGCTTTCTTGCCTTTACCCTGCAAACATACTTTTTAAATATTTCCCAACTCATTAAATCACAAAGCATATTTTTACCATTTTTTTTGGGTATATAATGTCTGCGTCGGAATTAGATGTGGTTTAAAAGACAATTCTCCTTAATGCGCGAGAAAAACATGAGGAAGACGTCAACAAGAAGATAAAAGGCTATTATAAGTTGACAGATACGTCATTGGGACAGCGTGCGTTCAGTGCTGAAATTGCTTAGGCGAATTTAACAACTTTATTATATTCTATGCTTTGACTTTATTTAAAATTTCAATTAAATACACGATTCTGATTAGTTATGCAAGTAAATACCATTATTCTAGAACACTTAAGACTTAATAGATAAAAGAACACAGAAACAAGACCAGACAAGCACACCTACACTGATTTGTATCAATAGCGCATCCATAGAGCTACAAGTTTCCTTTCACCATTTTAAAACATAAACCAGCTAACATATAAATATATTCTAAGTCTTCTGCACAGTAGGTATACTGCAGTCTGTCTCTGCTGGAATTGTTGGGTTGACGAAATCACCTTTATTACCGCTGAGATTTGGCGCAGTAGGAAAATCGTTTACTCCCAAACTGGATAACTCAGGCTGGAATTGTGCTACTGGCTGCGAAATACTGTCTTTCATCTCTTGTCGCATTTGAGAAGGGCTTTTGAGGTACGTGATTGGAACTAGGCCAGAAGTTTGCCCATCTATGGTGGCAAGCCCCCACCCGGTGTTTAGAAGCTGGTGAGTATTTTGAATTTCTTTCGGTGCGATGAGTACTCGTTGACCTGCTTGAAATGTTAGCTCTGTGGGATTCCGCGCATGGAAATCATAACTGGCCGATGTCTCAATCGGGTTCACCCATTTAAGCGGATTGCGAGCTGCAAAATAGGGAAAAAAGTGCATTGTTACATAAATTTTATATGAAGCTTTAAAGTGATAATATTTTGTTTTTGACAAACACGTTAACTTAAAGTCATTCTAATTGAAACAATGATTAAATTAATTTGTAAGATTTACATATATAATTGGTCCTTCTTCCAAATCAATACGAATATTGATTCGAAAGGTGGAACATATTGGAGAGATTCGAACCCGTTTCCAGAAATTTATTGAAGAAAACAAAACTTAGTCTGCGCGCACAGTGGTGCGATAAATTCGAGCTTTTCGCAAACCTCGCTCAAGCTTCTCGCACGCAAACTGTTATGACCACTTTTTAAGTGATTCTGTGGGCGAAGTATTCATTGTTGTTTTTGTTTCTTCTGATGAAATTTTATTTGTTTTGAAGGGAGTTTAAAACAAAGGGAAGAAGACAGTGTTATTTTCGACTGTATTTTGTATTGGACATTGGTGGTGATCGTCATAAAAGAAATATAAAAGCGCTGTATTTCCGTGATAATTTTTGAAGTAAATTTTTTTAGTGAAATGGATTCAGAGCAACTTATTTCAGCAATTTTCGAAAGGCGGCCACTTTGGGGCAAGAAAAATAAAAATGGAATGGTGGAAATGAAGTGTGAAAAAATCTCAACCGAATTAAACGAAAAAAGTAAGTTTCTTTTTGAATAAATTTCGTGGACTTTTGTTCTTCTCCTACGCCATAATAATTAAAAAAATAAATTTTCGTTTTAAAACTCTTCATCTCATTAACTCATCGCGACAAGCATCAGAACTGCACAGAGCAGCTTTCATTGTGCGCACCACATTGTATAGCATCAAATCTAGTATCGCATCGCTTCGCTTTGTCGCCACACTGTGCGCGCAGCCTCATCCGTGACACCAAAGTATACGATAACTACGAAGAAATCCAATGAAATAATTTTGAGAGGAAAACAGAGTGTAGGATAAGATAAAGGACCAGCTGGCGTTCCATACCTGCCATTTTCAATAACATTGGTTTATTTCAACTTGAAAGAGACTAAGAACAAACTCTAAGTATCAAAACAGGTCGATGTAAAGGAAAATGTTGAGAATAATATAGAGTTTATGCAACTAAGAAGCGCAAGAATCTTCAGTATAAAACGAAAAGCATCAACGCAGTGAGAATGAACATACACAATAGATAATAGAAATAGAAATAGATCGATCAAGACTGCTTATCAAAAGATTTTAAGTCTAACTAAGTACAAGAAGAAGACATTAAGGGCGCTTCCCACTACCTTAACAATATGAATGTCGGCTATTCCTGGTAGGGAATAAAATATCCGAATACATTTTATATGAATGTCTGGCACTACACTGGAAAAGGAAACGTATTTTTCACATGGAAATACTCAATTCAGTGGAACTAAGGAGATCCAATCTAAAGGACATAAAATCTTTCATAAGGGACGCAGTAAGTCTTCTGATTTAACTCTTACCCTGCGAAACGATAGATCTTTTCACGTCGCGGTGTCTTTGTCAAATCGGCATGAAGAAGAAAAAAAAAAAAAAATAGAAGCATAGATGGAAAAATACAGAAAAAAATATGAAGCCCAAAGAAGAAATTTGGAAACTGGAAAGGAAAATCGAGCATCCAGTACAAATTAAAATTCAATCCTAAAACTAGACTTCTGCTCCAACGCTACATATAGAAGAAAGTGCCATGATTTGAACAATATCAGAGTTGAAGAGCAGTTAATCTGCAAAGGTACAACAGAAATTAATTGACGTTGTTCCTTGGGCTAAAATGGGCAATAACATTTTAAGTCTTTTAACATTTTCTTGTATTGCAGTACGAAATAAATCGTCCCAAAAAATGAGACAGCAAGATAATCCAAAACGCGTTCCTCTTTATTCGAAGCCTTTCAAATATATGAAAGAAGCATGCATTATGAAAACAACATACTTCGTCAGCTTAATCGCTTAGAAAGCGAATTAAAGTATAAATCACGTTAACAGTATTCTAGTTGTCGATCATGCAAGTTCAAATTATTATGTCACCACATTTCTCGTGTTATCTGAACTGAGGTGTAGATGTCAATATGTCGACGAGGTCATCACTCCGTTGCTTATTAAACTGACTGTAAGCACTATCTAACTCACGTTCTTATCGCATTGCAAATCAGAGATTAGCAATAACCACCTCCTTGGCAGCGCAAGATAAACAGAAATAGGATTCATGCATGATAAGATAATATAATTTTTCCACTTACTCTCTTCGAGCGCTGTTTCAGTTATGGTTCCCATAAGTTTCATAATTAAATAGGGGGCTGTGAAAATAAAACTTATGAAGGCCAGCACAGGCCAAGGTGATGAGCCTTTTCGAGGTAAAGCTGGTCCCGGACTTCCAGACTGCTGCGCCATGGCCGCGGCAAAGGCTTCCTTGAAAGCCAGTGATGATGGATCTAATTTCGATATACGCAGCCAGTAAAGCATTCTAGAAGGAAAAATTTAGTGCCTATGTCTTGCGAGGTTCTTTTGTCAAATTTTACTTTCTGTAAATCCAATTGATACCACGGAAGATGGCAAATGTCTGCCAGAACTGTGCAAAAACCGTTCGCAGTCGTCCAAAGTTCGCGGCGACACCCAATATTGCCCGAAACGAGCTATTCAGTGCGAAGAATGTCGAGTCCAACATAGAGGCAATATTTCCAATAGCCGATACAAGTGACTCGATGCTCTGGAATGCTGGACGTGAACTATTTTCGGCCAATTGAATGAATCTCTGCTCTGGGTCATTTGGATTCATGCCATACCTTCCAAACGAGCCACCATAACCTCCATAGCCACCTCCATATCCCGCACCAAATCCACCCCCGAATCCTCCAAACCCTCCACCGTAACTTCCATACCCTCCACCATTCATATAAGGACTGGGCGTGTAACCAAACGAGTTGGTCTGCCCGAATCCATTGCTAAACGCGCCTCCCACAACTACAGGCGGCGGCAACGATGGCGGTAGTGCACGCACATTTCCAAGTGGTGTACGCATAACCCCCGAGTTAGTACCACTTGTGATCAAGGGCTCGTTCTGGATAGCACTACGAAAATTCACTGCGTCGTCGTTCATTGTTTTTTCGTAATGTCGTATTTCGTCGTTGAACTTTGTTCCGCTCTCGAGTGTTCAGGAATACATGGACTATAATCCTTATTTCGCCAAGATTTGGCCTCGTTTATGTGACGTTAATTTAAAAAGCGTAAAGTATAAATTTCACTGCGAAGCGAATGACGAGCACTTTTATTTTTACGAGCTAATTGCACTTAATTTGATCACCCACCAATCGAGAAAAGTCAATGCTTCTTGTTTCGAGTGACAGCTAAGAAAAGTTTTCATAGGGATGTGTTCGGATAGTCTGAATCTTAAAAGCAAGGTGGCATACGATTTGTTTTATAAACAATTTATTGTAGTATTACATAGCCTTCTTAAACTGAGAAAAAAATGTTTATACTAAGCTTTATGCTTTCTCCACTATGTATGAAAAGCATAATTTTTCGATTTAAGTTTTATTAATTAATATTTTACTTGAATAGGATCAAATGATTCCGAATAAAAACGGGTGGGATAAAGACTCAGTGTGAGTAAGTGGTGACGATGGCACGAATATATCCAGAACGTTGAATACTATCATTGCATGGGCTTGTAAGGCGATATAAATCAATTTGCTCAATCCAGAGAATTCGTTGAGAAGAAATAAACATATATTAATAGTTTTAACCATCGAAAAATTTTTTTGTATTACTTCTTGACAAGCCACCTACCAACAGTTGGTAAATTGGGCAGACTTATGAATATCCTAAAGTTTTAGTCACAGTCATTTATTTATATGGCTGTCGCACTCAAAGCCAATTTAAAATCGCAAAAACCTGGAACAAGCCCCGTCGCAGCTGTAAGTACTGTTTTCACTCTGCACAGCTGCGGCGGCAAATGACATCTGGGTGTTTGACAGTGGTGGGTGGAATAAGTGCAAAAATTTATTTAAAAATAAAAATAAACAAATAAAATCCAAACCAACGATCCTATTAGTCATAAGATACATTTCGAACTGCAAATCCAAGAGATTATTCCCTCCATACATGGAAAAGAACCATGAAATTTATTCCTTACGTGAGTGGGCACCTCTGACGGAAATAATAGAGAAAATCCCCCATCGCTTCCAGAAGGGTTTGTTTCCTGTGGATCTTGGAATAACCTGCATCGATGTTGTGCCAGAGTTCATCGCCCTGGGCAGCGATGCTGGAATTGTTTTCTGGTACAACCGATTTAATGGCGACGTGCAGAAACTCCGCGCTGAGGTGAGTCCAAACGTTTAACATGGCCGCTTGGCTACGGTCCGTTTGCCCCAATCAAGCCATTATTCTTTTTAGATTTCTACTCCGATCACTTGCGTGAAAATTGTATCGTCAGTGGAATACATGGTTGCTGTTGGAAATTCCACCGGGCAGGTGACGGTGTTTCAGATTCAAAAGGAAGTCCCTGCTGATTTGGATCTTGTTGCGCCTTTTACAAAGGCGAAACCTGTGGAGCGATATACTATCCGCGATTTGCACCATCGCCCAATCACATGCTGCGAATGGTCAAAGAACGGAATGAAATTATATTCTGGTGATAAACAAGGGGTCATTGTGCTCACTGAATTCGATTATCAAAGTGTAAGCAAACAGTAAATCAAGGGTCCGAGGGCAACCATTAATATTTCTTTTTATCTAGCATTTGAGCAAATCCGTTGAAATACTCAATGAAGCCTACGAAATTGTCCAACTGAATGTCTTTCAGAGTCATCTGCTAGTTTCGACCCTTTATCGATCGATAATCTGTCAGAGGAACCCAAGAAACAATCAATGGCAGCTGTCCCAGGTGGGTAAAAAGGACCGTAAAATCCTTGATGACATCGGAGGAACAATTTTCGTGAAAGACTCTGAGCCGAAACTGATTTGTGGTCGGCCAGGTTTGAGGCTCTGGATAGCAGACATCGAGGGAAATGTTGAGAAGACGCTTCTGTTCAAGGATGCCCTGAGTAAGGCCAACCTCGCATGGGAAATTCCAATACTGAATCCATGCCGAAGTGTTACTAATGCGACGACAAATTTTCGATCAATTGGCATTTATCTGAACAAGTACGTAGTGACTCATGACGAGTCCGTGTTGTTTATCCTGAATCTAAATCAGCTAAAAGTCGAAGCGGTGGCAACTGGATTCAGACGAATCGTCGACTTTTGTGTGTGCAACAAGGAAATCTTCATTTTGGAGGGCCCTAGGAGTATTCTAAGGCTAGCTTGCAGTCCAGAACCGCCTAGTAAATCAGGTAAGTCTAAAACCTCCACCAAAGAAAATTGCGTTATTTGGTTCTTCGTTTTGCAGCTAAAATAATCTTTAATCCGTTGCTACCTCCACCAGTTCCTGCGATCGGTACGTCCGTTTTCGAATCACCAATCGAATACGAGGCCGAAGACGAGGCAATTATCAACGCTGAAGAATGCTTCGAATTGCCGCCAATCGAAGAAATCAACTTGGACATTTCCATTGAACTCGCCGTTGAGTCGCCACGGGCCGAGCAATCCCGCCGCATGGAGATTTTCAGTCAAATTGGTGAGAAAGAATTCGAAGAATCTATATTACACCACAGAGGACCGCACACGAACAAAAAAGAAGAGAAACCCAAAAAGAAGAAGAAACCAAAAGCCGAGGGAATTGTCGAAATTGGTCAAGCCATCGCTGAATGTGCCGAGGGTGCTTCGCAAGAACAACTCCAAATAAAACCAGAGAAGCCGAAAACCCTGGAGTTTACCGCAAAACCAACTGTGATGGATGCGAGCTTCTGTACAGAACCAAGGTGAGTTCACTCACCAGTTGCTCCCAAAACCCCATCTATACTCAGCTCACGCATATCTTGAATAATAATTCTTGTATTTCGTTATGTTCAAGTTCTTCTTTTATTCCTTCCTCATCGAAACCGACCTCCTTTCAACCGAAATCCCAAAGAACATACATTCCTGAAGCTCTCACACCCAATTCCCTGCAGCAAGCCATTGTTATCAAAGAAAAGGCCCTTGCCGAGAAACTTCATCTTGAACCAGTCGAACTGTGTGAAATCTCCGAAGAGGAATTAAAGCAGTCCCGGTCAGAGCTCGAGTCACAAATGCACACGCAAATGCAATCCACAATGTGGCAATTACCATTGAAACAATTTCCATCAGTAACGCAACTCGAAGACGCCGAAGTACAAACGACTCCGCGCAAGAAAATCCATTTCATCAACGACGACGAATGCCAGCAGGATGAATGCGACTCAGCAGTGACAATGGCGGTGCACCACAAAACCTTGCAATTCATTCCAACGCAGCCAATAGCGGACATAGAGTCAACCGAGATGATGCCGACGATTGTTAAAATGCCCGACAGTATGAGGATACCCTCCCTGTGGAACATATCAGTTGAAAATATTGGTGTAAGCGCGGGTGTGGCTCCTGCTAGTCCCGAGCCGGCGAGCTCGCACACATCAAGCGAATGGGAATTTTTAGATAACTAAAAAAGGATTTTATTCTTAGAAAGAAAGAACAAAAGATTGATCGATATATACATCAAAAATATATCTGCCTTGTATGATGCTGATGATTTTAATTTAGATGCTGTTGTAGAAACACAGCCACCTGAACTCTTATGTCGAGGCGCTATAAATGTTATCGAAATTGTGATGCACTTTTGAATAATTAAACAAAATATTTTTTTCCTTTTCGTATTTATAATGTTTTGTATATTTGTTTCATTTATTAACATCCTTGTTTATTTACTGCAACTTCCCGTTTGTACGTGTAACGCTGCGCAAGCATATCTATTAATTATAAATATTATACTGTTTTGCTTAGTTACTTAATTTTTTCATTTGTATACATGTTTGCTATTTTTATCATTTTATTTACTGCTTTCTTGTGAATAAAATGCAATTTTGTCAAAATGTATACATGGGTTTTTTCATTCTAAGAGGAGATTTGCAGATATAGTTTTGACGCAAGTCTTAAAAAGCCTAAATACAAGTCTTTTTTATGCAGTTCGAACTGCTTTGATATTTAGTAAGTATAAGAAATTAATTAGCAATCACATTTTAATAAATTCTATTGCAAAACAACTGTTCGGCGAGTCAGGTAATGCTAAGCATTCTTTCAACTGCAATTACTTGAAGCTCTTGACCATTAGCCCATATTGACTAGTAAATTGGCAATTCAAGTGAATGACGTATTCAACAAGTAAATTTGCTTGCTTTCATATGCGATGTGTTATAGGAACATGCATATGCATACGTACATTCTTCTATTTGTCTTAGCTTAAATTATAATTAACGAATCCTTGTCATGAATTAAATATAACGTTTTTCTTTCATGTGATATTACAACTTTACTTACATTCAAACTTTTGCATCTCAAAGAGATATTCAAGAAAAACATGGCAGTCGATGTCCAACATTCTTTTATTGAATTTAGAATAATTTTTTGTTTTGTTAATGAATGATTAAAATATAACGAACTTGACTATACAATTTTTAATTAATTAACGTTTTTTTAGAGGTTTGGTTTTTAAACTAACAACACTGTCTCAACAGATTGTCAATTTGATAGTTGAAAAGTGATATGTGAATAATATGTTTTGCCATTTTTGCGTGTAAATCGTGCAAACTCGTTTTGAAAATCATGGTTCGGATTGCCATACTTATCGTGTGCTACGTCCATTTTACGGTCGACATAAACGTTGAATCATTTACGCACCACGAACACTCTAGTGGATAATAAGCATCCCCAAAAACAAACAGTTTTTACGAACAGAAGAAGTTATTGCCGTTGCGGAGGGCAGTATTGTGGCGAATCCGAATGACTCGATTCGCCGTCGTGCACAGAAACTGGAGCAATGCCCATCCACTTTCGTAGTCCACACGATCTAGGATTAAAAGCTTATAAGGTCCTGCTTGTGCAAGAGTTGAAACCGTTTGACCATTATACGCGTATCAGGATCGGTGAATGGGACGAAAACATGATTCAGCTTGAGCCTCTTTTTCAACGCAAAATTTTGTTTTACGGTGAGGCCCATTTTTGGTTAAACGGATATGTAAACAAGCAAAATCACCGAGTTTAGACGCCCATACATATTTTAAAACTCACTGTTTGATGTGCTCTATAAGCTGATGGATTTCTGACTTCTTCGTTCCTCAGTTGAATGACATTGACGGGACAGAGCTTCGGCTTCAACAGGACGGCATAACATGCTAAACGGAGCGCGACAACACCAAATAAGTGCGGGAAACATATGTTGAGCGCATAATTTCGTGTAATGGACCTGTGAACTGGCCTCCACGAACCTGTGATCTCACACCTTTTGATTTCTTTTTTTGGGGGTATGGGAAGTCACAAGTCTATTCCGATAAACCACAGGCATTGAACGATTTGGAATTCAACATTCGCGGTGTTTCTGCTGATATTCGGCCCCCGGTTGATCGATAAAATTGCCGAAAATTTGATTTCACGATTGCGGCTCATTCAAAGTAGCCGCGGCACGCATATGCCCGAAAACATTTTTAAGCAGTAATGGCATAAAATTATCTTTTAAATAAAGCTTATATCAAAGACATTAACATAAGCTTCAAGTATTTTTTTTATATTGACTTTGAATACCTTTAAAATAACATCCTTTATAAATTCAAAATTTATAACTCAAATAACTTCCCTCTCGAAGCTGCGTCGATTGTTTATTCACCTTCTATAAGTAGGGATTAGGTTCCAAGGTAGTAATGAGTAAATGTACACTGCGCGACTAGCGACATACTATATATTCGTTTATTCGAGCTGTCAACTTAACCCAATCGGTGTCTGAGCTGGGTCTGCACATCATCAACGTAACAGTTTTTCAGCTCTGTGAGCAGATCATTGTTGAACATTGTGAATAGGTGTGGTCCAAACATTTAAATTATGACATGACTCCACTCACAGATACAGCCTGACTTCTTCCAGTTGGATAAGTTGCGAACAGTTTGGATGCTGTGTTTTCGAAGCTAAAATAACTTTTCAACTTGCAGAGAAGAATATTGTGTGAAACGGTACCGAAGACCTCGGAAAAGTCCAGTAAAACCATGGCTGCTAACTTTTGCTTATCCGTTTCAAGTCGGACGTTTTCTACTAAGCTCAGAAAAGAGGACGTCCAACTGTGGTGGGCTCTGAGCCCGACTGAAACACTAGGAATGTGTGAATTTAAATAATCCATTATTTGCCATTTGTATATTTTTTCTAACACCTTGGGTAAAAATAGCAAGATCGATATTGGACGATACTCTTTCTGTAGACAAAATCCGTCGAGTTCATAGACCTTTTGGCTTCGCTTTTGGTCGACTTAGTCCGTGTGGTCTAAACCAACCGTATCTGTGGCTCAGTGGTTAAAGCTTTAGACTACTTTGGGCAAGTTGTAGTCCCACGTGGACTTTAAATGCACTCAACAATTCTCTAGGATCATCCGTAATCAGCGTAATAAACGTCGGTCCAATACCCGCTTGGGAATTTTACTAAGATGGCTTAAGGGAATTATATGTTGAACTAACATAATCGTTATAATCTGGCATTGCAACTTTTTCCCTGAGATTAATTTCTTCTGATTGTTCGCTAGGATTTAGGAGCTGTGGCACCAGGAGTTTTATATTATTCACTGCTAATGACTATGGCCCTTCGCCCTTCGCCTATGTTGATTAAGAACAATTTGTTGTTATCTTGTTCGTCTATTGACGATCGAGATAAAATGATAGAAGGTGCTTCTTTTGTTGCATTGTTACGATGTTACGATTGAGAAAAAAGAATTCACAACTTTGTTGCTTATCAACCAGATTGGCGTGTGCGATGTGGTCCATAAGAATCAGGCACTAAGGGTCACGAAAAGAGAAAGTCTGTAAGATTCAATGCAAGGATCGAATCTTTTCAATCTTCAGTTTGAACCAATTATTTACTTCCCAATGTATCAAGTAATCATACAAAAGTTCTTACGAGATTAATTTGTTTTCCGCCAGCCGATTGTATGCATGATGACCGTTTATTTATTAAAGATTGTTTTTCTTATGCTCGATACAATCAACCTTCTCTAAGGCTATGTTCTCAACAAAACTATTCAATTATACTTTATTGTCTGGACGAAGAGTTTATTTATTAGATGTGGAATTTTCCACTTAAATTTTGAAGATTTCCACGTATTTGCAATTTGACATCGCATGAGTGCCTTGCGAAAAATAAATAAATTAAGAATACACTTGGAAAGTTCATCAAAAGTAATTTTTCGTTGCAAGACTATTTCGGTTAGGTCAGTGTAAATGTATCTACATATGAATATTTCTGCACCACTTGAGCTTCTTCATTCGATTAGATACTTCCAGAAGGAGCACAACCAGCCCCATACTTACATAACGTAGAATCGCATGCTTTCGTTTAATTCAACATATATAAACAAAAAGCATAATAAACAAACAATAGTTTATGCCATAGCTGGGAGTGGTTAGGTTTCAAAACACTTAGAAAATGTGTTTAGGTATTTTTCATATGATATGCAAGTTCTCTTGTAAACATTCTGAGGGAATCACAGACTTGTGTATCAGGATTTTGTGTTTTGCGCCGTAATGTTTAGATTCTGATGAAGGGCTGCAAGTCCATAAATATTAGGCGAGCCCCTTAATGCCTCCGTGGCGCAATTGGCTAGCGCGTTCGGCTGTTAACCGAAAGGTTGGTGGTTCGAGCCCACCCGGGGGCGGGAGAACTTTTTATGATGACATATTCTAATGGGAAAAGCTGTTACTGAATGCTAGCATGAATTTGCCAGAATGCACAATCAAATACCAAAATCTATTCAGTATGTTGACGAAGAATATGTTTGTGTGTTTCAATATTCTGCGTCGCATTATTAATAGTATGATTATAATCAATAAGATAGAATGATGTTTAAGGGACTTATTTAAGCTAAGGCTACTTAATGATGGTTTCAAAATAAAGTTCCAATGTGATGCAACCTGAGATTTTATTTTATCAAAGCAGCCATAAAATTGATAAAAAAAAAATATATCATATCCTGTTTTATCAACAGCAAGCCTGAAGTTATCAAAAAATACTTCCTAAGCCCTACGCACTTCGAACTCAGCATCCACTGAGCTCATTAATCAGCAAGCTTTTTTCGAAGCATTTGATTTATCTACAAGAATTATAAATATATTTTTGACGACTTGCGTCACCAACTTTACATCTCCAAAACGTTAGCACATTGTAAATATTTCCTTCAATGTGAGACGACCTTTGTACTGCTAGTCTTCTTTCTTTCAAAACAAAGTCTTGCACAAGGGGGTTTCATTTCGCTCATTTCTGGCCAGTTCATCAGCACATTTAATACCATTAACACAAGAGTTATTCGGCTCCCAGCGGATTCTGACACGGTTCTGGACGCTTAATGCCGGATACAAGGTGCTGTAACAGCAAAGGCTTGATCCGATTTTACTGACAATGAGCGCAGCCTGATTTTCTAATTTAATGACATATTCAAGAATAATACAGCTTTTAGACAAGATAGAACTACCGCCTGTGATGTTTGTATTGTTTTGTGTGTTGCAACTGCACTGGTTAGAAAACAAACCAGCATCAACACTAACTATGGAGACTGCCTCAAGCAGCACTTGGTATAAAGACAGCTAACAACAGAGCTGACTAAAGATGCAGCTACTATTGAAATTTGCACAATAAATAAAATTTATTTAAGAATGAACAAGCCGGGGCTAACATGAACTAAAAAAGCCATGAGGACTTAAAAGGATGATCTGATCTGTTGTAGAAAAGGGCTCCTTTACTCAAGTTATCTTAGTTAGTTTTGTTTAATCTATCCTTAATAAACAATAAGCATGGTTAAAATAAAGCATACAGTAAGCAAAAGATCAACTTTTATTGCAGTTTAAAAAAAAAAAAACTACCAAAAAAAATAGAGTAACCGAAAAATATTAAAAACAAACATGAAACGTGAACAACAACAAACAGACACACTTGAATGAAGGCTCTAACCACTAAACATATTATACCGGCAACAACCACATAGCCTGATCATAAATGTCTCTCCAAAGTTATACTATGTACACTGCCGGGTGTGCCACTTTATTCGCTTCCGAAGCAACGCACGTAGTGACGACACTGACTCAGAATCTGACTACACTCTGTCCAATTGATATCGACCCACCAAGCTATACTCAGCTGTTTGGCTTATACATAAAGCATGCGCGTTCTCCATGTACATGAATAAATAGATCTACCGGTTAGCGAGGAAAGCTCATAAGTTTGAGATAGCTCGACCAGTTCACACCGCTAAAAGAGGCTGTTCCACCGACTAACAAACAACACCAGCATTCCTGTTGAACTTGAACAGTGTGTGCATATCCAGAGTTTAAGGATTTTCGTTATATATTCAATAAAGAACCCGTTTTAATTGACCAATTAATAAGATTTGTGTACCGCAAACGTCAGTGAACTGATTGTGAATTTTCTCGGTGACGACGAACATAATCGTGTGTTTGAAAGAAACCCTAAACGAAACCTGTGAAAACCCAAGACTGTATTTATTTTGTAATTTATATATTTACAAGAATATTGCATTAAATTTGTTTGAATAAATTTTGTATAAATTAAAAAAACAAAAAAAAACTGACAATGAGCGTATCCAAGTTGGAGGTTCTATCGCCTAATGTGCAAATCGATGAAAATCACATTTTGGTTGATTATGAGTACCAGACATCTTCAGTGAAGCGGGAAGGAGATAAAATTCAGGTGAGTTGGCGGAATACGATAAGGTGAAGTGTTAAGGTTATACAATTGCCAATGCCATGTGGCTTGGTTTGGTTTGGGTTTCGGTTTTTGACTTGTTCGCCAGTCCTTTACTGCGACTTTAGTTACATCACATGCGGTGGGTCCGTTTCCTTCATCCAAGCCAAGCAATCGATAAATCTGTCGACCTTGAAAATAGGCGGGTATTGGCGGTGTTTTTGCCTTGGTTTGTGTTTTTATTGGCCGGTATTCTAGAACTTTCCATTTAGGATGTATATCATAGGTAATCCAGTAAATTTGAGCGCGGATGTTTTTGGGGTGAATCGAAATGCGTCTACTTGTACATGAAACATGAGAAGCAGCGCGGGGTTATTGTTCGCGGGGCAGATGGTGCAGTTGATTGCATATATTGATTTTTGATTTCTTTTTATTGTAACAATTACAGGTTTTGGGAAGTCAATAGCCAAAAAAAATTATATTTCAGTATATTTGATAAAACAAGTCTGTCAGTAACTGACACAATTCCCATATCAATCCTTGACCCAACTTGACTACGACGTCTGGCCAAAATAGACGAACTTTTTCACTGTATTTTGCAGTAACAAACATAAGCTTGACGTTAGTTCAAAATTTCGTATGATATAATTGATGTTTTGATTCTGATTTCATATTTTATATCAAAATGATTTGATTTTGACCTCTCCTACGTACCAGGAGTAATTGTAATAACAAAAGCTTAATGTCGTATTTATCCAACTTACAATTGCCTTTTTACTATCTTAGCGCTTTTCTTTATTATTGCTCTTAAGGACTACAAGCAATGGCCTAGCTTCACAGTGTGAACGTCATATTTTTCTTACGAAAGAAGGTTTGACCTTCAGCTTTTTAAGTGACTCCATATGTCCCCATAAGCTTTTTTATAGCAGTTATACTATCGGACGATTGTCAATCCTTGATGAAAGTTGTACCTCTGGATATACTACTCGCATTTCTGTATTTAAAACCGCACTAGCCACGAAGTATCGTGCACAATGAGTCGTCTCTGTTCATTACTAAAGGGTTATCAATTTCCAAAATTGAAGTAATTGAGTCTAGCATCCATCTTATCGACTTTTGATGTAAATCAATCTTGCAAATTAAATGATTATTATCAATATTGAATTCGCTGATTAACCCGCGATCGATGACGAAGTTTAAGATCTTAATATGATATTGGCATACCGATTCTATCTTGCGTATTCTATGGAAGAGTTAAGTCTGATCACAATATCAGATAGCAATTTTAATTAGAATATAACTATCCGATCAAATAACGATTCGAAGAGTTTCTTGAAAATTACTTGAGTCCAACGAACGTGCATATTGTTGAGCTATAATATGTCAAAAGATAACCAATTGGGAAAAATTCCGCGAAACAAGAAGTGTTTTACCAGAAAGTTTTATTGAACACTTATAGCTTCATTCTTGTAAGCTGATTAAGTGACTTATTATAGAATTCAGAAAAAAAACTAAATCTAATCCAGATTAGTTTCATATCTCTCTCGATCTCCTTCTTTCATTATTACATTAACAGTAAAGGATGGAGTTCAACAATGACGTTTGATTTATTTTAAAATAAGCATCGCTTTATAAGCTGAAGAATTTTCGGGCAGTAGAGCTTTGAAAACAACAAAAAAACCTCCGGGCCGAATATGGAGTGGCTTAAAACATACTTTACCTTTTTTAAATGAAACTGTCGGGCTCATCTTTTATTACAAGTTATATAATTATTATATTAATCTGAAAAAAACACAATTTCGAGGAGGCTTTGACAGTTTGTTAATATATTACTTTAAAAAGAAAAATTGTTTTAACTATTTATAAACTCACTAACTGACCTTATGTGGGCGCTTTAAGCCCCTATAGTGCCCTAAATCGTTTGATCTTTCGCTTTTTAAATTTATGGATACTTATCTAAATTTTAAAATAGCCCCTTGTTATCTTTATTTCCACTTACATATCTCTGTCGGCATTGCCCCTGGATATCTAACCAGCAAAGATCATTTGCACATTGGGCACTCTCTCCCATTATTGCTTTTTTAGAATTTTGGTGGTTAAAATATTTTTTACGTTCATACATCAAGAGATATCATACATATATTTGGCAGTGGGTTGTCTTATTAAAGGTGGTACATTCCTTAGTATTCATTCGAATTACCTCCGAAAACAACAACCCTTAAATCTATGGATTGGTATAGATTCAGTTGAACCCAGCTCCTGTCTCGGGTGTTGCAAGCATACTACTAAAAAGCTATCACTGGATCGGAAGATGAAGGCGGAAGCAGTTACTTATTTGAAGATATTTGTGAAGTCAAAATGCAGAATATACGTTCGTCAATGGTTGAGTGTTTTTAAGCCAGATGAGTGGTTCTGGGCCAGTATTTACTTTGATTAGTCTGATATGATGAAAATACAGTATTTTTCTGTATGGTTACAATTCAAAAAAGAACTCTACTGTTCCCTAACGCTTAGTGTGGTCTCAACTTAGTTATTTATGGAGTATGAATGTTTGAGGTCTAGTTTATACATTTTCTCAAGGGCGGAAGTTTGTGTTGATTTTATTTACAAGGCAGTTAAATCTTCGAATCCGATTGAGGCTTGCATGAATGTTATGCGTGTTCTCAGGACCACCTCCGCCAATTTTTGAAGCTTTCAATAATGGATATCATAGAGTATCAGTAGAACAAGAATCAAGTGATTGTGATAAGTCGTATAAATCTTCATATATACGACAAATCTTAGCTTCAAGGATGTAGACTAAGATAATTGTATAAAAAATACACATAAAAGGAATATGGGTTTTCTCCTGTTTTTGACTAGGCCCATCCTGTAGGTAAAATTTTGGGTCACCTTAAGATCAACTATCGACCATATTTAAGAAGAAATAAATCACTGATAATTTTCTGGTAACGTTGGCTCTGGTCTGGCTGAAATTCGCTTTACTCTGTTCCGAAGTGTTTGACTCGACAAAAACCTTTTCAAATAATTGCAGTTCTTATAATAGGGCAACAACAATTTTAGCATTACTCACCATTATCGACAGTCTATCTTTGAAAAAAAAAGATACAAAGATAAAAGCACACCTGTGTACGAAAATCTGATAAATAAATCCGTTCAACTGGCAACACATGGAAGTTCACATACATTTCTCATATAGCAACAACAAAAGAAATTTTCGAATAAAATAACACCTGACCTGGAAAATAAATAAATCCAACCACGCCACAGACAACAATTTCGCACATCGCCTCACGCCATTCCGCGCCGATTTCAATCAATTTTTTTTCCTTTTTATCAGTCTACTACCGTTGCTGAAAATAATCACAACGTTTTTTATCTTTCTATCATGAATATTTTTAATTTCATTTCACCTTATGGACTTATCAGGCGACATTTTCAGATAATTTTCGTTTATTAACCTCAAGAGAATGTATTTAGGTGTATGTATCCAGCCGTCTTGATAAAATTTGTAGCCGAGCATGCCATTTATTGTGCAGAAACTGACATAGGTAACCAGAAGTTGAAGGGGAAAATTAAAAATTGTATATATCCAATTTATATGAATGGGGATAAGTAATTTAAAGGCACCGGCCGGCCGGACAGCCTCATCATCGCATCATCTTTTCGCTACCTAGTAACTTTATTATCTTACATATGTATGAAGGCTCTGCATATGTTTGAACGCTGTTAGAAGTTTCAGTTAATGATAAGCCTATCCAGACTGTGAAATTATTTAAATTGATATTATCACACTTTATTTAAATAAGAGCCTGCGGTTTGCATAAATTTTCGACTTGAAAAAGGCACAAGCATTCACAGAAAATTGTTTGCAAATAACATAAATTTGCGCGTCGCTAAATATCATTTTAATATATGCGATAAATTCACGTGCGAGAACTATTTAGGTAATCCGGGAAGGCATGATGTTAGAGTTTATAATTCTTGTTCTGAAGCATTTTGAATATTGAATAGAATTTTTACGTGAACATTTTTTCATCTGAACTTAAGTATTTGAGTTCAGTTGAATCGGAAATGTAGAAAGTTCAGAAAGTGGGTCTAAAACGATACGTCAAAATAACTTCAATTCTTAGAAAAAAAATAAAAATTTATATCCACTATGCTTATGTAGCGTAACAAATAAATGAGCATTTGTGAAACACAGAAAAAATGCTTCTTAATTCAAGACAATTTTTTTACTCATGCTGCTTTAATAGATTCAGGCCAAAGTGATTTTGGTCAATAAACCTCCACAACCTGTTTTGCATACTCAGGCTTTTTGATAATCAATCTTAAATTTACTCACTCTAAAAAACGTATCAATTTATTTTTGAAAATTAACCCACACACATACAAAGTGATTGAGTACGGTTCTATAATGCAATCTACTCGCTCATTTTCGATTGAAAAAGTTCCAATGAAGCCCTTCTGCCCAAAATCCGCGTCTCTTCAATGATTATTAGATTTTCTCAGTTGCGCATTATATTAAAACTTACGTTAGTATGTTCGGTAAAATTCATGCATTTCCAGCACATTAATGACAATGCTATGACGCTGCTGATATGTTTAAGACTTAAGTTTCTGTGTGCCAATCGAGACAATGACTCAAGCCTTGTTTATAATTCTTTTTGCCACTTTTGCCCACATCCAAGAGAAGGAAAATTGTCTTGGCTTCTGACTTCTTTTTCGGGAAATCTTTTCCTTCTCAATAAACAACAATTGCAAACACCTTTATTAAAATGGATAAAAATTGCTTTAGATAACCAGGAACATCCCCTTTTAGGAATAATACTGGCACGATATGAAATACGAAAAACATACAAAAATTTTAACGAACATATTTCAGTCTGTTGTAACCGCTTATAATTATATTCGTACTTTTAGGCCAAACCAAAAGTATTATCGTTAAAAATCCGCACTGACAAAAATGTGCCAAAATTGGGGGTAATGCTTGTTGGATGGGGTGGAAACAACGGCTCTACTTTAACAGCCGCCTTAGAAGCCAATCGCCGACAATTACAGTGGAGGAAGAAAACTGGAATCCAAAAGTCTAATTGGTTTGGATCCATTACACAAGCATCTACAGTATATATAGGCAACGATGACGAAGGCAAAGATGTCTACATTCCCATGAAGGATCTCGTACCAATGGTGAATCCTGATGAGATCGGTAAGCGCCACTTTTCCCTACCTCGTTCTTCTTGTTGTTAATAAATTACTTTTTGTGTTTTTAGTCGTTGATGGCTGGGATATAAGTAGCTTAAATATTGGCGATTCAATGCGTCGCGCTCAAGTTTTAGATATCGAATTGCAAGACCAACTTTACAAAGATCTTTCCCAAATGAAGCCACGCCCATCAATTTATGATGCAGATTTTATTGCAGCCAATCAATCGGCGCGAGCCGATAATCTTATTGAGGGAACCAAATATGAACAATTCCTACAAATTCGCAAGGACATTCAGGACTTTAAATCTACTTCAGGAGTGGATAAAGTCATTATCTTATGGACAGCCAATACAGAACGTTTCTGCGATGTTTCAAAAGGACTTAATTCGACAATGGATGAATTGTTTGCATCACTAAAGGCTAATAAGGCTGAAGTGTCACCCTCGACCATATTTGCAATGGCTAGCATTGCCGAAGGAGTAAGTTCTTTATAAGCCGAAAGCGGAAAAATTGGTTTTTATTTTACTATTCTCGTTGAAGTGCACCTACATAAATGGATCTCCTCAAAATACATTTGTTCCTGGACTTCTAGAAATGGCGGAGCATCATGATGTTTTTATAGCTGGAGATGATTTTAAATCGGGCCAGACTAAGCTTAAGTCAGTGTTAGTTGACTTTTTAGTCGGTGCTGGCATAAAACCAACATCAATTGTAAGCTACAACCATTTGGGTAATAATGATGGAAAGAATTTGTCTGCACCTCAACAGTTCCGGTCTAAAGAGGTACTTCTGAGGAACTTAACAAGAATCTCATAAATTTAAAAATGTTTATCTTCCTTGCTAGATTTCGAAGAGCAATGTTGTTGATGACATGGTTGAATCTAATGGCATACTCTACCAGCCGAATGAGCACCCTGATCATGTGGTTGTCATTAAGTATGTTCCCTATGTGGGAGATAGTAAGCGAGCAATGGATGAGTACACTAGTGAAATAATGATGGGTGGCCACAACACTTTGGTCATCCACAATACTTGTGAAGATTCCCTCCTTGCGTCACCCTTGATCTTGGATTTGTTAATATTGAGTGAACTCTGCTCAAGGATAAACCTCAGAAGCAATACAGCAGCTAATGCTCCATGGGTAACTTTCAAGCCAGTTCTATCGATACTTAGCTATCTCTGTAAGGCTCCTCTGGTTCCGAAGGGAACTCCGGTCGTTAACTCCCTGTTTAGTCAAAGGGCAGCGATTGAAAACATTTTGAGAGCTTGTGTCGGTCTTCCGCCAATCTCACACATGGCTCTTGAACAAAGGGTAATCATTTAAAAGCCAGATAAAAGAAACCTTAAATAACATAAAGATATACTTGCTTCTTTCAGTTTGATTTCTCGACCATAACCAATGAACCACCATGTAAGAAACAAAAGACAGTTTCATCTGTTGACATAATAAATGTCGGAAATATACACAGCAATGGTCACGCCAAAGCTCACCGAAACGGCCACAGCAATGGACATTCCGCTGAAGTGACAAATGGCTACCATTAAACAGCCAAACCTCACTCGATGAAAGCAAATACATTCTATTTCAATTAGCACATAAAGTTAGAGACCATTCGTTATCAATCTCAAGGCTTAGACTTTTATGGTAAGCAATTCTCAGCCCATTGGCCATTGGTCAGAAAAACCTTGCTCCAACCTCTCTATTGACAACAAAAATCAAGTGGGCTTACTAAAAAAGACACCTTTACATTTCAAGTACCTTTTTTAAAATAAAAGCAAACGTACATTTATGGTTGGTATGAGTACTTAGGAAAGCGTGAATGTTTAATTATAGAACATGTATACGCATAAATTGGTATTTTTTAAACGTGTTATCAGTGATTGTATGAGAGAGCATTATAAAGTTTTTAATTTAAATTTACATATACAAAAAAAAAAAGAAAAAATTATGTAATCTTGTATACATGTACTATTTTAGTTTAATGTTAAATAAATTATACTTGAATATTTAATTCGGCTTTGGATTTTTTATTTAAAAGAAAGACAGAACTCAGAGCTTGGATCGTTGAGGTAAAAAAAAAAATTTAATTATAAAAGTAATTAAAGTTTGAATTCTAGAAATGAAGGAGGCTAAAAATGTTTCTTTATGATCAATTTCAAACCTTATTTGCCAATATTTTATATTAATAATTAAATTAATTGCTCTAAATGACTAAGAAGGTTATTGAAGAGATAATTTTCAAGACGTAATAAATAAAGAACTATGAAAGATGAATGATGAAATGAAATCTCTGCAAAATATACCTGATGATAATAACCTCCAAGAATTCAATTATTGCTAACAAAAAATATCGATAATCATATTGTTTACAATATATAAAGAGAACTTAAGGAATTTCAAAATAATAGGAAACGAATGCTTCAGTGTGGTTGGGATATGATATTTAACAAATTTAAACTGGAGTACCCTGAATTTCTTAGCAAAAACACACTGACTGTGATAATCTTATATCATATTCATAAAAAGTTCAAGCATCAGTTAATTGATATAAGATCGTAAAAAAACTATCTGAAACAAAAATGCATCAATCAACCAAACGACAATTTATGGAAATTAAAAAAAGTACGGGCCTATGAAGGTTTATCTAACCCCAGCACAATGAACGATTAAAACAAGCTTTAGCTCAGATCCTTCAAGGATCGATGAACTGACAAGTAAGAAAGTAAGATCTAAGAACTGATCCTTGGTTCTTTTTATTGTTACCCTTTCAAATCGATCGCAAAAGTCTCGAAACAACGTTTTTTTTTCTGCATTAGAAAAATTGTGTGGGGGAACGTTAAAAAAGATTGAGTTATACCCACAAACAAAATGTTGTTTTTTACTGTGCAAATAGAAGAATGTTGCGCAGCAAGACTCGAACAGAGCATCTTAAGTATACTCATCTCTCGGGAAATCAAGCACTTGCCCGAATGTATTTTGGTTGACTCATTGATTACGGATTTTGACAAAATAGTGAAGCTATACAGTTTGAGATAAAAGTAAAACAATGCTTTGTAGAATTTGATGTTAAAGTCGCATATCGAAAAGTGTATTCTTAAGTATACTTAATATACTCTTAAATACGCATTTATTCTACATGACTTCCTTCGTGGATAAGCTTTATCACCTTAGTGTTATACATGATGCCAATAAAATTTCGAACTACGTTAAATTTTACTTGACATCCGAAAAATCTTTCTCTCACAAAGCAACTTGTTCCCTCTTCTTCACCACCTAAAAGCATGCCTCAAAACTTGGAGTCACAAAACACCTCAACTAACAGTAACAGTTTGGAAAAATGGATTTTCTCTTCATTAACTCAACTTTTTTATTGAATATTAACGAATTTACCCATACAATTAACTTATATTTCTTCGACGTAGAATATTACTAGACGTGCTCTTTGGCTGACCTAATTTGTTTGTTTATGATAATTAAGCAGTTCAGTTCAATCACCTGGTGACTATTGATACATACTTTCGAATATTTGGCTTTCGTTGGAAGGATAAAAAAACATTAATTACCATAAAATCGTATAATGGTTTTAGCCGGCACATCATAAATTATTCCTCCCTTGCTATCGATAAAGGATAGATTAAGATTGTCCATTCCAATAGCCACCCGTGCGAGTAGACACTTAAAGTAAGGGAATTTAAGAAAGCTGTATTTGAACAGTATCTCAACCGCATTTCATCCCACATCGGGCTTAATGATTTTTTACGCCAAAAAAAGTTGCTACTTAAACTTTATTCTCTCGTTTAGGAACTTATCAGCTTTTTGCAAATTTCTTCAGTGATAAGCTTCAGCTTATTGACACCTTTACTACACATACTATACATACATACATTTAGAGACATAGTAAGTGGTTTTCTTCCTTGGAAACAAGAGCCAATACAGTTGTTTTCTACGCTATAATTTACGTAGTTAATGTCTTGTTTTTATGAATTAAAAAGTAAATTTAATAAAAAACTATTAATTTTTAAATTTTTTTAATAACGATAGTGTCAATTGTGCCCCATAACGCAATTTTCCGAAAATTCATTCATCATACTCGTATATATTGTTTCCACTCATCCTCGTATTGAACACGCAGTCTTGAAATTATTTGTCATATTGCCAAAACTTTGTTTCTCACCTTGGTAAATATGAGGTAGACGTTTTATCACCTTAAACGGTTCATGGGATCATTGTGAGGTTTCAGCCAATTTCTGGGAGTATAACCCCACCGATAACAAGCCAACTCCATGTGGAGAAGTTGGGGAATATTTATCAGGACGTCCTGATAATGTCCTAGTTTAAATTTCTTTTTTGCTTAAACTAGAAACACATACTTGGTAGGCCAAAAGATACCGTCTATCTGATGAAAATTACAGAAAGTAACAGCTAGATCGAAATGCTTGCAATGATGGATTCATCATGCGAAATTTCTATACCGATAAAAATAGAGACAAGAAGTGAAACAATGTCCAAAATGAAGAAAAAATGTTCGATGGATCATGTTTAACGGTGTGCCTTCCACTCAAACACTTGGTTGAAAAAACATTTTAGTGGGTAAACGAAATTTGCCAACAAACTCGTAGGATCAGTATAGAGTCGTCAAAATTTCGTGACATTAGCAAATCTGCTATTCCAGGAAGCATTCCTCCAATTTCCAAAGGACTCTTCTTTATCTTTTATATAATTGCAGAAATTTCTGATCTCTCTATGGTCTTGAATGTAGGATTAAACTTATGAGTATTTTTATGAGTGAATGAGACAATTGTATTTCTAATCCACTCGGCTCGCAAGCTATGCTTATAAGGGTTTTAGCTGCATTAAAAAAAGCATTATCTTTCGAATTCGGTGAATGTGTATTCATTGGATTAAAACATATCATAAAAGCAAAAAATAAATGGTTGAACCTTCACTTTAATAAACATACAATTCAATGACTTATCAAACTGCCTAAGCAATTTACAACCTAGTCCATCTTTCTCATTCCATTAACTTTTTTTGTGTGTATATCCAACCGCATAGAATAATTCGAGTTACAGAATGACACATATTATCTATATAGATATTAAATACATGTAACTCTCCGTGTCATGTATTTGTTTATTCGGATAGCGAATAAACTAATGCTGTTATCTGCCGTCCCTTCAGACTTCAACTAAGGGGTATTAACTCACAAAATTCATAATCTGCTGTCATACGATAAGAAACCTGCCGGCGCGATCATTTAGTTTAAAGTGCATTTTTGAAATAATCATTCTGTTTTGAAGCTTTATTATTTGTCGTCGTTATAATTAGAATGAGGTATAGAGACGGTTTGTTAAATGAAAATTTGAATTTATATCGAAAGAATGAAGCACTGAAAACTGAATCGCAATAGTTTCGGGGAAATCTTAGGTCGATAATATTGTTTTATAGAAGTATCTGTTAACATGATTATTATTATTTTAGCAAGAAAAATCATTAGGTATGTAACATCATTAAGTAAAACAATACATTGATGTTATTTCACTTCAGACAAATAATCTGAAAAAAGGCTCCAATATGTGTGCGAATCGAGCAGAGCAGGAAACAGAGTATTACGATCCAAACTCAATTCTGGGAAATAACATCAAACATTTTCACGGGCCGCTTATTCTTAGCATTGACACCCCTCCTTAAGAATTTCTGTAAAGCTGCTAGTGCCGTTTTATTTAATAATCTTTCGGTTGAATTTATCTACATATATTAAAACTCAGTTTATGCACATGGTTTCCCAAAAGATATTCAAATTTGACTCAAATTGACAAAGTACATACACCATTAATATCGTAATAGTCTAAAAAAAACGGTTGCAAGCCTTAAGGCTCTATTGATATTAATTTGATTCAATTAAGTCGCGATTATAAATACAGCCGCTTTTTAGACTTAAGGATGCTGCTGCCTACCACAACAAACAATAAAACGTTGCTTATAAAGGGGCTGATTGATGGTTGCCATTTGAGTCACACATACGAATGGCCCTTCTGAGGTTCTTGTGCCAACTGGCCTATAAGGCTTATTAAAGGGGATTGTTGTTACAAAGTCAAAAATTATATTACATTTGATACACACGTAAATTTTGACCCTTATTTGATAAATTTTCTTAAAATATTGATAAAGTTTCTTCTTTATTACTAAATTTATAAAAATCAATTCGCCATCAGTTTCCAATTCCCATTTCAATATCAGTTAGAGATTGATATTAGAATAATCCATTATAAGCGGGCTCTTAGAAGTCAAAAAATATATACATGCCGAATATCACGTCTGTTGGCTTTTTGGTTTTAGATACCATTATTATTATTTTTTTTTCAAACGTCAGTCCAGTCACCACTTACAGTTAAGATCAAACGTCCTTTTTTAGTTTAGTTAATTTATTTAGCGATATTTGGCTATTCTATAACAAATGTAATAAAATGAGTACTACATTAAATTAATAAAAAATATAAAAAAAGAACATTCTCTTAGCTCTAGTAATATTTCACTTTCACGTACATTAAAATATTTCTTTTGAATCTTGTTAACTGATACTGTAATTTTAATTCATCGCATATAAAGAACTATATTTTGAACTTTTTGGGTTCGTAAAAGTGGGAGGCGGAAATTACTTCTATGGCGCACATTGTTATTGTGTACATTACTCACATATAATCTTTTCTTATATAGATAACTGCGTAACAAATCGTTTTCATTTTAAACAAAAAAATAAGTACATTCATAATTGTTCTTTGCTTGCACTTAGCAATTTCAATACACTTAACATGTTTGCTATTGGAGTTCGCCAGTGACATTTTAGTATGATTCTCATTGCTCTGTTTTGGAATTTTGCAGAATCTGCCTATCATTGTACTAGAGACATGATTGTTGAGCAATTTTCAAAGTAGAAACCATTCTTCTTATAGTTTTAAATCATGATTAATATTCTCGATACATTCATTTACACGAAACATGTAAAAGACCATCATCAACAACATTTGGCATTTCAATAGATTCTTTCCATATTTATGGGAATACTCCATCAGCCCCTTTCATTGGAGTGGTCAACCAGTAGTCTGAATAAGTGGTTGGTCACGTCGTAGTATTCCTGTGCGTGCCTTCAGCATTAAACCAAACTTATATAAATGCAAGAATTCAAGAAGACAGTTTTTCATCTACGCCACTAGTATTTGGAATAAATACAATCCTTCTTTAAGAGTAAAAACCAAGCCTTTGTACCTTTTCTCCCATTTTTGCGATACTCATTGATGTGTCTTTTTCATACATTATCTCCGACTAAATTAATTTTCAATATGTTTATTTTTTACCTTAGAATTTGTTCTTTTTTTCACTTATAGTGTTAATTATTATCTTATTAGATAATGAACTAAAAATTTAAAATGCTTAAATATGAATAATGAACTGTATTACCTTTAAGACACGTTCTTCCTATTGAACAGACATTTTTATATGAAATAACCATTACAGTAAGATTGATGAAGAAATCGTAGAAAAAAAAAACATTTGCTTATATAAAATACTGCGAATCGAACGAATATAAACAAGTCGAAATGACTTTATTCTACACAATCTTTTTGTAAAAGCATTATTATGGCTTTGTACAATTGAATTATAAGGGCAATCCCTTGAGAGGTTATAAATTATAAACAAAAAATCACACTGGTTAACATTAACATTCACTCGGTATGAGTGAAACAGTTACTAAATACAATATCTTACTCTTATCAAACTCTCTATAATTGTTTATAATAGGTTCAATTATTTCGATAAAAGAGAGCGCAAACTTACTTATAAAGTACCATGCAATAACAAAATTCGCAATATATATAGTATATAAAGATAAGCTAAAGTTTTAGAAATTTTGCCCACTTAATGCGTTTCGCAATACAAAATAGTTTTATAAATATCGCTCAGAACTATACAATTGATGTTTAGTATCATTATCAATTCCTTTTCTTATCGGGGTAAAAAGCGGTGGTAAACGAAATTAAGGGTTGTGTGACTCAACTTGTGAGTCAGTTCAATGGCAAAGTACATGTGCTGTCGAACATTTTGTCAAAGTCAAGTGTTTGATTATGAGTCAGTATTAAGCAAAAATACAAATATTATGTGAGGGTTTCTTTTTCGAAGGGGAAGTATTGAAACCCAGCTACAGGTTTTTGATGATCTTGGCTCATGTCATAGCAAAAAAACGATAATGTGGGGAGCAAAATAGTATTTCTATGGACTCAACAAAGGCCAACACACCAAATTCGACAGAACTCAAACAAAAAGAAAAATGTTGGGTCCCACTGCTTTAAATTAGTGCCTGGCTAGAGATCCTAAGAGATAAGGCTGTTGCTTCACTCGAGTAAGCTTTTTAATTTCACTACACATTTTGGGAAAAACAAATTGTTTGAAGCTACTTTGCAGTTGGCTATTGGCTCTCGATCTTTGTTGATCATTGATTGGTTGCATTAGTGATTTCTCATAAGTTTGTTCTATAGCATATGGACACAATATCAAGTTTCTTACGATTCTTCCTTAATAAATACATATTTCTATTGCACAAAGATATTTAACACTTCCCGAACCAACAACAACATACACTATCCATGGCGAGTTCGGATATTCTACAAATTAACACGAGTAGGCGCAACCTTGAAGCGTTCCACTAAAATCATTGATTCGAAGAGCTTAGTTTTACACATAATGTTTTATTGCACTCAACATAGCTTATTTTACATTAATGGGAAACGAGATTCTGTTATTGCTATAATGTTATTGAAGGATGAAATTCGTCAGTGAGACTTATTTTTACTTCTTCAATCAAATGCTTCGCCCTACGTTTTTGAAATTAATATAACTTCGTAATACATGTCTTTTCATTTTTCCATTCTAGTTTTGTCTATATTTTTTATTATTTCTTTTCATTACTTTAAATTTGTAGTAATTATTGCGATTATTATTTGTTTTCTGATTTAATAGCAAACTTACAATATTACTCATTTAAAGCAAAGAACTGCCAATTCTTGACAGGCTGCACATTTGAGTGTTAATTTTTTTTTAACATTTTTATTGAATATACATAAATAGTTAAGTCATTATAATAATAATAAGAAAAGCCTAGCAATAGCATTCATTCAAGTTTTTTCACTATGGATGTTTTCTGTTACACTTTATGAAGAACGGATTAACATTTTAATTTCTTTTATGTTACAGCTGATGCTTTCGAACCTGGCTATGACTAAAGAAGTTTTGTAGTATGATTGGATAGAAAGGTTAGGAAAAAACCCACTTTTCACATTCAGTTTTACCGACCGTCAGGAACTGCAATGCCAATCTTTAATACATTTCAAAAAACATTACTACAGTCGTTTACGAAACAAGCGTGTACAGGTTCTTAAAATGTTAAACGAATCATTGTTCCCATTAATACTGTCAATTGGTTATCCGAAATCAACACAATATAGTCTACTCGTCATGCCTTCAATTATACGAGTTTGTGTGACTTATGATCATAAAATTGCCCTGTCAGAGGTTTGATTAGCAATAAATTAGCAGCCTTGAGTTTTGGTTAGTGTTTTCCATCAATATGTGTGCGATGTGTTCCCTACAAACAATGCGCCCTCCTTGTCTGGGTGTGGAGACTAAGCTTCAGAACGACAAACCAAAGAAATATGACAAAAACAAAGCAAAAAAAACAATTAAGAAACTTTAACGGAATGCCGTTAAAAATTTATATCGAATCAAGGACCTGTCGCACGCAATAACAAATCGCTATTTTGCTCTAAAATCCTTGAACTTATTTTTTATTTTAATATTATCCTCTTCCTATGTACGCCCATGTATCGAGTGATTTATCCAGCGAAGTCCAATCAATGATTCATAGTCTCCTGCACTATGCTACACCCACATGCTAGCATTTACTAAGGCCTAGACGGGCTAAACAAAAACCAGAGAGAAAACGAGAGTGAATTTGTGAGTGAGAACGCGTAGCACACCCCAAACTGACCCCCTTCTGATAGGGTTTAATAAATTGAAAGCAACAACAACTAGGGATGATGATATCAGTCATAACCGATAAACTCTGATAAGCTTGTGCGCTGTTTGGCCTGCTTCTCTCTCTCGTGTGAAGGCTTAAAAAAAGAAATGCCCCACTTGTTAAGTAGTCTACTGACAACACTCGGTTCGATTGCAACGATTTTTCAAGTTCATAATTGGCGCGAAGAGTTGTTTTAATCGAGGTAAAGAAGGTTCTTATTTTGATTAGATCGTTTCTGGTTAGACTGCTGGTTTATATAAGCTCGACACTGACCGGTCTTATTTATAGTTCTTTCGTGTTCATTTACAAAAATCTTGAGTGAAAAGCATTATTTTTTTAGAGTTTTGACTCGAAAGGACGTTCTTAGACGTGGGTGGTCCTTATGCTTTCGCGTTGTTTACACAGCTTACATTAAGCTCATAATTGGATTCGAAACGTACTGAAAGTCAATCAGTTCATTGCGAGGTAAAGAAGGTTCTTATTTTGATTAGATCGTTTTTGGTTAGACTGCTGGTTTATATAAGCTCGACACTGACCGGTCTTATTTATAGTTCTTTCGTGTTCATTTACAAAAATCTTGAGTGAAAAGCATTATTTTTTTTAGAGTTCTGACTCGAAAGGACGTTCTTAGACGTGGGTGGTCCTTATGCTTTCGCGTTGTTTACACAGCTTACATTAAGCTCATAATTGGATTCGAAACGTACTGAAAGTCAATCAGTTCATTGCGATCTAGGTGACACAATTCAGTGAAAACCTTTCGTGCTTTCGTTAAACACTGTCACCGTTTCCGGATGGCTTTTACAAGACCATTAAAAAACGTGTAGATCAGGTTAACAAGCCGACAAAAGTATAGTAAGCAAAATACATAAACAATTGTGCAATATTCTATGATAATAACAAACCAGTGTTTCAATTCAAATGCCGTACGTACGAAGTTTGTTTGTGGTGATAAGTAGCAATCAGATGTTAGTAGTGAAATATAAACGAATTGGATGAAATGCATATAGACCAGTTGTGAAAAATTGCAAATTTAATAGTAATGGTTGCAGATATGTCCAAGTGCTTCAATGAGAGTGTGATATGATTAAAAATTTTAATTTATTGCACGGAAAAAGTCAAATCAGTTAAAAGAAAAGATTCAGATAGCATAATTGATCGAAAATTTAAACTGATATATTTGATCGAGTGCCCCAATAAGCCCACAAAAGTTGTTTGGGCAATCTTGTTTTGTGCTCAGTACTCTGTACATAGTTTTTCTCTCCTATAAATATTGGTCCTTTTCAAATACAACTTAGAAAAAAGTTGTAGAATAACGCTCCATTAGCTCCGCGTTAAATACCAGAGTCATTCAGTACCAAAATAGAATAAGTATAAACGGGAACACCCCCGGTTGTGTGACTTCACATCATGAGAGAATAACTCTAGCAACAGAGCACCATGAAAACTTAAATTATAAGAAAAACTATCTTTTTCAACAAGTTGAATGCATTTCTGAGACAGCTTTAAATTTTGTCATTTTATAACCAGTACAAAAATTATGCTCCAATCAAGGACCTTTGCCATTGAGATGATTTGAAAACTTAAAAAAATCATCTTCAGCATCTACAATCTTTGAAATATGCTTAATATTGGTGAGCGGCTATAGTCAAATTAAAGAAAACATCGAAGTAGACATGCGTGGCTCAAGTAAAATGAAATCAGCTGAAACGATATTTCGCACAAAATCATCGCCTATCAGGTTCGATGGACAGTTAACTCTATAACTTGTCCAGTTCATAAACATTAGCATAAGCTTTAATGTTGTTATACGAGGCTAAGTTTCACTGGTGCATTTTTGAATTCTATTCGGAGTAAAAAAAATTGTTCAGGCTTCAAGTTTCCTTAAATTTTTGACTATTCCAACCAGCAAATCTTGACTAAAGACTAAGTAATAGCTTCTTATGAAATCGATAAATTTTAATCTTAACCATCAACTAAAATATCGCGAATGTTAATTCGAATCTATATCATTGCAGTCCAGAATATTTAAATTGGAAATGGCCATAGGAATATGTTTAAGGTTTTATTCTTCAACTTTTTCTCTCAGCTGCAGTATCAATCATAATCATATTTGCCCGGAGGCAGGCGTCGCTCCAACACTGACGACAATTTGGTCCGATCTTTTCTTTACTAAGCTTTAGCTCCAAAATTCGATGATATCAATCGCAACTGCGACGGTTTCGCCCGGTTCAAGGATGAATTTTGGGAAACTTGTACAATAAATTTTTATTTTGTTTTCTAAATGCTTTATACAAAACTCTTGACCTTTCATCTTCCATTCAAACTTGACAAAACAATTCTAACCCATTTTCAAGACGAGTTTTGGAAATCTGTTGACGAAATTGAATTAGCATAGAAGACCCTGCGGTCAAGAATCAAGCAGCCAGGGCATTAATATACTGTTGTGTTCAATTGTTAAACAAGCGCGTTTCGTTTTTGGTCTCTTTTCCCTAGGTGTACGAGAGCCTATGCTCCAAGTTTGGGCAAACTGTTACAGTATAAGACGAAATGACTGCAATTTCGCTGATCGGAAATCAGTGAGAGTTCAGCCTTTTGACATAGCTTCCTGACAGTATCAATTATGACATCAATTTAAACGCACTCATGAAAAATTAATCATAACAAGCCAGACAAAAATTAAATTAACTTGATAATAAAAATCGAGCGCGGTTTTCGTGATATGAAGTAGACTATATCAATATTTTGCCCAAAATCATCGGTTATCATCGGTTAACGGTAACTACGTTCGATAAACAGTTAACTCAGAAACGTGGCCGGCTCAAAAGTAGCGGCTTAATTCATCTAGTGTTTATACAATTTATTTCGAAGTGTTTATACATTTTATTTCGAAAAAAGTAAATCGATAAGCAACAGAACTGTGTTGTCCTTTGAACGTGAGGTGAGTGACCGTGGTTCAAGAGGTTAGTGCGAAAACAAAAGAGAGTGTGTTTATCCACAAATATTTTTTAGGCTTTAAATTTTTGATAATTCCAACCTGCCATTTGAACGAAAATATTAGCCGTAAACAAATATAAAAAAGGGGCTAGGCTAAACTTCTTCATAAGACAAGAAATTATTTTTTTAACCAGACAATGCCGAATGTGAATGCGAAGCTATATTAATGTGTCTTACAATTAGTCAATTTACCTTTTGTTACCGAAGAACAGCAACTAATTAAGGGCGATGAATGGCGATGAAAGAGCATCTTATCAGCAATAACTTCTTTTCGAGCTATAAAAGTCTGCCTTGTTAGATCTAATTCGATTTAACGATTCTGCAAAGGCCAACTCGAAAATTGTTGATATTAAGAGCAACTGCGACTCATTTCACCCGTATACTAAGTAAATGACCGAAATATTTTTATCTTTTTTGCTTGGTGCCTTGTACAAAGCTCTAAACTTTGCCTTATTATGCTGAGAAATCTATTCCTACTTGTTCTTCTGTAATGGAGCCATCTTCTTTCAATTTTGTAACAGAATGTACATAGCTCCTTTGGTAAAAAGTTAAAGTAGAAATGACTGCAATTTCGCAGATGGAAAGACAAGTACAATCTTAATCCATGAAAGTTGAGCCTTCTCACTTAGCTTCTTGACAGTATCAATTAACGTTAATGGGTAAAACTTTTGTTGTCCTTCGAAACGAATAGTAATTTTTCCATCCATAACCGTATGATATTTGACCTAACCAATTTGAACGCACTCATGAAAACAAATCATAACAAGCTAAGTAGAAAGTCATTAACTCGATTAAATAAAATAAACAATCAGAATCAATACTTACCGCGGAAAACAAAATATGTATTAGGTCGATAAATGATTGCGGCTCGCTATTCCATTCAATATTTTTCATCATAAGCCCAACTATTGATTTCGAATAAGATTTATTCAGACTTATTGATATCCTTTAGAGTTTGAGCTCTTAGAAGAAGGAAGTCCTTGATCAGTTGTTGACAATATATTTCTTGATTTCCATTGGGTCCATTGTGCTGAAGTGTATGTTTATGCATAAGAAAACTTGTCCAATGGAAATGCCTGGAAGAGAAGAACGCTCTTCAGCAAAACAAGTCCCCATCCAGATGAAAATATATTTATATATAGCTTAATTCCCTTAATACATCTAAGTTTCCGGGCAGCAATGAGCTTCCCTTTGATACCTTCGCAAAAAAAACGTGTTAAATGCGTCTTAACAGAATTTACGAAATCTGGCTTTTATTTTTATTATTATTATTATTTATAGCTATTAATTAAAAAAATTGGATAAAATTTAAAACATAAAGGACTATTGGCTATGTCATCTGGCTATCAAATCCCTTTCCTCAAATCGACGAGGTTTAATCTGGCTATTAAACACCGTCGATCTCCTGTTTAAAATCTTTAATAATTTTTTTTTTTTACAATTTATTTATTTGTAAATAATTTACTGGGGCATTCAGCTAGTATTTTAAAAATTATTAGTGAATTAAATTTAATATATATGTGTATAAATATAAACAGATCAATGGACAAAAGCCTGGATCTGCTAAAGCTGACTTTGGCATTAAGCCCAAATAATGGCTTTATGGGAAAAGTCTTAGTAGTGATTTATGGAGCGATCTTCATTTAATGTTCATCTTTTGAGGTCACACTATTACTTCAAAATGTATGCATATACTCTTCTGGAGCGATTTGTAGTGTCGTACCTTTTGAAATGTACATATGTGTAAGAATAAATTGGGATAAAAGTAGCCTATAGTTCTTGATTTGCCTACACTTTCAACAAAAGTGCTGCCTTTGCTTTTTTATTGCTGCGATGAAGATTTATTAGCTCCAAATCCAAATCAATTACATCTCCTCCAAATGTGTCGATCCGGTAGCCTTGTGAAGATAACTATATTACATCCACCCAGCTTAGGTTAAAATTAGTCATCAGTTAATATACCTATTATCTGCAACTGTTATCGAGGATCCTATTTAATTTAAGAAACATAAATTGCCCTAATCGAACTATAAAAATGTGCTTAAGTTGGTTTTAATCGATTAAAAACTTCATTCCAGCTAAATGGTGGGCACCACATCAACGAGAGGGTCAAATCCCACAGAGCATCATGAATTTATTGTTAAATATAAGCAGAACTCCTATGACATCAATAGATTTTTGAAAAACCATCCCGGTGGCATAGGCACATTGAAAGGCCTGCGCAACACTGACATGACAGAGAGATTTATGAAGGCTCCTCCGCATTCCGATGCAGCAATGTATCTTATGAATGAGTACAAAGTCGAGTGGAATGAGACTAACAAAAATAGCAATAAATTAGCCATGGGTGACAGGAATAACAACTTATTAAGCGTCAAAGTTGACGACAGTATGGAGGTGAGTTTGTTTTTTAAAATACTATAACGTGAACATGGCGGTTCGAATATTTTAATTTGACTTGTTTTCTTACTATAAATAATCATATTCAATGCATTTTGATATTTTAAAATTTGGTAAAATACAGAGCTGAGTAGAGAATACGCTTAAAATGTGTTTGGCTAATGTCTATCGACATCATCCACTTTTTTTAGTTATGTTTTTAATAGAATCTTGTATTAAATAAATAACGATATGTTGAAAACATAATTTTATGTATTAAAGAAAATATCATTTTATCTTTTTTCTTAAATTTTACATAAAAACAAAAAAAATAAATTCGCTGAACACAAAGGTGTATTTTACTTACTTCCTTGTAAGTCACCAAAAATTCTGGTGTCTTGCTTCACACACACAATGTGTAAAATAGCACTTCAAATTCTTCGGTGTTCAAACCTTAGCATCAAGATAGCAACCCATACATTGTTTCTTAGCTTCATTGCATTGAGTACAACAACGCGACATTATGTTGACCGAATATAACATTGGCTTCCCTCAACACTTGAAATATTTTCATTATTTTTAAATATTAAAAAAATAGTCAACCCAAAAGTAAAATAAGTTGCCCAAAGTACTTCTAGTTCCCATTATCTAAAAAGATAATTGAGTTATGATTTCTCTTATCAGCAGTTGTTAGCTTGCCAAGAACCTTGTCTGGATTCAATTGACGGTAGCAAACACATAATGTAAGCCAACTTTTTTTAACAAGATCAAGTTTTGTTTCGTAATATGTATGTGCGGATATATTTACGCACAAACTTTAAGATATCTCGATTGGTGTAGCGTAAAAAGTACGCACAGATGTGCTATCTGCTTCTAATTGTTTTTAGGTTTCTCTACCTAAGGGTTCCAAAGGAATACTTAGTAATACTAAGCCGCTGATGTCCGTCCGTACGTACGTCACAGAGTTGTATCTCGTAAGCCGATAAAGGGAGACACTTACAATTTTCACAGAAGATTTACCGCTAAAACAACAAATAATGAAAATGATATAAAGTTAAAAGCAAATGGGGGTCAACATACAAAAGAAGTGTTTAATAAAATCGCAACTCAACACCTAAAAGTAGAAAATGACCCCGTTTCATGGAGCAACTTAAACGTTTTTTAAACTAGGCAATGATCCCATTCATCCAACAGAAATTAAAAGCTCGAATTTCAATAAGAAAAATCCATAAAAATAAAAACTTTGCAAACGATCATTCGTTGGGAAATGAATGTCAAAAAGTAGTGGTGTTAGTGCGAATTGAATGTTATATAGTTTTCTAATCCAAGCAAACGAAGTGTATCATCAATGAATATCTGCTTTCGTGGCGGCATTTTTCTCATTCCGAAAAAATTAAATAAAGAAATATATTTTTTTGTGAATTTGATGTGTTTGAGTTTTGATTGTAAAATGTAAACATTGAATGGCGTTGCGGGTGCTGGTTATATTTAAGGCACACGAGGATATTCAATGTTTACATATTTCTTGATTACCAATCCCTTGAGATGAATTGTTGAATGGTTTGAAATGAATTACTCGAATGAATATGCCAAAACATTTCTACAGTAATTCAGCATCAATAATCTTTTAATCTTGTCATCGTTTTAAATCCTAATTTTTTAAACTTCTTAATTTCCCATCTGGAAGTTCTTGTTCTTATTTGAATTGTAAGGAAACCGATGTTGAGCTTTTACTTTGTCTGGCTTACTCGTACATATTTATGATCTATGCTAAGAGAACTTTTAATTCAAATAATTATAGTGACGCCTACTCTTGAGACTCTCGACAAAAGAGAACGGTATGGAAATGATAAGGCAGCGCCAAATATTGGACAAATGTGGTTTTTATAAATTTCCGATTATCCTTGAACTATGAAGCAAGGTATAAGTGTTGGAATGAACTGTTTCCAAACAGACAACTATTTATTTCAAAGAAAAACTTGATAACATTCTGAAATAACTGTCGTAATGATTTTTGTTGCAAGCTTGTTGAAAAGTAAAGCTTCGCTACGTTTCTGCACCATCGAAAGATACAATTTAGCTGATGAATATCCAAAACTAAGGTGCTGATCGAATAGTTACACGTCAGTCTCGTATGATCATCAATAAATCGAGAGCGGTGGTTTGATGTGATTTTCTAGGATTCACCCATGATTTGATGTGATTTTCTAACTATCATAAAACTATCAAATTAGACTTGGTGATTATAACACGGTAGGTTCTTAAGAAAATATGAGAATTAGACCAAAAGTCCTATAATTTTCACTGGCGCAATATTGAAAGAAAACCACCAGCGTTCGGCAAACAACAAAAGGTGATATCACCCAATTTGGTTTTAAATCTAATCAAAACAACTATAAAAAAATACAAGATACGACGCTATAGGTTTAAGCATACCATAAAGCCATTGTAAACAAATTTTCAGAATAAGTAGTATTTCAAAGTCAAAGAAAAAAACCAATAAGTCCCCTTACTTTTGTATATAAACAGGTTATGAGCCACCATAACTGTCTAACGATATCGGTACTACAACATCAAACTATAATAGATAAGACATTCGCTTCAAATTGATATCAAACGTATATTATTGTACATAAAGTTTAACACTGTCGTGGATTGAGATAAGGATCACAGTAAATTGACTTTCGCGTGAGGTCAACATCGGAATGTCGATGCCTTTATTATAGTTATCGATTTATTTTTTATTTTTTTCAATGAATCCCTTTCGCCTTAACATAAACCTTCGATTTAGAGAACATTCGAATATCGTTTTCTAATTCGACCAGCTCGTGTTCGATCTCGACTTTTCGATTTCTTATTCGAAGAGTTTCAGTGGTCATCGGCATGTGATTTAGTTCGCTGACTAAATCTTTGAATTCTAAAGAAAAAAAGTAGTTAAAAGGGGTAAGAGGCGATTTAAGTTGAATGTACTTTTCTGTGAATTATTAAGAGCAGTTAGTCGTTCTTCTTCCGAGAGTGGCTCATACCCGAGAGGACAGTTGCGGTCACGTAGTTGTTCCTTTTGCTTTTGAACCTCTTTTTCACGTTTCTCGCGCTCCAAGTACTTTGGTAGACGGACATCTTGGCGGTCTCCAAGTTCATGTACTCTCTTCATGGACCGCTTGGTTGAATGTCGCGGTGAGCTGCTCGTTGGTGTTTGATTTCTCTCTGAATCTATTGCTAAGTTGTCAAAGTGTAAATTGATGTCATAATGATTTTCAGCCGTGTGCTTATCCTCGGCAACCTGAAATGTTGATAAAAGAATTTATGAATTTACTGTCACTGTTTCGATCATGTATCCTTTTTCTCACATCGCTTGAGCCCTGTTCCTGTCCAGTTTCCGAATCTTGATATCTACGTGAAAGTAATATTTATTTGCACAGTTCAAGAAAGTAAACTCTGTTTACCTCTTCAGAGCCTTATAAAGGAATTCTTCGTCCTGAATATCGTCCGTTTGCACTTCTCTGTCGCAAGTCTCCACTTTTATTGATCCCGTTGCTGCGGATCCTGCTCTACAGCACATCATTGATTTCACACAGTCACATGAGCATTCTGTACTCGGTGTGCGTCGAGACAGAAATTGTCTATTGTCCAATGACTTGTGCCTTTGGTGTCTTTGTAATGCCGTCAATTTCTCCAACTCAAGCGACTGCGGTAATTGCTGACGACTAGAAGTTCTTTGTAGCTCCTTTAGGTGCAGTTTGTTCTCACGTAGAAAATTTCTTTTATGTTTAACTGCCAATTGGGAAATCAATGGTTAGTAAAATTGATTGCTGTAAATATTGGTTCCTTTGGCAACTAGTGGCGCCCACTCACTTGGTTGTGGAAAAACACCTTTCAGCGACGGTAGCATTACATTTATTTTATAAACACACCTTGAACGCGGAAAAATATACAAATCAATCGACGCAAAAATTGATTTACCAGAAAAAATAGAAATAAACGGAAATTTTTGAAAACAACAATTAAAAACATCAACGACCAGTCATTTGTTGTTTTTGTGGGCAAAACAATCGTCGGTTGGAAATGTTTTAAAGATGACAGTGACGTTTGCCATTGTGAATTGGAATGAAGGTTGTGGCAAGGTAAGCATGACGAAATGAGAAAAAGTTGGAATTTTCAGTTTGAAATTATAACTTTGAAGAACATATGCAATTTTAAAATTGAATTAAATTTAAATTAACACAAAACCGATGGTAAGTTTCTTAACTTCATACTGACTGCCTGTTTTTAATAATAGTTATCTGTAAGTATTTTGTTAGTTTATTTAACTAATTTTTTTCTGTAATTTAAGACATCATGGACGCCGTTCATAAAATATGTATGCATATGTACGAACACAAAAAACTTATTTGTATAAAATCATATGAGTATACCAATAATTTTTTTTTTCTGAAACACTCAAAGTTAACTTTATTTTTAACAGTTAAAAGTTGCGAGTCAAACAGGAAAAGACATTTGAAGTGCAGTCTGTTTGAGGTGTTATAGTATTTTCAACCTGGTAGTCTCTAATTCTTCATTTTTTGTAGGTAATAACAGCACTTAACCAACACCATTGGATTCGAATTGAGTGCAACATAAACGCAGATCTGATTCAAATAGAATTACTCGATCCGATATTAACGTGGCTTGTAAAGATTTAGTTTCAGAGAAATATCAGAGGAACAGAAAATGGCTAAACGAAGAACGAAGAAATAAAAATTAGGCCGGGTAGGTAGGTCTTCGGAAGAGAAAAACTGTCAAACTGAATCCTCTTTCGATCTTTCAAACTGGAAAAGCATGTACCTGAATTGAATCCTAACCCTATTTGAACTCGATCCCCCAATCCAGTCATATAAACGGTGTGAATGCATTTATTTTTACATTTTCTCCCTCACCGTCAATATAAGTATATCCTCTTTTTATAGTCGATTCTAATTCGATCTTTCAAAACCAGTTACAGCAAAAGCCTTCTGAAATATCTATCCTATTCAATGCGTACATAGTTAATACCTCGGTTTTTTTTCTAATTTGTTTTTTTTTTTCAGCACCTAGTCAACTGGGACAAAGCGATGGTGCCGCAGATATCCAAAATAACACCCTACTATGACGAATGGGTTCATAAGCCAGTCGACCGTCCTTTACGTCTATTCGGCCCATGGTACCTGGAAATGTGCACAAAAACGGCTTGGTGGGTGATTCCGACATTTTGGATACCAGTGATCTTTTATTGCATTAACGATAAATTTTCCGAAAGCTGGCAACGCTCAGAAGTAAGATGCTATATAAATTCTCTTTCGACTTATATTTAATCATGTTTTTCTTTCAAGGTGCTCAGTTTGGCGATCTACTTCACTGCTGGTATTTTTCTCTGGACCTTCCTTGAGTATTGCTTGCATCGTTGGCTCTTCCATATGAAAACCAAAAACACTCAAAGTGGTGTCGTTTGTACTATTCACTTCATGCTTCACGGATTGCATCACAAAGTTCCTTTCGATCCGCAACGATTAGTATTCCCACCAATACCTGGCGCCGTCATTGCTTCAATTTTATACTTCCCCGTTAGTTTTGTGATTCCCAATCCAAGGGTATTACTTGGCGGAGCCCTATTCGGTTATCTATGCTATGATTTGACGCACTACTATTTGCATTATGGAAGCCCCACTTTAAAGTACATGTATCACATGAAACGATATCACTACCAGCACCATTTCGCTCATCAAGATCAAGGCTATGGCATCAGCAGCCCTTTGTGGGATTTTGTGTTCAACACACAGATTCATTTAAGAAAACTGCGCTACAAATTGAAATGGAACTGAGCTAGAGGGCCTAGTCCTTCTAGATTTTAGATTAATATCATTAATTTATTTGCTAAATTGTTTTTTAATTTACTTTTTTTATCCGTCTATTTTGTGGGACTTTTTTGAATGAATAAGAGATAATATCGACGTTTGTATGCACTTAAGAACGCTATTTTTGTAAAAATAAATTTTTTGAAAAAAAAAACATTTGAATAATTTCTTCCTTCCTCATTCATAAATTTTGGTTCCTTTTGACTATAGACGCATGGGGCCCTTATTACCATTGAAAAAATAAAATACACATAATACATAAATGTATTTACTATTTATTTTTTAAATATGTTAACACTGTTAATTATACAAGATATGAGTAGACTCATTCAGTTCTATAGATCTGCAACCAATGATTTTTTTCTAAACACCTTAATTATATATTTAAATATGAAATATGGAACTTGAACGTTTGGACAGCCTTAATTTTGAAGACAAGAGCGAGTGCGCCACGGAATACCACGCAATCTTTCTGATGTAATTTGTCAGAACAAATTAACACTCTCCTAATTTTGAACTTGCAGTGAAGATAAAGTTTTTGTTTTTAACAGTGTCGACTAATTGAAAAAAAAATTGACAGTGACTTTACTTGCAGGTAGGAGGTAACAAAAACGATCCTGTACTTTATAACGAGATTACAATTTGAAAATAGATGTATTTTTTTTTTCTGACACCCTATAAATACTTTATTTGAATTGAAACTAAACAGACATATCGCGTGCACTCACCACTTATTTAGAATTTTCGCCCAGAGATGGCATCAAAGACATATAGACGGTAGGATTATTGTTTACATTTTATCACCCTTTGACAGACAAACATGATTTAGTTGTTAAATGGCAGGTGTAGTTTTCTGTTGGTTCCCACTTATATTTACCTGAGTCAAGGGAACAAACAAGCAAAAGATAAGAATAAATGCATCATAAGTGAATTGTACTTAAGAAATGTGGCTTATGTTATCTTTTGTTTTTGTTCGTTACTTGCACGGGCTGGCTTTATGCTCTTAGTTGTTGCATGATTACCACGCCATGGCTTAGGCCATCGGTTGTCTCATATAGGTAATTAGACAACGTCAAAGTATTATAATTGAATTATAGTATAAAAATAGTTTGTGTATTGATTAGTAGGAAACTGTTGCGAACCCACTGAAATCGTGAAAGTTTTTTTGCAAACAAATCCCGGGGAATTTGGGTAAAATGGCGATGCTATGGCATCGCAAAGAATGATTAATCGGTGAGGATACAAATGAATTGGTCGATGAAGTAAATGTTATAGAGTATTTCACTTTTCTTAGTTTGGTTTTCCGAGTACTGATAATAGCTACTCTGGTTTTGGTGTTCTATAGCGAGGTGGCTATCTATCATGTGAACGAATGGTCATGGAAACAAATTCAATGTAAATATGGTAAGCATTGCCTATTGGGGCACCTGTTTACCACTTATACAATATATTATGCAAACATTTTCTATCTGTTTATATTTAGACAACTGTACCAGAATACTATTCGTAGCTGATCCCCAATTGCTGGGCAATATCCATGAAAAGTCGTTGATCAGTCCACTAGCAAGATATGATGCTGATAGGTAAAGATGTTATTTTTATTTTTATTTTTAACATAGAAAGTGTTGTTTTGAATTTATTAATCATCGAAAATATGTATATAAAATTATTTATTTAAGAGCTATAGATCGGGGAACATTTATCATTTAATATTCTTTCTCCGCTTTGCGCATTATTTGCGAACCAAGCAAGTAGGAAACGAAATTCGATTAACATACAGTGGAAGCTTTTGAAATAGAGACATCGGTTTATTAAAATCATCAATACAGGACGCTCAAATGCCTGCACAAAAGACCTTAACCCTTCAGCTCATTGCTTTCTAGTAAAATATTTCCAATTTTATCGTGCGACTGAGCTTTCTAGAGGATTGTTCAACCAAATATAATCTGCGCCTTGGTCTTGTCTGGAAATAGCGATCTCTCTTAATTCTTGAACTTCGACTATCATACACATCATACCAAACATACTGTTAACTGCAATAGGCGAAAAATCGGCAACATTTTATTTTTAAGAAATATTCCAGCATCCAATCAAATTTAACTTAAAAATATCTTGGAATTTCTTAGCCAAACTAAATCCACACTAGAGTATATTTCTTTGTCAATGAATACTTGAAATTGTTTGTACGCAGATACCTCCAGAAGACATTTGAACGTGCTAATGCATTTACTCGACCTGATATTATTTGCTTTCTGGGGGATTTACTCGACGAGGGTAACATAGCATCACCCAGCCATTACAGCAGTTATGTAAAAAGATTCAAAAATATTTTCAATACAAATCCAAACGTGAAAGTAAGTTGCGGATCAAATTTATGGCAATAACATGTTAATGTATGTATACTTTTCAAGCGCATACATATTCCTGGGGACAATGACATCGGTGGTGATAACGGCGAATACATATCAAACTCGAACATTCGCCGTTTCGAAATCGAATTTATGTACGAAGATCTCTTTGACTATGATAATCGTTTACGTTTCTTTAAAATAAATCGCATGGTTATGGACTTTACAAATCCGGATAGAGAAAACAATTTTGATCGAACACGAATTGGCTTATCCCATTTGCCATTGCTTATGTCCGGTGGACCATTATTACGAGCGGTTCTCAACGACCTGGACCCACATGTGATGTTCTCTGGCCACTGGCACGAGTCAAGGATATTTTTGTATCCTTCTACGCAATCGATACAGATCTATGATAATGACATACGAAAGTTCGACTTAAAGGAGCTTAAGAATGATCATACATATCTTGAAATAATGGTGCCAACTTCATCATACCGCATGGGAAAACCGAAAATGGGCTACGGCTATGCAGTTTTAGGTAAGACGACATTTTAAAAACTGCTCGTATTTGAAAAAAAACTTTATATAAATTGTTAACAGAAAACAACAACAGACTTAATTACACGGTGCTTTGGAGCAATAATCGTTTTCTGTGTCTCATTATCTATGTTATATGGGCAGTAATGGCATGTTCGACACTTGGAGTTTTCAATATGATGACACGCTGTCCTTTCCGAATTGCCAAACGACATAAACAATATCGAATTTCATCTATACCTTAAGTTATATTGTTCGAATGTTATACCCTTATTTATAGAAGATATAGACTCCTTGAGATAATCATATTACATATTTTTAAGTAACGGTGAAGACCCACAAATATATACTTTACACAAATATACATTTTTATATAATTTTCTCGCTCTTGAGGTGGTCATAAGCAATACAAATTGAAATGAATCATTTCGCGCATATACATGGTGTATATTTGGAACGAAGTTCATAAGCTAGTGAGGAAAAATGAAAATCAGATCAATGCAGTGCAGGAGTTGCAAGTATATTATTGATGGCCTGCAATGCAATAAGCGAGGCCTTCAGAGCATCAATTTAAAAAATATTCCATCGATTTTCAAACAAGCTTTGTTTACGTTTTAGGGCTCACATTCGAACTCCAGTAAATTGATTTTGTATACACCGGCCCAGATATGAGCATTCTTAGAGTATAATGCTCAATAAAAACCTTACAAATTATATAAATTGAATCTTAATCTTAAAGCTAAAGCATTGTCCATAATGAAAGTAAGTATTAACGCGCATACAGAACATACGAGATTTGTGAACCATTCATTAAATGACACGTGAAGTTGTTCATATATACGTTTTCATTCAATGTCTAAGACCTTAGAGCAAATGCAAAACAATTTCGATGTCAATACCTTAGAGCAAATGCAAAACAATTTCTATGTCAATACTGAGCCCAAATGAACATCTGCATTTAATTGAAGATCTACATTATTTGTATTAAACAGCTGAAAGGTCAATTTTTAGTCAAGCGATATATAAATAATAGTGACTGCAAATCGGTAAAATGCTCTTGACTTGGATAGATAGGTAGCTATTTATATACTGACCTTTACTTGTTTGCAGGTGTAATTGATGGGATCAACCAAGCACAGAATCTCATCTTAACAACAGACAGTGCGCAAATCATTTACATTACGGTAACCCAATGCAGATTTTGTCTTGTTACCTTGTCCATCGCTCAATCACTTTGAGTTCAATGCCGCGAAACTGCGTGAAACGTCCCGAGAAGTCAATGTTATCAGTTGAGCAGACGAAGGTGAAATCCTACAAGAACTTACTTGCTCCCCACACAATGAAAATAAATGCTGGAGCGGGCAAATTAGCGTCAAATGACAGAAGAGACCGCAAGCTCGTTTGCTTGAGGACAAACTTTGAACAAGATAATGAATGGGTCTTCGATTAAGATCAACATCAAATATATTTAGTTTAAAATTTCCGGATTCTTTCTAATGTTTCCATTTGAAACACTTTAAAATGTAATAAAATGTGGACTATCACCGAACAATAATATTTTTTTTTTCAAGCTCACCAATAGGATCCAAATTCTGTAATAGACTGAAATGCTGGAAACTTTTCCTTTCGTCATATTTAAATAATTTGAACAGCATGCATTTCATTACAAATAAAATAAAAACTATATTGAAATGTGCAATTTTCATGCGTCACTTGTCAGATACAAAATATTTTCGCTCCTCCTCAAAATATGCAACAAAAGCGTAGCATCATCAATCAGTTTCTTCCCGATTTCAACACGCAAACTGAAATGTTTTTTATTTTACGCAATATTTTTTTTTTTTGGTCCAACTAACTCAATTTGACTTCGTTTTTTTTTTTGTTTAAAAAAAGTAATTTTAAATTCGAATATAACACAAAAATATATATATAAATTAAAATTAAACAATAAGCGCCACCTGTGTTTCAGTTTAAACAGCTACGACCGTTAGCGCCATCTAAGCCGGAAACAAAACAATTACGAAACTTCGTGTAGCCCAAGGAAGAAGACGCCTCAAAAGATGGCGTATTTTTTGACAAAACACCACGCCAACTGCAACTGAGATTATTTTTGATAAATATTTTCTTATAGTTTGGCCGGACAAAACTAGCCGTAGTTCCTCATAATAGCAATATACGCTTAATCATTTGTTTATAATAACAATCAATTGTGTGTAATATTAAATGTACTTTCGATTATCAAAAGAAAAGTCCAAATCCAGTGAGTGACAAAACCGAAAAGAAAAAAAAACTAAATGGAATCAAGTTCGAAGACGACGTCGCAAATAAAAGGGCCAACACAATAATTATCGCATCGCCGACAAGTGTACTAGAGAAAAACAAATTGGGTTTATTAACACTTGGAGAATTGGTTGAACGAAAACCAATTTTTGATACAAATAGGAAATCTGCATCTGCAAAAATAAAGGTTCGCATTAAATTTGTGCTTAATTTTTGTGAGGCAGGGAAAACAGCAGAAAAAGCCGAATGTTTTTTCTCCCTCCGATTTTTTTTCTTCATATATTTTTTGCCTTTTTGCTCTTATGATTCCGCATCTCTTTCTTGTTTTGATCGTGTCAATTTTTTTGCCGCTTTGCATTTAATTGTTTCTTCTTTTTTTAATAGAAAAATATGAATCTATTAGCCCAAGTAGCTTACATAGATTGATTACGTTTTTTGTTGTTTATTGTATTTGGCGCAAATTCCGATGGAGATTAAGGGTTGATCTGGTTATCCGGTCTTCAAGTGTATGTTTCTTGGGTACCATCCTATGAGACATTGTTTATTTTCTTTTTTATTTGTAACCCTTGACCTTTATCGTTAATCGGAAGGTTGTGAAAAGTCGAATCTCTTGAGCAGATATTTGTTCACACGCAGCATTGGATCTCCTGACTTTGAATTATATATGTTGGAGCAGCTGTCGCCCAACAAGTCGCAGCGGAGTTTGTGGCGGATCTATGACGGATTTGTCTTAAGCATGCGCCATGATTGGTCAGAGATGGTTTGAGCGCAGTTTTGGGACTCTACAAAGTTGTGTTCATTTGCATCTAAACTCTTGTTGAATTGAGGGACGTTATTATGTCATTTCAACCTCGGACCAAATCGAAAACGCAGTTTTTCTTTGATACTAACGAGGACATTATGCCTTGTCATAGCTTTTTTATTTATTTTCATCTTTGACTGACGCAGCGTTCCATTTAGGTTCAGTCGGACATTGTTCAGAAAAGTGTCCGCTGTAAATACCGTGCGGTTTGATTCAAAACTGTGCCTAGATTTAAATGATCTCAAGAAATATGAGATTTGTGGTCGCAGAACTAACAACTCTGATTATCCGCTCTGATTCCACCGTTCGCGAGTGATTGGCAATTTTCTGGAAAATATAACTGGTACTATGATTGGAGTGGAAAATATAGTTTTTAACCTTCTTTTGTTTTGTACGTTTTTATAATGTAAAGCATTTTTATTTTATTTATTTAAGCAAAATTATTTCGCCAGAAGCGAATAGGTTTAAACGATATGGCGGATATAACATATCCGACCGGCTGTAGGCCTCTCACGGAGGACCTTGGCACGGATGAACTAATAAGACGCCTGAAGGTACTTTTTGCTTTTTTCTCCTATAAATCTACAATATATATAAAAAATTTATATTTTAAAGACCTTAGCCCACACACTACAGGCAATGGGACAGGATGACGGTGCCTACCATCAATATATCCCATTGGCATTACATCTAGTCGATGAGTACTTTCTTCAACATTCATCACGTGATGTACAACTGTTGGTTGCATGCTGTATTGCAGACGTATTACGTGTATACGCACCAGAAGCACCATACAAAGACCAGGACCAAATCAAATCAATTTTCATTTTTTTCATCAAGCAGTTACAGGGTCTCAAAGATCCCAAAGATCCATCGTTTAAAAGATACTTTTACCTACTGGAGAACCTGGCCTATGTGAAATCATTTAACATGTGCTTCGAAATAGAAGACTCTCAGGAGATTTTTGGTCAATTATTTTCCACCATGTTTAAGATCATTAAGTAAGTTTATGACTGTAATACAACAAGGAAAAAATATAATTTTTTTTATAATTCCAGTGATGAGCATAGTGGAAAAGTGAAAAACTTTATGATTGATGTCCTAAGTCCATTAATAACTGAGGCTGATAATTTTACCACCGATCTATTGGATCTAATATTAATCAACATTGTTGAGCCATCCAAGACACAAAATAAAAACGCTTATCAACTGGCAAGAGACTTGATCATAAAGACCAGCGATTCGCTCGAGTCTGTCATTAAAATAGTAATATATGTTTTTTCTTAATATCCTAAAGTATTAAAAAATCTAAATCCTTTTTTTTTCATTTATTTTTGAAGTTCTTCAATCAAGTCCTTATTATGGATAAAATCGATAAATCGTACGCGATATCGTTCAAAATATATGATCTCATCTATGAACTAAATGTCATCAATCCACAGATATTGTGTTCAATTCTGCCGCAATTGGAATGCAAGCTGAAGTCCACAAATGAAGTTGAGAGACACAGTAAGTTATGCGTAAAAATAATCTTATTTAAGTCGAAGCTGCGTTTCATATATGTATACTCGTCCCACCACGTGTCTTATGTTAAATTAAAACTTTGTTCCTTACTCATTTTAAAACTGGATGCGAGTTTTTCTGCTTAAGCTTCTTTCTCATTACGAGTGTCGACCCTAAATACAAGTGGTAATTATGTCTAAGCGAAGTTTTCCTATACTGATGGCTTTCTAGTTGGAATTTACTTTAAAGATCCAATCAGGTGACTATAGGGGATATTTATGCTAAGCCGTAAAATCACCTCTTAAATTTTGATGATGAGCTCGTCAAGGGATGTAACTTTATGACGCCGAACTTGATAATCATGATTATTTCACGAATCCGTAGTATTCAAAGATCTGTATCATTGGTAGGAAAGGTTCAGAAACCATTTTAAAAGTTTTTAAGTCTGTTTCTAATCAGTTCGGAGTAAAGCTTGGAAACGTAATGAATTCTTAATGGTATAATGATGACTTGGAAGAGGAAATCCCCTATCACGACAGTGCTTATATGTTTATACCGTTTTACAATGTAATTCGACTGAACTGTTCAGATTTTATTATATTATTCTAATTTTTATATCGCGTTTTTGCTGTAAAATTCTTAATCCGCATAGTATATACTGGGGTTTTAATCACACATTGAAAATATATATTCAACAGAGGCTGTTTCCCTACTTGCTCGAATGTTCTCTGAAAGGAATTCATCACTATCGAAAAAACATCCAGCCTTGCTTCGTATGTTCTTTGGTAGATTCTGTGACATTGCCGTATCTATACGCATCAAATGTGTTCAAAGTTCCATGCATTTCCTACTCAATCATCCACATCTACGAAAGGACATAATCGAATGCCTAAAAGTCCGTCAGCACGATTCGGATGAGGTTGTTCGCTACGAGGTTGTTATGGCAATTGTTGAAACAGCAAAACGTGACTTTAAAATAGTCTGCGAATCAGAAGATTTGTTAGAATTCGTCAAGGAGCGTACGCTCGACAAAAAATTTAAAATACGCAAAGAAGCCATGAATGGCCTGGCAATGATCTACAAACAGACATTATGTGAGCCAAACGATATACCCACAGCAACTAAGAACGCAGTCGATTGGATAAAAAATAAAATTTTACACGGCTATTATATGCCTGGCCTTGAAGATCGTCTGCTGGTAGAAAGGCTTTTGATCACATGCCTGGTACCGTACAAGATGGCATCGGAAAATAGAATGAAGAAACTGTATCATTTGCTAGGTACTTTGGATGAGAATGCTACAAAAGCTTTCATCGAACTGCAAAAGAATCAAATGAAAGTACGTAAGACAGTCAGTGATTGGGTGAAGCTTCATCATACAAAGGACATAACCAGCAAGGTACAGAAGGAGCTGAATGCCAAATTATCTTCCATAATCAAGTAACTTACTGAGACTTTTAAGCGTTTGTGTTTTTCTAAGTAGCTAATTTTCCTTTCGTAGGTTACTGCCTGATCCACTTAAGGCGCATGAGTTTCTTACGAAGTTCAGTATCAACATGCGGAGGGATTCAGGACTGCTGCGATACATGGAGGCTATCTTAAAGCGCGATGTGTCATGCAAGGAATGTGCCGATACAATGGCAGCTTTGTTGAAGAAACTAGGCAATCCAATTATGACTAATCTGTATTATAACACTGTTAAAATGTTGCTTGAAAGGGTGGCATCAGTAATGGTAGACAAGGATTCGATAAGAATTCTAATTGGGTGAGCTGGTTAAATGGAGAATTTTTGAATGCAACTAAATTTTTTATTCTTGCAGCTTGGTCGAAAATTGTATGCAAGAAGGTGATATGGCGGACGAAGTTGGCATTCCGCGGGAAGAAGCCGGTGAACGTGGTCTGAAATTATTGAGCGTAAGTATGTCATACCAACTGCTCAAGTGGCACAAAACAATAAGCTCACCATAACTTATATTCATAACACTATTTTTTTTAGGTACTTTCCTATGTATTCTCAGCACATTTTCTCAATAAGCCCACATTGCGTCACATGATTGCCTTAATGAGCTACGACGTGACATATGCAGCTCCTCTTATCCTTAAAGCATTCACACATTTGGGGCGATATAAGCCACTCTGTGAAATTGATAATACGGTGCTTGAAGAAATCGTACCAATTTGTCGTGTCTTTGCTTTGACTGGAACTGTAAAACAGGCCAAACACGCAGTGCGTTGTATATATGTAAATTCACAATCCAGTGTTACGTCCGACAAGCCGGCAGTTGTTCACCCAATGTTTCCAGAAATTGTAGAAATCCTTAAGGCAACCTTAACGTCAGATTGTGAGAACTACCGAACGAAAATCGTTTGCTTGGGTCACATAGCGTACAATATGCCAGTAGCGTTCCAGACTACAATGAAAAGTATGATAGCAAGACGTATCGTCAAAGAGCTACTAATTCAGGGAGTACCAGAAGACCGATCATATACCCTACCAACAGGTGATTGGTGTGATGAAGCAGACCTACCTCCGGATACTCAGTGCAAATTGGATGCATTAAAAACAATGGCTCGTTGGCTATTGGGCCTGAGAAATGATGAGAAATCGGCACAAAAGACATTCCGCATGTTAAGTGCGTTCATCAATCAACGAGGTGATTTACTTGAACAAAACCGTCTATGTCCAGCTGAGAAATCGTGGCTACGGCTGACGGCAGCATGTTCTATGCTCAAGATTTGTGAACAAAAAGGCGTTGGAGATCAATACAGTACTGAACAGTACTTTAATTTATCTCAGTTGATAGTATGTTACATAGATAGGATAGCCTTTGAATTAGCGCACGTTAATTTTTCTGTTTTTACCTCGCAGCTGGATCCAGTCCGAGAGGTAAGAGAAATCTTCACGAGAAAACTTCACAAAGGTCTGAGCAAGGGGCTACCAAATAAATGTTTGCCGCTGGATTTCATGGGATTCTATGTGCTCTGTGGTCACGAAAAAGATAAAAAGTACAATTTGCTCAAAATAAATTAAAAAAAAAATGATTTCCCTGATGGACCCTTACCTTCCGTTTTTTTAGATTATTGGAATGCATGAAGCACTTTATCGAAGCTGATGTTAATAGAAGAAGAGACTACTTGAAATCCATCTCGACATCCAGTAAAGATATTTTTTTAATTTTTACAACAAAATCGTTTACGTTTTTCCTTCTTATTTTAGGCGTTACAATAGAGAATCAACCCATTCACATTCTACCTGACTTTATGCTCGCATTTGCAATTCCAGTTATAGCCCATGATTCACAATTTACAGATCATGAGGATAGAATGCAGTTGAAAGAGGTTGAGAAATGTCTGCGATTTATTTTAGAACCACTGATGGCCAACAAGGAGACTTTCTCTTATGGATTCTATAGAAATTTGGTTGAATTGATAAAAAACCATGAGGATAGCACACCAAATGCTGAGGATAAAAATTATAATTTTGTAAGTTAAAAGTTCTAATCTGGGAACTATAAATTTATATCATTTGCCTGAAATGTTGCTTGCCAATTGAAGATACCTCTAGATTATTTTCTTAATGCCAGGTACTAGTAGCTTGCTAACTTTTTCCATTTACACACCATTCTCCATCAGTTTTTTTTAACTATTTAGACATATTTTAATGAAAATTTTTTCTCGAAGGTGGTTTGAGCTCTGCCGGAATGATTTACCCACCACATTTACATTTTTAAATTTGTTCAAAACACTAGATATAGCACACTCACCATCTTTATAAATATTTGCATGACTTTTTTTCTTTTTTGTGGTTGGCTACGCAACAACAAATTTTATCAAATGATTAAAACAAACACTTTTCGTATTACATTTAGAAAATGTGGGCAGCATGTGACTTAGCAATGTACATTATTAATTCAAAAGTTGGAGCGTGTGATAGCAGGGACTTTGCAATCACAACTGAGCTACCGGAAATGTATTATAAATCGGTAGCAGGTTTTCAAAACAGAAAAATCTACATACCAGCAGATATGTTCACGACTGGAACATTTGTTAATTTTTCGGTTGAACGAAAAAAGACAGGTCCAAATGTTGTAACTAAACGCCCGCCAACAACACTTCCAACCAATAATAAATCAACTGCCTTCAGTGATCTGACATCAAAAAGTGCACAAGTAAGACAATTATACATGTTTTGTTTTTAATATTAACAATTCTTTTTGTGTTATTTTCAGAACAACAGTACGTCCTTTGATGACATCAAAAACGATAACTCCGAATCAGAGGCATCAGCGCCAAAAAGATCGAAAACCACGCGGACTGAAGATCCATAATCGTAAGCCGGTTTCAGGGTGTACCCTGAATTAGTCTATCACGTTTTTCTCCACAACTTTTGTTTAGTTTTGTTAAAAATATTTGGATTCATAAGATGCTGGAGGAAAAGTACACATATGTTAAGATGGGTTCATAGTATTTCTGTTACATTAATGGCAAAGCTATCTTTTGTCTTATGACTTCATTGACTATTGTACTTGTTCATTCAAATTTATTTTTTTTACCATGTTAACGAAAATCAAAAGCAAGTAAACGTTAATTTAAAAACTACAAATAAACTGTTCATGAAACTATCGTTGTAAAAATAAAAAATATATATAATTATATGAATCTGAATAATTAGATATCAAAGATATTGATTTCTACTAGAAATTGATTAAATATTTTGTTAGTCTTCTATTATTACACTTTTTTAGTTTTTATTAAATTTTATTTGATTTTATTATTATTATTATTGCTGTTAAGCCAATTTTCGAGGAAAAAATAAGAAAAAAAAACACCTATGAAACAAATTATATATTTATATACGTATAGTTTAAAACTTGAGTTTGTCATTATCATTAATTAAAAATAATAAATATATATGTATGTATTTAAAACAAAACCATTAATAAATACAGATGGAAAACAAAATATTATTTGAAAACTATTCTTAGTGAAAATATAGCTTACAGAATAACGATGAAATAAAAATTGCTAGATTTGTAAGATCGATTAAATGAAATAAGAATAAGTAACCAGAAAGAAAATAATATAAAAATGAACATTTTATTAATGATTTTAAATCTCATGACTTGTTTATTGTATCCTTGATTTTTTTTCCAAAACATTTGGATGGTCTGGCGGAGTTGGAGTCGATCACGAAAAATTGAATCGCATGTTAATAAAGTCGATTTGATTCACGAACGATCGTTGTCTTATGTCCAAAACACATAAACGGAATTTTGGGCTCATCGAACTTTTTACTTTGACTCACCACATTTCAAAAGGCGGATAATGTTTCATCAAATAATTAAGATGAAAAGCGGTCTTGGAATTCAAATATCTTTGCAGGAACATTAAAAGTTATTAATCTAAAACCGTTTCAATAACTTGCAATTGCGTATCAGAGTCGTTAGGGAATTTGAAAAGGTCAGCAATTCTTTTAACGAAAATAATGAAGAATTATTGAATTATTTATTTGTCAAAACTAACAAATCAATTTTTAAATAAGCTAGCTAATTACAAATTTCGGTTCTCATGGCAAAGAATATAACACAGTTACTTTACATTTTTAAATTTTTAATAATAAATAATTATGAAAAATTAAATATCGCCCCCACTGTGACGAGCTTAGAAAAGCTCAATATACCCTATCTATGGATTTTGTGTGAGCAAACCATTCAATTGACATTTCCGAAACACTTTGTGACATTTGTCAACTGTCAAAGAAACGAGATTCTTAAAATAATTTGGGCAAATTAAGATTAATTTTTATTTTGTATGAACAAATACGACACGAGAAAGGATCCTTGCAAAGCATATGCTTGTAGAATTCAAGCCTGCTTGACCAGTATTGAATTTGTTTTTCTTTTAAAAACAGTGGCTAAAAATCTATTTTTTGTTATATAACAGGAAACCATTATCAAGAAAGTGCATGCTTGAAAGAGCTGGAACAGATGCGATTGTGTTGCTTAAAGTGGCATAAGGAATCTTGGTGCTGTTCTGGAATTCAATTAGAAAACAGCTATTTACCCAAAAACGATACAGGCGATAAATAAAAATAGTAAGTGTTAAATAAAGCCAAATAATATCGATAGATCATATTATTAGAAAAACAGTCTGCCAAGATTAGGAAGAACTAGCCATAACTTGAAGTCATATTTTTAATTCTCTTGATCCAAACATCCAATAATAATCATTCGAAAGAACCTCTATCCCGAAGTATGTTTTTAAAGCACGAGAGTTAGGACACAAAATGTTTCATTAGTAAAAATAAAGTAAATCGATTAAAAACTTATTTTAATGCCGGCACTGTCTTTAAAAGCTGATAGGTTTTTTATTCAAGAAGTAACAAAAATGTGTTTTTCTGTTACAATGGTGAATTGAATATTTTATTGGGTTTGAGTTAATAACCTTATAGATTAAGATTAAAAATAAGAATCAATATTATTTGTTAAAATGCAGCGTATTCGAAGTCAAAGGAAACGATTGTTGATTTTTGTGTTTTTGCTTTTTCGGCTTACGTTTTACGCTGCAAGCTCTTGCAACATTTTATTCTTTTAAACATTTTTTAAGCAAAAGTTAGTTGTCAATGTAAGGTAATGGGTTAGTTTGTGTTCGTTCCTCTATTGACGGTAGATCAGCCTCTTTAAGCAAGCAATATATTAGCGTCGCTATTTAAGCTTGTGATGCAAACAAAATCTGAATGATAAAGCTTTATTATTTATTTCAGGAGATAAAATAAAAATAAATGTATTTTTTTAAGAATGACAAATTTATTAAAATTTCTTAAAAATTAATGTTTAACCGATTATTCTTTCTATTTTGTTTCAGAAAATTATGCTTCTATCGTCATTTTCTTTGCAGAAACAACAACTTCAAGAACCAATCCAAAGACAAAGAACCGCAGTTCTTCCAAAACGAAATTGGATTCAACGAAATCCGCGCCTTTTCCAATTGTTATTTCTTACAACCTCTATGTTAACATTTTTCTCGAAGCCTTTATACGACGCCTTCATTGCGGATCCTGTGCCAGAAGGTCCAAAAATTCCAGCTCATCGACGTTAAAAATACCGAAATATAACACAAACAAATGGAATCTGTTCGTAAGGCTCGTCAACGGATGCGAAATTATCCAATTCTCTTAGGAAAATGTGCTAAAAGTGCTACAGCTTATGCTGTTTGTGTTTCGCGTGATCTAAATGTTAAACAGCATATATGTAATAATGAATTTCAATTATTCAAAGTATGCCTTCAAAATGCGGCCACAGAAATGAAAACTAAAATATAAAAAAAACGATTCGCGTAAAAATATTAGAATAATACGAAAACAAAATGCACATCAAAAACTTTTTGTATCAGATATCATTTAATCAGCACATAATTATTTCAGTTATTATACGGTTATCGCTAATTACATATGGTCAAGTACATGACTTGAACTCGGAGGTACTATACACAGATATTGATTATAAGGTAATCACAGATGGAGCAAGGCATGTAATACAAGGAGAATCTCCGTTTTTACGTCACACCTACCGCTACAGTCCACTGATAGCATACCTTCAAATCCCATCTGTCATTCTGCACGAATCTGTAGGAAAGTGGATCTTCACTTTTTTCGACATTTTTGTTGCCATTTTAATATATAAGATCGTGTCCAACGAGCTTCAATTGCAGTACAAAAAGGCAGTCATATCCCTCCTCCACCAGTATGGAAAAAAGTCTCAAATCGGACCACTTCCCGACAATCGCAATCGACCAGAAGAACTGGCAAAATATTCGACACTCTTGTGGCTTTATAATCCTCTGACAATGGTTATATCTACTCGAGGCAATGGTGATTCCTTCTCAAGCTTCTTTGTCATATTAACCATTCACTACATTACCAAATCAGAGGAATCAAATTTAAATGTATTTATTGCTGGACTTAGTCATGGCGCAGCGATCCATCTGAGACTTTATCCGATCCTCTTTAGCTTAGCTTACTATCTATGTTTGAGCGAGAAACTTACAACAAATGTGAAAACATTTCTCCAGCAGGTTTTCATGCCAAACATGCAGCAACTTTTCTTAGTATTCGGCACCATCATAAGTCTCATTACTCTGACTGGACTCTGCTATTACTATTATGGGTGGACGTATATTTATGAAGCAAATCTCTATCACTTTGTACGAAAAGATGTGCGTCATAATTTTTCCCTTTTCTTTCTTATGCAATATCTATCTGGCAATGTGACTTCCTCAATTATCGAAAAGTTTTTCATAATAGCTCCACAGTTATTGCTGATGGTCTATTTAACGTTCAGTTTTGGCCAATTCCGTCAAATGCTGCCGTTCTGTATATTCGCTGAAACGTTCGTTGCTGTTACCTTCAACTCCGTGGTGACATCGCAATATTTTGTATGGTATCTTTGTTTATTGCCACTATGTATAAATAATCTACAAGCAATGCCTATACGAACAGCTACAGTTTACTTCTTATTGTGGTTGTTTGGACAAGGTTTATGGTTATTACCTGCATATTTATTGGAATTTAAAACATGGAACACATTTAATTGGATTGGCGGGCAAGCAGTTTTCTTTTTTCTTATAAATATGTTTATATTAAGTAGATTGATTAAATACTATAGCTTTACATCGTTTAAAATAAATTACACAAAATTATTTTAGTAAAATCAATGATTCAACTTATTATAACAGGTTTTAATAAAATGTAAAATTTGTAATATTTAAATAGTTTTTTTTTTAGTTTTATTCCATTTTTCTACAATTGTTAAACCGGGAATCAATTTCGATCAAAATACACTGTATATTTGTAAGAGGCGCATGTTTCAGTGAAAGTGTTTCCAATGATTAATAACACAACTATTATATGGCCTGTTCAGAATTCCACAAAGTCGGTTTCTTCAAATCATAAAAGCCTACAATCTTTTCTAAAAGGCGATTGAATTATATTTTTCAATGAACCTACTGATTTAACGACGGTAATCATAAATTTCCCTCTCAATTTTTTGGTCTTGGTGTAGCGGTCACAGAATTGCATGTTAGTTTCGAATAAAGACAATCTAAGAAAAATACATTTTTGAGAGTTAGTGTTGGAGCATACACAAATTTGCTTTGGAACGAGGAGTGCTTAAATCTTGAAAAGATTTATTTACGCACTATGACCAAGTTCACATCCACCTTACGATAAGATGCTTATTTTTAACTTTACGTAAATTGTTCGACGTAAGTATGTATGAACTTTTTAGTATAAAGGGAAGATAGTTGTATTCATAACTAACGATGTGCATGGCCAGGAATTCAAAGCAGTGCGATACACAAAGCTACTAGGACCGTTTCATATAAATACTTGCGACATGTATTTGTAAAACGCTCAGAGTTTTGTATTCTTTTGTCCCTCATGAAATAAAATAGCAAAATTAAACAAGGACATTAACGCAAAATATATATTCTCTGCTTTTTTCCATCACAGAACATCAACATTACCTTACACCTGCACTTTTTAATAGAGAATACTTCAAACTCTTCATCATAATTTAGAATGATTCATTAACAAGATTAATCTTTCGTGGACAGCACGTGTCTGATATGCTATATGCGTCTATTTATGATTTTTTTTTTCATATACGCCATCATTCTTATCTACCTTTACTTTTGCCAATAAAAGCTTTAAATTTAAACATTTGCCTCCAAAGAGTAAGCTTTCAATTTGTTAAAATAGCAGCATGTTGAGTCGACATCGATCATCACATACCACTTGAAACAAATTTTAAATATGTCTTTTGAACCAAGTTTAAGAAAAAAAACAAGTAGAAACACTCCACCTCATCAACGAGTTAGTTCATCGTGCCAGTGTTATTTCCCGCGCAGGTGAAAGTGCCAATTTGGCATTCTGTGGTAGAATTGCTCCCCTTGTGCCTTGTGGATGCATGTACACAATCCCGCGTAGAGAACGATTATTCACTGACACAAGTATCTAACAACATTTTAGTGTTTTATTATTTATACTGACAACAGCATATGCAGAATATAGCTGGCTGACGTTTATGTATATTTTTTCCTTATTTTCGTAATCATTTTCATTTATTTCTGGCACAATTTTTTCGCCTCAAAATTATACTGCGTTGAAACATTAACTCGGAATCTGTGATAACAACCACGTTGATAAGTCACACAAATTAGGTGTTTAAGTTGGCAAAATTTTACCATCAGTATTAAGAAATTGAATAGTAGCAATATCCATCTGTTTGTGAAGACTATGGACTATCAATCACGCGAGTGAGGGAAAATGAATTGCGTTTTTGAATTTTTCCGAAATCACCATATCCTGGCAATTGTTGAAGATGTCCTGGAAAAGAAGGCATTCACATTAAACTTGTCGCGCTTCCAGATGACTGAATTGCCGGACTCTGTAGAACAGTGTGAGAGTGTCATTAAGTTATTTCTTAACCACAATCAGTTAACACAGGTGAGTGTTGTGCTTATAAATACATAAATGTCCCATGTAGAACGCAGAAGAGTATTTGCCAGTGAATGTTCTATAACATTTGTACGAGAGTATATTCAAAGATAAATATTTATTGGCATATGCAGAGGCACTTGTTATGTTTACTTTTTGCATGTGAAAACATACGGTTTAATAGTTTACTACTTTTGTAGATTCCAGAATACGTCAACAATCTACGTCGGATACAAATTCTTACTTTAGATTATAATCGCATAGAACGATTCCCAACTGTGATATGCAAGCTAACAAACTTACGTGTGTTGAACCTGAGCTGTAATCAAATTGATGAACTTCCGCCGGAAATCAGTCATCTAACAGAATTAGAAACACTATGGTGCAACAATACAGGTCTTGCGAAAATCCCAAAAGAAATATCCAACTGTAAAAGACTAGAAACTCTCGGTGCGCGTGGAAATCGGATCACCAAATTGCCATCAAGATTAGGTTTATTACGAAAACTTAAATGGCTAACGTTGGAAAATAATCAAATCAAAGACCTGCCAACGTCGTTTGCTGCTTTAAATAAATTGGTTCATTTGAATTTAAAAAATAATCAAATTACAGGAGTGCCGGCGTGTATCTCTGAAATGAACAAATTGCAATTTGTTTTTCTCGACGGTAATCAAATTGAATCAGTGAGTCCTGAAATTTTAGAAAACACTAAATTTATAAAGATGGTCAACATAAATGGGAATCCAATTGCGGACAGTAATGAATTGACGGTAAGTGAATGTATTATTTTTTAACATATCTATTTATATCTTATTGTTAATGGAGAGCTAAAATCGATGCAAAACTAATTAAAAAAAATGTAAATAAACAAAAATATGTTTTTTAATTCCCTAGACTACACAAATCTGCTAACGTACATCAGAAAGTTCCGTACGCCGCCTTATATGAATTTTGAATGCTTTGAACTCCATTATTGAAAAAAATAGTTACGACTGTATGTTAGCAAGAATACAGCTTCAGGTTAAGGCCTTTTTTAGTTATAATTTCAATAGATGAATAGAAATTGCAGAGAATTCCAGGATTTCGATGCTAGAGCGAGCTTGCCTTCAGTCGTTCAGCTTACCTATTTTTAAATCCTGATATTAACCAGTTGCAACGGACCTTAAAGCAACCGACCATCTAAAAAGACATGTGTAATTCTACACGTATAAATGCTATTAAAACGCAGAACATAACTTGCTTTAGCCATTAACTTGCAATGAAACAATATTGATCACATAATTAAAGAATATCAATCAAACTTGTCATTTCAGAACCACCCTCACTTCGTCTTTAACAAGCCTCAGACTAGATCAAATCCAATCAACAGTGACGATGATATTGAGGATGATGAAGATGTCAACAACGATGATGAGTCTGACTGGGAGAACAGCATAGAGACAAGTGATATCGATACAACCGATGAAAGCAGTGAAGAAAACGAAATAGAAGTATATACATATATTGATAAATATATCCTCTAAATAATAAATTAATGATTTGAATCTTAGGACATTTCCATTCTTATTCCCGAATTATCGCGGTACATCACCAATTTCAATTGAAATAAAAAGCAAATATTTTAAGATGTATTAACTCTCTTTAATAACATAAAATATTCTATAAGACAACAGAAGTAAAACAAAAATAGATCGCAAATCCATTTCATTGAGGCGAAAACAAAAAATAAATGTCATTTTATGAAAGAATTCACTTTCTTTGTGTGATTGGTTGTTAGAATCAATTTTATCATTCAAACCAGATACTTAGAAACTACCGTTTATAAAACAAAATAGATGCAAAACTTGGAACTTATGGAAGTTTACGAGGCCATCTTCTTCATGAGATCTTCATCCTGCACTGACATGGCAGTTAGTTTTTTGCCTATCTTCTCATGGATATCGAGGTACTTCGCCACGCAACGATCGATGCATACCGATTCGCCCTTGCCTGTAAAAAAGTGAAACATAAATACAATAATTTCATTAAGTAAAAGAATATGTTGTTAAAAAATATCAAAATAAAAAACAGTCACTTGGTATACCAATATTATATCGGACTCCTATCTTGTCCTTTCCCCTCAGGGTCTTCGTTGTCGCGAAACATAATAAGTATAGTTCAGCAAAGATGATAGGCACATCAAACTAAAGTTCCCTCATGCAGAAGATATTGCGATTTAATTCCTTCTTGAATAAATTTTAAATCCCAAGCTACAATCTTTAGCTCCGCGCATATGCTGCTGACGTTATTCGAAAGCATTAATATAAAACACAAAATATGTAAAGAAGAACAAGTACATTCGAAATTGTACAGGTGGCAGAATAGAGAAGGATCGAGCCTTTTTCTGCTAAATTCGGCTGGTAACAAAAATGCATATAAGAAAAACTTTTGTCAATCAATTGCACTGCGAATCTGCGAAACCATCCTTTGCAATTAAGTTTAAACTGAGCCTCGTTAAAACTGTACAATCAAATGCGTTGAGCATGGATGTATCAAAATATTTAAGCTCAAGCTCAGCAAAGAATGTAGATAAGAACGAAAAACCAAAAAATTGAGCAATAAAATAAAAAAAAAAAAACCTGGTAAATCAAACAATTTAAGTTTATTGAAGAAATTATTTTCCAAAAATCAATACACGCAAAAGTGAAAAAGAAAACGTCCCAAGTAATGATGAATGGTAAGTAAAACGTTTGTTTAAAAAGTAAATATAGAGACAAAGAGGAAATAGAATCGGTACTGATATAGTCTAATAACTTGTAAAGTCTTCGACTTGCTATTGAACATACCCAGCCTTACACGGATATTTATATGGTTATAAAGTTATTCGAAAGAAAATTTTCAGGCACTCATAAAAGTTAAAGGATTTATAATACATACATAAGTTATTTCAGATTCATATTTTGCAAATAGTTACTTCGAAAGTACTTGATCGAAGTAGTTGTTGAGAATAACACATTTTTTACCAGACATATAAATAAGCGAGCAAGTGCAAACAATTAGAAGAAGATTTAACTCCCATAACCTCCACAAAATAAAAATAAGTTACGTAAGATGAGTATGAAAATAATTTCATTTGGAAAATTGTTATTTCCTGTCGGTTCTTCTTTATAAATTAGAGGCTGCAAGGGGTTTGATCTGTGGCGCTCAAAGTCGGTTGGCATCAGTGATGCAAGGCAGAAAACTTTGTTCATTTATAAAAAACTCACCCAATTCCGATTCTCCATATTTCGAAGCAATACATTTTTTGTGGCAAGCATTTGTCATTCTGTTATATAAATCAGACATCATTTCGATTTCCACATCTTGCATTATTTGGAATTTAGCCTGATCGCTCTGTGCCATGGCCATTGTTCTTCTTTTTTAATTGGTACAACTTGTTTTTAAGTTTTAACACTTTCTTGATTTTTTTTTTTTTTTGATTTTGTAGTTTTCGAATTGCGAAATAAGTTTAATTATTTTCTAAGCGTCGAATCGTCTCTCGCTTCGTTGATATTCACCAACATTTGCTTTTTTCATTCGATCCCGAATTTGCATACTCTCAAAGCGTTTTTTGTCAATGGAACTCTTCGACAGGATGAACGCATAAACGCCGGCAATCGTTATTACACTCCTGTTGAATAAAAGTATTTTTTATTATATTTTAACATATGTACATATATTTTTGTGGGCTTACCAACCGACTGCTATTTTACCAACGTTTCCGAACCTTTTCATTCCTTTCCTTGAAAAATTGGACCGCACAAGTTTATGAATGATTTTTAACCTCAAAACTAAAAAATGTATGTTAAATGTCAAAGTGAATGTTTCCTTATTTGGAAGGAAAGAAGTTGTTAGTATTTTGAAAATTGGAGAGATTGCTTAAAGAAGAGTTATGAACTTGCTTATATATAACAGTGAATAGTAAATAATTGGAGGAAATAATTAAATAAATAATCAAAAGAAATAATAATACGCTTTCACTTATATTGACTTTTTACGACGTTGTCACATTTTTTTTCCAATGTGTCAACATAGTCTTGTTTTAATTACAAATAAATAAGCTTACCGTTATTTAAAAGCTGCAATATTATATTTTTGTCCGCATTAAAATGAAGTACGTTGTACTGCTATGTATGCACTTTGTGAGTGTGTAGTAGAAAATAATCTGCAACATACAAAGGTGTACATTACCGCTTTTGCGTTGCCAAATAGCAAAATGAAAAACGAAATTGTTATAAGTATATGTATTTCACTTCTGTATAGTTCTTCTGTTAATTATTAAGATTCCTAAACAAAATTTTTATAAAATTATATTATATTATTATATATAAGTCATACACAAGTCATTTTTGAATGCGAAAGAAAACACATCACATTTTATTCATTTCTTGGTTCAAATGTTCAACCACAAGGCAAGGCTCTACTTTTAATAAACTTGTGAGTTCACACCTCGAATACAAACATGTCGCTAGCACTGTATGTTTTTACATAATTCTCAGCTCTCCAAACTCTACACACGTTGAGGTTCTCACCACACCAATAGAAAAAGTCAAACAACATACAAAATAGACATGCCATGTCATTTTTTGTCCAAAAAATAATCCAATTTTCTCTTTATCGGCATCAAATTCGACTTAAATAGAGCTGAAATATTGTAAACCATAAAAAATGCCATCGAAAAAGAAGAAATATAACGCCAGATTCCCGGCGGTAAGTTATATTGATTGATTTGTGAAAACAAGTTCGCCAAAAATTAGCTGATACCATTTGCGAGTGAAGGCGGCACAGCATTTAGAAAAGTATTTTACTTGCCAAAGATAAATTTACGTACTATAATAGCTAAATTTGCAGTGTGATAGCAGTGTTTTTAAAATTGAGTAATGTAAAAATAAAAACAAACAAATGTGCATTGTAAGCTCCTCTGCGGTCAGTTGTGCGCACCTATACGCTTTCCTTTTTCTCGTGAATGATTTTTGTGTATATCTGGTCTCGATTAATTTTGTTTTTGTTTTCTTTTTTTTCTAAAGGGACGCATAAAGAAAATAATGCAGAGTGATGAAGAGATTGGAAAAGTGGCGCAAGCGGTTCCTGTTATTATCTATATCCTTTTCAAAGCTTCCTGGAACGATTTTCTTTTTTCATTTCAGGAGGACAGGCTTACGTTTGATGGGTTTCATTTATCTTGGAGTTCTTTGTGTTGATTGGCAGTTTAAAGTAAAAGTACCCAAATTTGTGCCAAAATGTTAGTTTGCGGACTTAGTTAAGAAGTTCGACAAAATAAGTTTGTTGAAGTTAATATTATAACACAACCAGTTGATAATATTCACTCTGAATTTTCAAAAATTTATATAGTCTGTAACCGAGTGGGCAAACTTTATGGCATCAATCGCACTTGATATTTGATTAATAATATAGGAACAACCCATGCATAAAGAAATTCTTCCGAATCAATATGTTAACATAACAATAATATAATTCGTTACGATTGATACGAGTTATTAATGGTGAAATTTTTTCTTTCGGTAGTGCTTCAAGTATTTCCTCTTTAACAATGCGTGCGTTGTTAAAGTAAAAGGACATCCAACACAAACCGACTGTTCAAGCGTGCTTATGTCGGCAACGACCATATTCCTTTTCTAAGAATCGAAAAAATGGTTTTTCCTTAAACAAAACTTTCAATTTATCTTAATTAATTTAATCAAATTGATACCACACCAATAATAAAACCATTTCATCGAAAATACTTTGTCGATCAAAGAATTGCAAGAAACTTATTTGAGAGTGTTTCAGTGTTCTCTTTTCCTGAAAGAACTTTATATAAAATGAAAAATCACATCAGACTCAGATTCATTATTAATGAAAATGTTAAGATACATTTCAATTTTACAGACCGTCGGGCGTCTGTAAACATATTCTCTACACTTTAAACTACATATAATTGTTGATTAATTTTATCCTAATTTTTCCTTAACTTTAATCTATTTTTCTTTAAACTAAATACCTAGAACTCTAGAGCTCTTTGTAGAATCATTACTGACGAAAACTTTAAAAATCACCAATTCACGAAATGCAAAAACTCTATCACCCTCCCACATGAAGCAGTGTATTATGGCGGAGAATCGTTTCGATTTTTTACGTGAACTCGTCAAGAATATTCCTGACATAAGTGTAGCTGAAGAAGTCAGCAATGATAGCTCGCCTGATGCTACAATTGATCAGCTCGAGGCCCCATACGATCTGAGTATGCCCTCCACGAGCAATAGCACTGAGGTACCTTTACAAAAAACAATACCATTAAATGGAAGTTCATCTTTAATACGAAACAATGGGGTGACAAGAAGTTGTGGCACTACGATATGCGCAAGCTCATTACATTCGACTAAATTAAGCGCTGGCGCTTCCGATGAAAGTAGTCAAGGACATTTAAAACATCAGTGGGAAATCCTTGGTCGAATTCATAATCAAACAACACTTTCGGGCATTTCCAGCAAATCACTGTCAAGTGAAGCTACGCCACCAAAACTTGTTCGTACTGATTCAGCGCCTGCAGGAGTAAGTGCGCCACGTTTACTTCAAACAATTAAGTCATCGAGTCAGCAACAGCATCACCAACAGCAACCAAATCAATTGCTACCAACAGATCTCCGCCGTTTTAGACATCAACCAAAATCTGTACCTGGTAATATTTGTACAGAAACCAAATCGTCACAAAAAACCAACAGCAAACCGCAGGCACAAACAACAGTCATCCCTGCGCCCATTGTCAGCATAGATCTGTGCAACAAGCCAATCGTGAAAATAGATTACAGTAACTTAGCTTTACATGACACCAGCTATTCTGAATCACCCTCGTCGTCATCATCATCACAAAATGAAGAGCAAACTAATAAGAGTGAAACTTGCATTGATTTATCTTCGCTTCAGTCGGCTACAGTTGAACCAGCAGCGATAGCAGGTAGTCCAGTCATAAACATAGATTTATCAAATATCGTAACTAGTGGTAAGATCGCATCATCATCACTTCACACCAGTGTTATCAGTTCAAGTTATCCCGGAATTTCTGTACCGCCAGCAGTCCCACCCTCGCTGACAACAAATAAAAAGTCTTTTATGGAACTAGACGAAGATTATGATGATATTTAACTCTTGATTCAAACAAAACAGAAAGATGGTGAATAATCTTAACTTTTTAGAGATAAACTAATTAAATGTATTGTAATTTGAAAAAAGGAAAAACGAAATAATATTAATTTGAGAAAATCCGATGAACCGTTAACAATACTACTTTTTTTTCTTGTTGTACGGAATGAATAAAAGAAATCAAATAGTTTTTTTTTGTTTTAATTTAGTGCAAATACTCCAGGTATTGTTATGTGAACCCGTACTATGTTTTTCAATGCACGGATAGTATTGTGGAGAAAAAGGAAGTGCATGTGCTCATTGGTTGTTCCGAGTTGCAAAGGGGCGAAAAGACAGATTCGGACACTATATTCCATATGCGTGATCTGCCTTAAATAGAATCACTTTACTCTATGACCCAAAGTAGTTAAAATAATGAACTGATGGCTATTCGATGATGTTCGGGTGGTCCGAATTATTTCAGTTTCAGTCGGTTTCAGCGACGCGTGCCATTGGTTTTAGTGACAGAAATCATTTGAATTTTGGAAACATTTATGTGAAACTCCGTTGACTATTTGCCATTTCAATACGCTATAACAGTTTAATATCCACAACTGAAGAGCAGGGGTTTGAGTCATATAGCGATGAAAAACTGAAGTAAAGTTTAGGATAAGATAAAGCAGTCAAGAGAATTAAAAAGAGAGTCAGAGGCTTTGGGATTTGTAGACTCGAACCGTCCATCGACTAAACTCACTTAATGCACCGGGTCTTGTAATAGGCAACAGCAAAACCCAATTCAAATCCTATTCCATAAGAAATGCTTCTCTGGTATCGCATCTTCACATGTCTTTGGCAACCAAGCACGCAATCCCTTAGTGTTACGGTAACAATCCAAAGATTACGAACTTTTTTTACGTTGCTTCAAATCCGTAATGTTATGATATGAGTACTAAGTTAAAAAGTGTCTGCAATATTGATTTCAACGCCTCAGACAGCTCGGCTCTAGTGTTTCCTTTAAACATATCTTAACTTCAAGCTGCTGTGCATTCAAGAACTTTTGACAACTTCTGGACGTAGAGCCACTATGATACACTGTAACCATACGCACGTTTTACAGTGTTGTCGTTAACTGGCAATTTCAGTTGAATTCATTTACATTCAAAGAGAGCTTCGTCTGTCGACATTGTTTAGCTTTGCTTTTGCTCGTTGAATTGATATTAGCTGGTTCGCTATTAAATTTCTTAAAATAAACATTATCATTTATGTAAATAACTATATTTTTATTTCGTTTTTTGTATAGTTTTGGAAAGTGTGTATGAAAATAAATATTCGTTTCTCTGTTGATCTTTACAAACATTTCTTCGGTTGGTTTATATTAAAAAAAAAATACACCGGATGTTTTCAAAGCTTTAAAAAATCTTTTTCTATTTTTTTCTTGCTTTAAATTTATTGCTCAATTAATCTGGAATAACGAAGGAAAAAATTGTTTTGGTTTTGTACTCTATCTTCTATTACTAATTAGAAGAACGCAGCATCACGTATCAGATCTTATTCCTCGGGTACTTTCCAAGACAATTGCTTGCCACGGTCGTACAAATTTTTCAGAGCAGTTGTGAACTTTTTCTCAGATTGCAGTTTTAAATAGTGTTTGTACAATTGTAAAGTTGTGCGGGCATCCTCGACTGAGTCGTGAGTTTCTGACTGGATTTTTGTGCCTGGAAAAAGGAAGTAGTTAAGTTTGAAACCTTTTTTTTAAGTGTCGAATAATGTACCTAAAAAATGCCAGGCTAAGAATCGCAGCGAAACCATTCGATGATGTGGTAAATGGAACAAGTGAACGGTGTCGATGATTTGATCGGAGGGCACGATCATGTTGATAACTCTGAAAATAAGAGAAAATACAATTTACTACAAAACATAGGAGACGTGTTCACATACCGGAAATCATTCTTTAGACCGTGTCCAACAAATATTACTCCAATATCGACCAAATATTTGAGTTTCTGATATGAGTTCTTTAAGGCCGTAAGGCGTTTGCTACTGAAGTTTGCATCGAGGTCGCCAGGTTTTATACCTGAAAATTGTGTTAAATAATCGACTACTTTTTCTTGTGTCGATATGTAGTCATCCATGAAGGGCACACCCTCATCTGGTCCTTGGCTAAAAATCAATTTTAAATAATTCGGTTTAAGTATAGCTTAAATTACTTTTTACCCACGAATGCAGGAAATTCTTGCAACACTCATGTGACATGGTTTGATGGTTGCTGTTTTACCATCGGGACGGATCTCATTCTCCTCAGGGTTGAGTGTAACAAATTCGGCATCCATGGCCACTAAATCACCTGCACGTGGCATTTCATTCGGTTGGAGAGGTTTAAATGCACTTTCGCTTTTTACCGATGGGTGAACAGGATTCAGAATATCCTATAACGAACCATGATTTGTTTGATTTTGTAAAATTTTTTTCAATTATAAAAAAAAACCTGAATAAATGGATTGAAAAATGATATATCCTCCGATTTGTCTTCTTCAGACGATGTCTCGTTTCCGTACTCTGAGTCCATGCTACCATAAAATAGCACGCACGGCACTTTCCAATCTAGAGTGAACCAAACCGACTCTTGCGTTGAAACTGGTGAAATGCTGTCAAGAAAAGAATTAGCAATTATTTAAGGTAAAAAGTTTTGCAAAAGGGGGAGATTTACCTAAAGTCATTAAAGATGTACCACTGGTTTTGATCTTCCATTGCCATTTTCAGATCATGATAACGTTTGCCAACATTTATCAGGGAAACCAAATTGGTCTGCGTGCCATCATCTACTTGGCACACTACAGCTTTAAGAGAGTATTCCTTATAAGAATCGTTCACTGGAAAGAAAATCAAATCAGTCCTTTTTTAAGAGGTCGGTTATATTTTTAATCTACCGCTTTTGGACATGTTTTCTATTGGCGTGGATGTGCGCTTTATGGGTGATTGGTTTGCTTCCGAATTTACCTAGGGAAGCAAATTATTATTAACTTTCAATATAACTTTCGCTTACAAACCTCTTCAGACTTTGTGTTACTGTGCTCAGTCTGTACACTAAGGTCGCCTTTTACATCTATGGCCATGGAGAAGGTAAGTGGAAACCATGAATTTTGTCTCGCATTAGGCGATGTATTGGTGGCTGCATTGGATGGAGATTTTCTAAGCAAAAATAATGTTTTCACTCATCATATGGAAAATTAATTTTGAGTCAGTTTACCTATCCGGATGTACGAAATGACAATCACTTCTGGAACAATTTACTCCATAACGACATGGTTTGGTTGTGTTCAAAATTGCGGGACTCTCTGAAGGTGTACTAACAAAGTTACGATTTAATTGTCTTTTTAGAAACGACAAATCTTTCTCATTATTTAAGCCGCAATTGATAGACAGAATTTGTGGAAGACCAGTAACCTTAAATTTTCAAAATTATATACCAATTTATTTGACTAAAAGCAGCAAAAAACTATACCTTGACAGACTGAAATGTTGGCGAGAACTTCTTACAATTTTCACAGAATGCATGAATATTTTTCTCGGTTCCAAGTGACCCCTTAAGAATTGTACCAAAGTTAAAGTGTTCCCCGTCCTTATTGTTTACTGGGTACGATAAATTACACGCCAGCAGAATGTTAGATTTAAATTTCTGAAATTAAAGATTTAGAAATAAGAAAGACGAATTGATCATAAATATGCAAATGACCTCTTCATTGCACTTAAGGCATCGATTTGTGCATATTTGCCGGGTGCCGAAAAGCTTGCTTATGTCCGTTTCCTCAGTGGTTTTACTGCGGTCTCGTTCGTCGTCCTTTAATCCTTCATCTAGGATAAACAAATTAAATAATTAAGCATATAAATAGAAAACTACCTAAATCAAAGCCTATCTGAAAAATGCAAAATCGTTCTGAACTCTAAAAATTTCGATCTGGCGAGATAATGGCTTAAACTTGACTTTTACTAAGAAGAAGTTGATTTGGTTTCTGATAAGCTTTCATCAGTTTGAAATAGCCTTAGTTCTGATTCTTAATTTGATTGGTTTATTTATTTCTGCTCGCACTCTCAAGAACAATGTAGAGTACAATTTCTATGTAGGAGTAACACAAGTTATATATATTTACCATTTTTACTTTCATTCGGTGGAACCACTTCTTCTGATGTATTTTCTGTACTTCCTTCTAGTGTTGGCTGTGTTTTTGAAGCTCTGTATGTACTATCATTCAAAGCAATATAATCATCTACAACAAAATTGTAATTAAAAACAGTAAAAGTAAAAAACTACAGTTCAAACCGTATGTAGCTGGATACAGTAAACTGTTCAAGTGACTGTTCTTATGCGAATCAAGCAACTCGGAGTGCATCTGATGCAAAATGAAGCGGTTCCAATTCTGTTTATGAATATCAAATTCTTATCATAAATAAATATAAAATTACCAATCAATGCTTACCTGAATCAAACTGACAAGATTGACATTGGAGGATCTGTCTGACAAAATCAAACCCAATGCAGATGCTTCTGGAACGGTACGAAACGAACGGAGAAAATTGCTCGCTTGACATGGTGATGCAGCTGAAGAAAAATATTGACGTTGTTTCTGTGAAATTATAAATTTACATATTTACCTGTTGATTCGTCAAGCATGTGGAATAAGAAACCCAACTCACAAGACAAGCAAAACTCCTTTGCGCACGAATGTGCGAGCAATCGCTTTCGTAACGGTCGAATGAAATACAGAATCTGCAACATGGAATTGCAATATGAATTGGGAAGAGTGGCTTCTAGTCCAGCGAAGCATGTTTGATTGTATTGTTCGAATTCGAAATCTTGCGTCCCCAACTTAGTGTACTTCATCTCCACCTTTCTGTACCGCCGCGGTATTATTTTCACACCGCTTTCAGTCGTTTTATTAGAGTTTTGAACTCCATTGCCATTTGTTGTTGATCCCCCATTGGTGTCCATAACGTAAGGAATTTGATTGCGTCTCACCAGTCGGGGATTTGGTGAGTAACCAATGGGTCCCTGCATTTTCATTGTTGCCAGAATATCTGGATCAATTGGCTTCGGCCGCCTGTACTGATATCGGAGAAGTTCTTCGGGCCAATCACTGAACCATCTCGTTCCGGTGACCAAATGTGGAAGGACTATCGACGACAAAGGAAATGTGGTATCTGTTATGGGAACAATGGGTAGCTGTGGAACGGGATCTGCGAATTCAGTGTCTCTGGAGAACGAATTAAATTGTGGTCGCGGAGTATTCACCGATGTGATAATGCTTATATGCCCAGATTGATCGCCAAATGCCATTGTTTGGCTTGATGAACTGATGTCAAAAGATAAACACTGACTGCCAGATGTATTCACCTGGTACATACAAACTCGGGGTTCACTTAACTCCACAGTGTCGACCAGTTGAACTTGCCCATATGAAGAAACAACAGCTAGGCGGGAGCTTTGCGATGGTAAGAATTTTAATAGTTGCGGGTCTATAAGGACTTTTATTGGCGATACCAAACGTAGCATTCTTAGGTCGAACACCATTAGAAAAGGATCAACAGCGAGCGTACCCTGACGTCCACTGAAGCCGCATGATATTAAATAGTTGCCCTGGACATCGAAATCAGATAGGCTCCCTGCGTGGGTTTTAATGGTGTGTTCCACATTAAGTGAGTTAATGTCTCGAAGAGTGACCATTCCAAACGGATCTCCAGCAAATATATAACGAGAATTCTTCCGAAGAACTGTGCAACCGGTTGTTCCAACATGTTGCTACCAAAAAACCTTATTACTCCTCTAAAACTAAATTATTAAAAATAACAAACCAATTTCGTTTCTTTTAAAGTTGTCAGGTCAAAATCAATGAGTTCGTCTTGCAGGCCAGCCATAACAATGCGATGCGGGGACAATTGTTGCATACACACCATTTCAGTCATATTTTTTGATCTAAAATAAAACATTATTTTGGCGAACACTAAGCCCAATTTTATACTTGTCATACCTGTGCGTAAACTTTGGAATGCCTCGACGGATTTGATGACGCAGCGATGTTTGTGTTAATGCTAAAATACCCGAATCGTTAGTTGTAATTTGTCGAACAATGTCGCTCGCATGCACTTGAAATGAAGTGTACTTTTGTAAGCTACCACTGTAGTAAGATGTTACGTGTCCCTTGTGTTAATATAAAGAAACAACAAAACGAAAGTTAGTAAAAACAAAACAACACTTGACCTACTTCCAATGCAAGACAATATATGATATGTATATATACCCCTTGATTTCCCATCCAAACTAACTCCTCATAGTCATCGAATGCTATCGCTGATACACCATAGTTTTCACCTCCATCCGCTAGTATGGGTACTAGCTCCATGTAGTCAGCCTCCGAGGATCCAACATTGAATCCACCAAAACTGGGCGAATAGTGTCCCGTGCGATTTGGGTCATCATAAACACCTAAAATAACATGCATACATATATTGAGTGCCTATACATACAGTTCATTCTTTGTTTATCGCATTCGAATGGAAATAAGTTGGGATAGCACAGAAGAAATTTTCATCAGCGGCTTCATTAACTCACTTGATATGGAAAGGATGTCATCTGGCTGCACTAAGGGATCAGCGCCAACGTATACGAAGTCCATTGCTTATGGAATTTCTGGCAGAAAGTATCGAAAATCTAACAATTGTAAAATCTTTTGTTGCATTCGAGCCAACTTTCCACTTTTTTCGACGTCAAAACAAAATACACAACTCTTCTTCCTGCCTAACGAGCCCACAGTACAAATTTTGAGTTGAGACTGCTGACAAGATGAGAGAAAAATAGTTGTATGTCAAGCAGCAATAGTGTTACCATATTAATAATTTTTGGTTTGTATTAAGTAGCGGATAAATTGAGTGGAATTAAAAACTCTCAATTCATTTTACACCCAACCCTTGATATGGACTTTGTTTATAAACATAAAATAAGTAGTGAATATTTTGTTACTTTTCCGTTAAACCGCTGACATTGGAGAGCGTCTTACTTCACTTGTCAGAGGAGTCATTCAAATAATCCGAATTCACTTCAAAGAGTTGGGAATTAAATCTATATTTTGAGCCAGCCGAATTTTTCCAAGACAAATAACTAGATTAGTAAGATTCACAAATTAGTTCGCTCGGCTGACAGTCATCAATTCGGGAATGTCAACAATTATATTTGAAATTTCATATGCAAATGATAGATCAATTCTGTTTAAAATATTTATTATATACTATATAAACATTTACAATAAATGATATAACCTTTAATCTTCAAATCCGCTCGTGTTTTGTAAATCATCTTGATGATTTTCAAACTTTTTCTCAAAATCGCCAGCGTTCATTCTATTGAGAAAAGACTTCAATAGGCGATTGTTGAGTTCATCGGTTTGAGTGGTTTCGCGCATTGGCTGGTTCTCCTCTTCGTGAGCAATTGTTTGCTGAACAGCCTCAGAGTCAGGAGTTGTCACCAATTGCATTGGTTTCGGACTTTCCTCCAAGCCAGGCATTTTGAAAGTCTGCAATAATAATAAGTTTGTCGTTTATAAAAAAAAATATATATTTTGAGATTTGTTTCACCTGTTTTGGATGAAATGAAACAAACAAAATTAAATATATTATTCGAGCTAAAGAATGTCCAAGGCGACAGCTAACATTATGATAGATGTCATCAGAAGAGTGTGTTTAATGAAATGCGATTAATGGAAGTATCCAAGGAACACTTATGCATTTAGTCTCCCCAATAATGTTTCTTTATAAATTTAAATAAATCAAATCAAGAATCAAAAACATGATTGCTGCCATTAAATTTGTTCTTCTATTGAACTAAGAAATAAGATGTGATAAACGTTTATTTACCTTCAATAATTTTTGCTGGGTTTCTATTGATCGCCTTTTTATTGAAATTTCCTACAAAGTCGGTGCCAGAATAAGTGAAATAACGCCAACTTTTAAAACTTAGCCTTATTTCACTATTGAAAAGTGTAATAAAGCCAATTTCAGTCAGTCAAGATAACACCACAGTTATTCGTTTGTAAAATTGATAACATAAGTTTCTTAAACTTGACTAAGGTAAACTTCATTGCCGTTTGAGTTTTGCGAGGGTTTTAGGATGGAAAGCGTTCTTTTGCACATTCCAGAAATAAAACAGATTTATAAATTTAAGTGCAATTCAAAGTTGCGTGAACGGTATATTTGCTACGTAAAAGATTGTACTGCAAGTGCCGCGATCGATTTTTAAAATGAAAATTTAACTCGGATTCCGAAACGAAATGTTGTACATAGCCATAATAATGACTAAAAATTTCAAACAATAAAACAAGTATCCACATGTTATCCATAGTAAACTTGTACTTAACAAAAACTCCGTGTACATGCTGTTTTCCTCAATTTCGTCATTTAATTCAGACCACACGCTGTACATCCATTTTTCTGGGTTTTTTTTCCAGTAATTCTAAGACCCGTAGCTGTAAGAGCCATACATACGATTATAAATTCCATAACTTATTTCAATTTCCCCTACTCCGCTTGATATAGTACATACCAGTTGCGCTTTTAAATCTAACACGCGTAGCCCTATTTGTGGTATTCGAGCTGTCAGCTGATTCTCGTAGCTGTAAGAGTACCCGTAGCGCTTGCGAATAGTCAATCCAGCAACTTTTGTTAGTTTGGAAAAATGGATAAAAAGGAATATCTTATGTTTACAAAGCATTGCTTTTTCGCGAAAAAAAAAAAATACTGTTGAGGCCAAGGCTTACCTTAATTAATATTAATCGCACCCTGCACCAGGAATATCAACCGTTGAGATGTGGTTTGCTATGTTTTAACCAGGCGAAATGAGCACCGAGGACGATGCACGCAGTGGACGCCCCAAAGAGGCTGTGAACCGTGAAGTGAAGTTGATCGAGATAGCCGAGACGTATATTTGGGTATGCGAAAGCTCTGTTTATAGTGGATGCCGCGCGAGCTCACAATGGAAAACAACGAATTAATGATTCTGAGCGGAGTCCAATCGACAGTCAGCCGAGTGGACTGCACGTGATGAATCGACTCCAAAGCGTGGAAAGCTGCAACGGTCGACTGGCTAGGTTATGGCATCAGTATTTTGGGATTCGCGATGTATAACATTCATCGACTATCTTAAAAAGGTAAAAAACATCAACACCGACTATACATAGTGTTATCGGAGCGTACGCCAATAAACGCAGACGCAAACACAGCAGCACACGTGGTGCAACATTTTTGACTTCGAACCTCTTCCATTTCCATATCGACTTAGACTTAAACCGTTTTATCGAAGAATGCCGTTTCTCCCAAAATATAAGGATACTTCTTCCGAGTTCTTATAATACTAGTTGTTTTCCTTAAATTCGCTTTAGTAAGTTACTTATTTGGCCTGAAGTTTTCGGTTATTATTTTATCTTTAATCTTTTCCAGTGGGATCATTACCGATTCTTATTATACCCCGCGAAATATTCCTCGGAGTTTGTGCTACTCCATACCATAGGTATCGATCAGCTCATCCTTCTGGAAATGGTTTCACAAATGAAACGCAATGCTGTTAAGTAGCTTTTATATAAATTTGTTCTCTTAAAGCTAATGCCCGATTAGGGACCCGAAGCCATGTTTTCTATTCCAAGCAAAAATTTCGTTTTACCTATTGAGTTCACGCTGTAGACTGAGACACCATCCCTATGTGCAAAACAACTAAAGCGAAAGCTTGCTCTTGCACAACAATCAAGCGAAACGCTTGCTTCACTTAAAACAAAGAGTTTCAATACAACAGGACATATTAGTATTTGTAATTTCAAAGGTGCTGTACGAGTCTGTCTTTTCGCAACTTTTGACACATAAGCACCATATTGAATATGCCAACAATTTTCCACAATTTGTCTCATAAATAAATTTGAAGTAACGATTTAAACTTAAATTGATACACTACCGTTTATACTTATCACTTAAAAATTGGTAAACAGAATAGATTCTCTCATAAACTGTAAGTATCAAGATTTTAGATATAAACATGATTTGAAACTTGAGGCGAAATACCATCATATATGTTTCTGCAGAAAGAATTCAAGACAGGTTAAAGATTTTCTTTGATGTCAATAAACAAAACAGTATTTCTTTTTTCCTGAGTTTCTTTTTAACTTGACACTTTAATTTATGTTTCCATGTCCTCGACAGACTCTTCGTCGTCTTCCCATTCACCGTCTGACGCACTGCCTTTCGCCATTCTTTCGTCCATTTCAGAATCTGAAGTATCTGCAAAAACATTAAAAGAAAGAAGTGTGAGTTTAATAATTGGAAGTATTATACTGTTGGAATTAGCATAAAAAAACTTGGTAAAATTAAATTTTTCATTCTTCGTCACTCAATTGCTTGTATGCAGCAGTAAATGAGTTTGGATAAATATCTTTGGCACTCAGATGTTAAACATTGTTTTTTGCTTACCGTTATCTTCATACAGCAATGCATTTTCAATATTCAAGCTGTCCTCTTCGGTCTTTCGTTTGATTTGACTGACCAGCAATTCCAATCGACCATTTAGCCTGAAACATACATACTTCAAACATTATTCAATTGAAACAAACAAACACTACCTTGAAATTTCTGCAAGACAATTCGATCTGTGCTCAATAATTCCTATACAAGGTCCAAATTTTTCAAGTAGATCGTCAGCTCCTAAAGCCATCAACTGACTGGAATGTGTCTGGACAAGAACCCTCAACCATCTGGCCGCTATTTCAGCTCTAAAAAGAAGTTGTTTTAAAACACTAGCTGCTAGTGGACATTTCTAAACCTACTTCGTTCGTTTACTCTGCATTAAAAGGGTTAATTCGTTGACTATGCTACCAACATATTGCACTGGTAACCGTTGCAGAGTCAACTGAATCACCTTAAGGTCATCTGTGGAAAGGACCATCATCATCATTCTGAAGACAAAGGAACAAATTTAGCGACACTTAGGAAGGCAAACTTAGTTAAGACTTACGCAGCATCTCGACTGTGCAGTGCTTGCATAAGCAATTGTACTTTACTTTGCGGCTCCGGTTTCTCTCCTGCATTGAGCTTAAGATTTTGTAATCTAGTTTCGAATGGTAGTTCCACTGGTTTAAGTTTTTTTTTTGAAATCATAGCCCCAGACTTGTAGTCGACGTCATTGGGATCAACTAGTGGTGTAATTGTCTTGATCGCTGAGCCTGAAGATTTGTCCTTAACTGCTTTCAGGAAACGGTTTTTGGGTTCTGTTCGAATGAGGACCTGAAGCTTCTCGCTGTGGTTTGGAACCTACAAATGAGAAAAAATATTAAAAAATCGTATTTAAATAGAATGAAAAGAAAATTAATTACTATTTGTTCAAAGACCATGAAATGTTTATCGCCATATCCAAAGAGAATTTCATCCTTCGCCACATGTTGCAAGGATGCAGCCACAGCAGGAATTGGTTCTATTACAGTCGCACTATCTGATGCAATTTCAATAGTCACCTTAGGTTTTATCGGTTTTTCTGTTTTAATGCTTAAAAAAAAAAATAAACTTTCCTTTGAAATTATAGTTTGAATGACTCACCTGTCTTTTGGAATCACATATAAATGAATAACTCCACTCCTTGTCACGCTGGCCACCTTAAGATTACCATCTCCATCCAGTTGGCATGTCAAATTATGCGCTATGTCCTCCATGAGTAGAGTAGATGACGACGACTTATTTTTTCCTTTTTTGCCGACTTTCCATAAGCATATGATGCGCTCCATCTTCGATGCTGTAACCGCATACTCGATGTTTTCCAATAAAATCGTTTTTAAAATTGTTACCTCAGACGTATGTCCCGTAAACGTTTGCAATTGTTCCTTAGTTTCCAACGAGTATACATGGATTTGTCTAGCTCCAATGATAATGTTGTTTGAATTTGGCAAGTATGCTATACTATGCGGCTTTTCATTGCCAACGGACCATGCGCTTGTTTGTCTTTCATCTGGTAAACTCCAAATGATGACTTGAGAATCCTCGCCGCAAGTAATCAAATTTTCTTCGTTATTATAACAAATCGCGGTTACTTTTCCAGCATGTCCTTCGCCTTTTAAATTTCGCTCAACCTTATTAAATTTTGAAAGCTTTAGACAGAAAACGGTGAAACTTGATTCTACATACCTTTCCCAACGCGTAGGAATAAAGCGAAACTCCTCCAGTGCTAGTACCTAATGCAATATACAACGATCCACCAGGAGGTAAGGACTTCCTTCCCTTCTTTGACTTTAAAAGACCTGATCAATATTGCCCACAAATGGTAAATGTAAAGTACCTTTTTTTGCTGAGTAACCTCAATCCATATTAGTGCGCAGCACGGACCAGATAGATGCAAATTCGGAGTGTATTCTTGCTTCAATTCGTTTGTCTCCGTATCCCAAATCTTAAGTATCCCTTGGTCATTCACTAAAGCAAAAAGTTTTCCATCCGGAGAAAATCCCGACACGTGCTGACCGCCAAGCGCCATCGTTCTTTGATTATTTTGTTGAGAAGTGCATCAACTGTCATCGCGGGTTGTGGAAACCGTGAATGTAGTAGATAAATGACAATTTAAAGGACGTTCAGCGAAGGTTTGTTCATCGGTTACAAATTTCGATGGAAATCACTTTTTAAATCAAAACTTTTAAATGAATCGAACGCAGCTGACTGGTCGATCAATATTTAATAGAAATAAATGTGAAGATGATCCATTTTACTCCTAAGGAAGCGTCACATCGTTACCTGTTGTGAATTACTTCCGCTCGAAGTACTGAATATTATTTACAAATTCGGTTACATAAAGTAATTTACTACTTTGATAACTTCAAAAACGTATTTTGTATGTAATTTATTGACTGAGATATATGTATGAAATATATAAACGCGTGAATGAATTTGTACTAGAATATTTTAACATCCCTGCAAGGAAATGAACTGTCAAGTGACAAATGTCAACATACACCATACGAATATGTAAATTTTATGTTGCTCTTGGACTCGTTCGTAGTGGAATCGGAAAATTATTTAATTACTTGTTTTCAAAATAAACAACGTTTATTCTATAGGCAATATATAATGACTATGTCATCTAAGGAAAAATCTGAAGAAATGGAATGGTCTGCTGAAGAGGAAATTCAACTATTTTTCGCTTTAGAGGGCCTCAAACCAGTCGGCGTCAATAAACATTTCTATATGGCTTGCATCGCTGAGCGTCTGTCCAAATCACTTAATCGTGATATACCGGCTGAAGCGATATGGGCTCATTTACGTACTTTATACAATTTAGATGTACTTGACGAATTGGAGCCGCTTCCGTTTCCAAATGAGCAAAAGGATTTTTCACTGCCCGACACAGAATTTAGTGTTCTCATGTCACGGAAGCAAGCTGAAACGGAAGAGCGGAAAAACGAACCACCAACAAAGCAAATTGGTTTGTTTACATGCTTATATTATATAAAAGTTGTTGATATTTTGTTCCATAGAAAAACCAACTACGGCGAAGATAAATGTCCCACCGGTCAAAGAGCTGGAAAAGAAGATTGTCACAAAAATTGTGGAAGCACCGAAACGTACACCAAAGAGAACACGAGGGTCCATGTCATTGGAGTCGAACAGTCCATCGACCACTCCGCCGCCAATACAGGGTCACAAAAGAAGGCGAATTTAAATGATGATCATATAAGCTTTACGATCAGCACAACTTTGAAAGCGGAAAATGTTAACATTTCCGCGATTTCAATAATACCAATAATTCTTTTTATATCATTAGTTCGAGGGTTATTTGTCGAAATACCCTTTTAGTCAGGAGAACCCTTTATTTTTAGTTGGTGTAACTAACGATTAGAATTAAGGACACATGCTCAGCAATAAGAAAAGAGTAAAATCACAAATCTAACTAAAAAAAGAAGAGAAAGTAGAAAAACTACCATACTTTCATAAGATGTCAGCGTTGTCGCATTTAACAATCATAGAAAGATTGTATTCACTAGATGTAGATCTAAGTTATCAATACAATTAAAATTGTTATTAGGAAGGGGTGTATACATGAAATGTATATACGTGTACATATTCCGAAATCAAATGAAGAAGAGAACTCAGAAATGCCTAACGAAGTTTTCCGATAAAAAAAATATTGCTTAATTTGAATCAGTATAAGCAAGAAGGCATTTAATTAAGGTAAAGAAAATGTACAGTTTTAATTTGTTTTATTTAATCAAAAACAGAAATGAACACCAATAACCAGGCTATTTTGATCGCATTAACTTTCCTTCTTTCTTCATCTGTTGTAATATGTATGATTTTATTTAAGAAATAAACGTTCCAAAGATAGACATTGAATCGGTTGTTTCACAAAAATAAGTGATTAAATTTGAGTAAACATCAGCGAAGCCGCTTTCAGTCAAACAAGGATTAAGGTGGTATCATTTCACTAATGCAGGAACGATTAAGATTGGGAACACATTCAATTCTTTCAGCAATTGAATTCGAGGATTATCACCGGATCACATCATTGTCCCATCGCATTCCAACCGAAAATGTCGTACACTATTTACGTTCTTAGATTGCACTTGTTTACGTGATTGTCGCAATCTTATTGTATTCACAAAATGACGTGAAATAATGAGACATTGCAAACTTCAAACAATACAAACAATAGCCTTTTACACACGGGGCTGTTAAACTTCGTAGTTTACAGTGTTGCCCAACACATCGCTGCGAATAAATTGAAATACAATTATTATTTTGATCCAAACAACCGCGTAAGCACGGGATAAAATAATATACCGTATTAATTTTCTATCACAATCCGGGCATCTTTTCGTTCGTTTATTTCTAAACTGCCGGTTGAAGTTCTCTTCTAATATCAAAAATCAGTGTCGAGTTCAAATGAATTTCCGTTTTTCATTTCATTAGTATTTGTAAAAAAAAATTATGGTTAACAATCTTACACAATTGTTTTTTGGACCACTATGCTCTCAACACCGCATTCAAGTTAACAGTTCGTATAGATCAACCATGCATAATAAACCGATTGAGCTTTTAAGAGTAGCCAAAACAAGCGTCAACACAAATCATATTTATGAACAACATGTAGCCATATTAATACGTTCCCCTCAAACGCATCTTGAAATGCACACAAATTAAATGAACTTCAATATTCCACGTTATTAAATTAACCCACAGATGATTGAAAGGCAAGTACATATTTCTAACATTTAATTTAGTTTTATTTCATGTGATGTGAATTACTACGCCATTAAAAATAACATGCTTTATAATAATTACAAAACAAGCAAATGCGCAAAAGTTGTTTTTCACTTCATAATTTTATATTTGCTGTATACAGCGAATCTATTTATTTCGTACATGTGAACTTCTACATACTTACATTGAACATAAACATTTAAAAGGAAATACAATTAAATAATATATTTCTTTTTTCAATTTTCTAGTGCATGGCTTTTTGCTTAATATAATATCTCTCACTAAACATAAACAAATAATTTGAGATGAACTCTGATTTTTTTTCTTTTTTACTTATTGTTTTAGTTCTAAACTACGACCAGGTTCATGTGTTTACCAATTGGATTTGATAAAGTTAATCAATCCATTGGTTGAACCATCATGAGAGGATATTTGGCTTCCATCAGCCAATTCTGGTTCGATTGCCTTTGCCAATTGTTTGCCCAATTCAACGCCCCATTGGTCGAATGAGTTGATGTCCCAAATGATGCCCTGTGTGAAGATCTTGTGTTCGTACATGGCTAGATAAAAAAAAGTAAGAATTCACAGACAAAAGTAAATTGAAATTGAATGTTAATCTACCAACCGATCAAAGCTCCCAGAGTGAAGGGAGTGACTTTTTTGACTACAATTGAGTTAGTTGGTCGGTTACCCAGGAACGTCTTGTGAGGCAGTAGTTTTTCAAGTTTCTCTCCAGACAATCCGGATTTTTCTAGCTCAGCTTTAGCCTGTGCTTCAGTTTTTCCAGTCATCAAGGCCTCAGTTTGAGCCAAGAAATTGGCGAGTAAGATTTTATGATGAATTCCACCAGCAATAGCATTGTGAGTGACAGCTGGGGCAATAAAGTCACACGGAATGAGACGAGTACCCTGATGGATTAGTTGATAGAATGCGTGTTGCCCGTTGGTTCCTGGCTCACCCCAGACAATTGGACCAGTGTTGTAGTTGACTACTTGTGAGCCCTTTGTCACAAATTTACCATTGCTCTCCATATCTCCCTGCTGGAAATAGGCGGCGAATCGATGCAGATACTGATCGTAAGGTAGAAGTGCATGTGTCTGTGCATTGAAAAAGTTGGAATACCAAACTCCCAACAGAGCTAAAATTACGGGTGCCTAAAAGAAAATATAATATCAACTCAGTCGATTCATAAATTCGAATAATATTTACATTGGCCTCCAATGGCGCTGCCTTAAAGTGTTCATCCATGTAATAAGCACCTTCCAAGAGATTTTCGAAATTTTCAAAACCAATCGAAAGGCAAATTGAAAGACCAATTGCGGACCACAAGGAGTAACGACCTCCCACCCAATCCCAGAATCCAAACATATTCTTGCTATCAATACCGAAAGCGGTTACTTTTTCCTTATTTGTTGAGAGTGCTACGAAGTGTTTAGCTACTGCTGAAGGCTGAAGAAGACACAATTAGAAATTACTTTAGATAAACACTTATTTGCTTACATCCTTTGCATGTTCCAACAGCCAAGTTTTAGCTGACGTTGCATTAGTGATGGTTTCCTGAGTTGTGAATGTCTTGGATGCAATAATAAACAACGTTGTCTCATAGTTGACTGCCTTAAGAACCTCCGCCATATGCGTGCCATCAATATTCGACACAAAATGTGACCGTAGACCCTTACAGTAGGGCTTAAGAGCCTCAGTAACCATCAATGGTCCCAAATCTGAGCCACCAATGCCAATGTTCACCACATCGACGATCTGTTTGCCAGTGCATCCGCGCCATACTCCAGAAATCACTTGATTGGTGAACTCTTTCATGTGTTGTAGAACGGCACGTACCTCTGGCATGACATCCTTGCCATCAACTAGGACGGGATCGCTCGAACGATTTCGCAGAGCAGTGTGCAGGACAGCACGATCTTCAGTGATGTTGATGTGCTCGCCAGAAAACATTGCTTTTCGGGCATCCTCAAGCTTACGCGCCTTCGCCAAATCCAGCAACAATGACCATACTTCTGAGTTAATGCGATTTTTTGAGTAATCTAGTAAAATATCACCATCACTTGGAGTCTTAAGACGTAAGCTATAATGAAATTTGTGATTAAAACAAAATGCAGTTTTCCAGAATATTATGAAAGCAAAGCGTCATAAAAATTTTGATACGAGTCGTATTATTGTATAAGTCGTAAAGCAAACGACTAATGCGATTGTACTTGAGATAATCTGTTTACTTTTCCGGAGCTTAATAAAGACTAACTAACTAACGAACAAAGTTTCAAAAACACTATATCGTAAAACATTCGAAATTCAATGTGATTTTTATTTATACACTTTTTTGAAGGGAAAAATATTATGACTTTTCAAAATAGGGATTAAATTAATTATTCCGATGTGAAAATTATCTTTCTGCAAGTGAAACTTATACAAATAATGTCTAACAATTCAGAGTCGGAAACTTTAGCTCATACTGCGAATAGTGATGAAGCTGGCACATGGCTCTAAAGGGGTGACATGGGTTTCACAGCTTCATTTTTTCGATTACAACTATTTAAAAAAAATTAGAGAATTTTTTATTTTTTTCTAAAAAGATCTGCCAAAATCTAATTTTCACTTGTTTTTCCTTCGTCTAATTTCTAGTTCATAATATTAACTAAAACATTAATTTTTTTTCTTCACTTGGATAATCCTGTAAGGAGTTCTGCTGCCACCGCCAATTTATTACGAAAATTTCAGAAATTCTGTATCAAATGTGTAGCTTCAAGACAATAAAAAGTTTGAATAAAATAAAACATTTTATATGAAAAAGAAAATTGTTGAAAATAGTCTGTTTTTTGCTTGAGGAAACCCATGTAGCCCCTAAAACGAACTCTCAAGTTTTTTCTTTATTTCGTCAAAACGTAGATGTAGATGGTAGTTTTTTTCCCGAAATCCACGCGGAGAGAAAAAAGATTAATGAAGAAAATGATTTTATGTTCATACAGGACTTTTCTACTATTATGCGACACTGGCAGCCCAATTCAGAGTACAATATACCCCGAGATAGTGTTCAACCAACTATGTTCAGTCAAAGTAGTAATTCTAATTTCTACAGGAACCACAACCGTTCCAAATTTCTTCTGCAGAACATGCAATAACTGTTAAATAAAAAAAAATCTTCGCTATATTCGCTGAACAAATTCGATATCATTTTGGTGTTGATAATACATTAAGCAAAAATGAGGATATCAACCACAGTGAATTAATCTACTCAAAGTCAAGGTAAATACGGAAATAACGATAAATGTATGTACACATGTAGTAAAGCAGCCATAATTTGAACTAAATTTATTTTAAAATTAAAGCTTCCAGAAACGGAGTGAATCGTCAAATAGCCCTTAAATAATTAATAAGCAGTGGAAAATATGTGTGACGTAAACATTCGTTCAATTCCAGCCTACGAATAATAAAGTTCTCTTACATATTTTCCCTTCTGAATATTTTATTTGAAAAATCAAATAAAAATAACGCCCTTACAACGCATGACAAACAAATCTGAAGCAAAAATTCAAAACATTCTCACGCAGGCAATTGATTAATGATGAAAGGTTGAAAGCAATTACCATGCATGACGTCATTGACGCTGATTGTCTCGCACCATCACGAAATTTTATACATTTCAAAAGTATCGAATAAACTTTAACCCAATTTGTGTGACGTTCTACATGCGAAGAGCGACCTTCAGTGACATTGAAAAGCCGGCTAAAATGTTTTGTTCCAGTTATACAAAAAACGTACACCTTCAGATAAATCCTGATCTTGATAGTAATTGCCTGTTTTACATTAATAGCTTTTGACGACCTTCAAATATTGCAACGTTCGTTTTTTTTTATTATTTCTTTATCTCAATTATCAGACATCAAACGTTAATGCAGTTCTTATCTATAAAACTAAAACATATGTATTTCAGTTCGAAACGTGTTTTCACGAGTGTTGTTATCCCTCTGGAAACGATAAATTAAAAACTTAATAATGGGAGAAGGGTAGTTATACGTTTTAAGTTGAATCAAATTCAAGGCTGGGCCAGTGACCTAGTTCGTTGAACATGACGTCTGTGTTAACCGACACGAAGGTTATCCTTTCACTTTCGATTCAGAAACTTTTCATAAAGAAAAGTGCGCTTTAACGACAAAAAGTATTGAAAACAAAAGCAAATTTTATTTATGCAATTTTATGTAATCTTTAGCGGGTGGAGGTTGACCATATTCCCTGCCTCTTATTTTCTGTGATGTATCTACTCTTCGTTCAATTTGTGTATATACCGGAAATTTGTACACCTTCCACGTCGAGAGATACTAGATATAAAAAAGGATATTCTTGGCTATTTTTAAATTCTTTCTCTCCAGGGGAACATTTTTTTCCACTTGGATACAGAGCTACAGTGAATGTATAAAATAAATAAATAATACATTTTCTGCTTACCTGAATTTATCGAATCGAGAAGCATCCTTTTCGAAGAGATCCTTGATTTTAATTGCCTTGCCGTTTTCATTGTAATATTGTTGAATCTTTTGGTAGGTGGGTTCAGTAGTTAACAGCGGTAGACCGGACATATTTTTTTTTATCAAACCTTACACTTGGTTTATTAATAGAAATAAATTAAATGCACAAGGATATACACGAATTTAAATATCTTATTAGAAATTTTCCAGCGATTTGTTTTAATAGTAATTGAAATAATTTATGGAACGGAGTTCAACCAGCACAGCACAGAGTTCGTCGTTCCTGGTCAATGTCAAATGAAGAACTTGTCGATAACGTTGAATAGAAAAGTCTTGACTCAAACCAGACAGATTAGTGGGAGATATTTGACACCGAGCAGGCTCTGTTAGATTGATGATTTATTTTATACATTTTGAAAAGAACTTACGGATTGAGAGGACACATCCGTATAATGTTAAGTTCTTTAACGAGCCTTCAAGATGGTAAGTCACACGGTAATTGATAAAATTTTAATTCAACAAAGACTAAATTTTCTTACCACGCATATGGATTTGAGGAAGATGTAATGTTAGCTACATGATACACCTGTATTATTTAGATCAATAAAAACATTTCAAAGATTGTGAAATTTCATTGAAAACATTTCAATGATGACACCTCTTGTACTAGTTTCCGTTTAGCCCCTCAAAATACATGTATTAACGTTGCCGGGTATAGTGATGGGAGACATTTTGGGGAAGGGTTAGACTTACTCAGTAATTGCACTATAATAACTGCGTAGATCTAAGTTTATGAACGTTTATTTAAGAACATGCTATAAAGCGATTCATTGCTCGTTGGATTGTTATGTACTCACTTTTATAACTAAAAATAATCAAATCATTTTCGATTCTACGTGTACTCGAATTTGTGTAAAAACATTTCTTTTGCTTACCATCGCCATCTAGTTGTGCAACAAGAAACTAAGTTATGAATTTGTTTACAGTCGAAAAAATTGAAAAACTGAATGTAAGAAGTTTCGAAATTGTTAAATAATCCAACCAAATTAAAAAATCAGTTCACAACATGCAAATTAAGAAAAGATTTGCATAACATTTTTAGCTTCTAATTGATGTTTTAACTTCTCTGTGTCGCTGCTGTCGGTGTGAAGTTAAACCTTAGCTACCAAATGTATTCCAAGATGGCGTGTTATTTAGCTTGTGTGTAATTAAGAAGTCAACCTATTGCATTTTCAACTTTCCAGCGTTATTTCCCATATAAGAAATAAAATAAATTTCTTCGAAATCTTATTCAAAGTTCGTGCCCTTAAAAAAAGCTTGCAGTTTAGTGCATGTGGAAAGAATAAAAATAAATAATGAAAAACAAACATGAAGCCAACGAATGCATACTTAAAATGACATTTGGGAGATAAGTGACATTTGCCACTAGAAAGGTAAATATTTGTCAATATAAAATCAAATTAATTGATTAATTTCCACTTGAAAAGTAGAGAAATTCAGTTGAAAACTGATCAGAACTTCAATAGAATGTTAAATAATTGTTGATTGTGCATAATTTCGCACGCCTTGAACACGTAACCTTGTGGGTGCGTATTTCGGTAGCACCTTTGTCAGTGGAAATTCTTGTCTTGCTCCCATCTTGGTTCGAGAGTGTTGTGTGTGCGTCGATAGTTTTTCTATAATTTTATTCAATTATGAACTAAAATGTGAAAAAGATTTTAATTAACATAATTGTGAGTGAATTGGGGAGAAAAAAGAAAATAGTTTTTTGTATTCTATTGGTGAACAAAGTATGATAAGAATGCATAAAAAGTGAACAGTAGCTGAGCAAGAACAGCTCAACAGGTGGTCCAAACGCTTTGGTGGCAAATATTTTCTAAAATTTCAAATAAAACATTAACCAAAATTTGTTCCTGATTGCTGAAAAAATTGTTTGAAATAAAACATCGTTTAAGATTTCATAAGGTTAAAAAAAAAACAATTTGTGCAAAATATTGGCTTTGGGGAATATGTCGCTAAGAGCTCCTGGTCTTCACCTGAGTCACATCCATAGCTAATTTTTATTTGTGAAGGCAGTTTTGTGTGGGACATACATATGTTCTTTTATTGTCGAGTGTAGGATGTTAAATTTTGGAAACCACAGGCGCATTAAATAGATATTCAAATTCACATATTCTATTTTTAGTATATGGTTAACATCTTCCGGGTTTATATCAATTAACTTATGCTTTTAAAATTTATTTGAAAAACAAAACAAAAAATCCGTTCAGTAGTATTTTCCTTCAATAAACAATTTAAAATTTATAATGGCTGAACTTAGATCTTGCTTTGATCTCTAATGCATTTCTCTCAAATACTGTCTCTACATTCAAACTTTTAATATTGCGTTTTTGAATTCGCTTTTACGCAACAGGATATGTTTTCGAGTGAGAAAAATCGCAATCGATCCTTAATCTGTTGAGCATTTTTGGTTCAATAAAAGGGAATAAGTTATTATATACATAAATATCAGAGTAAAAATCCCCCGCAGTTAAATCTCTTGTCAACATTAACATGTAAATTTTAATTTATGGTTAAAAAATGTTAATAATAGTATGTACAAAGTATGCACATAATAACTCCTCGAACTTCGTTAGTCTTAGTTTTCTCGATCAATAAACAATATTTATTTCAGAGCACAGACAATTGCCTGTTTTACTATGATCTGGTTCTTCTCGATAAACAAGCAAAACTCTATTTTTCTTGCCTTTGGACTTTCTTTCTTGCTGTCGTCTATTATTACGACAATTTCTTTGAAATTACAATTTCATGTTTGCTGTGTTTTGCAAGCACTGTTAGTATGCACAGGAATAATATTCTACTCATACATTAGGATGCCGACGATCTAACTAGATTTGATGAGATTCCCTCAGCGTTCATTGTTTTTGTGCTTTTCCATGTTTAAGGCATGAGCTAGTATAAATTTTAATTTTATACGAAGTTTTTAAAATGTGTTTTTCAAAAATCGTTATTTTTTATGGTATTGACTTACGCGATAAAACTGAATAAATTGTCCTTAACGATATACTAATTAAATAATTGTATAGCGCGAGGATGCAGTTGTTTTTTTCCAACAAAAAATCGAGTTCGAAAGATGTTAAAGTAGAAGCTTTACGCGTGAGTCAATGCCAAAATTTTAATCCATCTTTTGTTTGTCCACTCCTCGAAAGATATTGCTTTGAACAAGATACTTTTTTTTTATTTCTGAAGAGTATATATTCGTAGTTCAAATGGTTAATGTGTGGCATTACTGAGCTGAAGGGAACCTAGCGCTGAAAACTCATGGATTTTGATATATTTCAATGCTTTTTTTTCACTATATGATATTGAATATTTTCGGCTTAAAATTTTATAATTTTATACACATTTTTCCCCATTTGTTAGTAATTTCCGTAAAACTTCTTTAAATATCAGTTTAAAAACAAAAAAACAAGAACGACAATAACTGAGCTACCTTTTGTCAAAACAATTAACTTTGACTACTAACATCTTTATCATGCGATTCTCTAATCCCCACCATCATATACTTATCATAAGAAGCTACTTTTAACCAAACAAAAAGCCAAATTGCTTTATAACGTTGCCCAAAAATATTTTGTTGCTTGCTGTACAGCAATAAAACATTATTACCAGCATTGACATAATGATACTATAATTATCTCCTTTCTTTAAATCTGCTTTCAGTGACAAGATAGCTTTCAACTTTGACGAAGTAAAATAAAAACTCGCTGAGACTCTTTTAATGGTTTTACGAAAAGAGCGTCCACCCAGTGCGGGATCATCAAAATCGACGACGGAAACAATGTCCAATGAGCAACCAGTGACTAAACGTCAACGAATAGAGGATCGCAGCATCAGCAACAACAATGCAGATGCAATATCTCAATCATCTTCGCCATCGGCGCAACCATCTTTTTCAGCACCTCCATCGCCAACATCGACGAAACCAATTAGTCCACGTGAATTGGAATTGGTTTCACCGCCAGACATACTTGCCACTACATCCGAATTACCATCCAATTCGACATCGCCCACATACAACACCAGTACTAGTAGTAGCAGCAGCTCATCCACTTCTCTAGCCAGCGAAGATTTACACCATCAACACCATCATCATCTCCATTCGCATCATCATCACCATCATGGCAGCACATCAAGTCTTGCAAGTTGCAGCAGTAGTTCACTAGCCTCAACAGCGACCATTGGCGCCGATGAAGTCGACAAGGCAACTGCGCATTTAAATCACAATTCTCAGAATATACCAGATTTGGTGCCTCGAATGAATTCAACATCAATCATCACAAATATAGCGACGCAAATCACAAATGAAATGGGCGAATTCGAGGAGTATCTAACCAAACAATGCCTATGTGGCATAAGCGAGCGAACACTACGACGACCCTTCCAAAGTCACTACCATCAAGATTCGAATGGCATTAAGCGTGTCGCTACGTTGCACGAGTGGCCAACAAATAAATTGCTGCAGTTCCTATCAAACCTGCAGCTGCTCTTTGATGTTTATCTGAAGCAAAACAGCAAGGGCTTCATATGCAGTCGAATAATGGACGTTTGTGATGCTCTCATACGCAATGACCACAATCTCATTGATGAGATAATCGTTTTAGCAAATTTCAACAATAAGTATGTGCAATTCTTGTCTGGACGGGTGCTAGCCAGTTTTTTAGTCATCGCCAAGAATAACATGGACGATGATTGGTTAAAGAAGCTGGTGGACAACTTGTTTCAATTTGAGCGTCTTGATTTTGCTGCCGTTCAAAAAGTACACTTCAGCTTGGAGATAATCAAGCGGATTGTTGAGTGGAAGGATGTGGATTTGCATCCATTGGAGGACGAAATTGATGCGGGAAATGCAGGCATTTCATTGGATCCTTCTGGAGGCGGCAGTGGTAGTAGTATTGGAGGTCCATCAACGTCGGCTTCCGCACATGCGTATCCGACGTTGGAGAACAATTACTTTGCTGTACATTTTCGAGACTCAGAAGATATATTGGCCGGTGGAAATGCTGATGCCGGCAGACAGCACCCGTCGGAAGAAAGACACCTTAGCCATTTGCAAACGGAGGATGGGTGCCATATTGTAGCCTTGACTGACTCCGAGAGTTTCGATACGACGCACCTTAAATGTATCACGATTAAGATTCTAGAAAATAAATGGCCCGCCTTGGTGAAGAACATGAGTAACCTCATATCCAATCACATAGAACTAGATAATGCGGAAAACTGCGTTCTGACGTTTCTCTACTTATGGGAGAACATCATCAGTGTAAAGGCGAACCTCTCAATAGTCGAGACACTTCCATTTTACGCCCAATTGGACAAGTTTGAACTTCTACTAAATCAGAACCTTTCATGTACAATATACAAGCAAATGTTGAGTCTCTTCAATGAAGCTCTCTGCTATGGTAGCACTCTAGCTTTACAAGACCTTCTGCCAGAGGAGACATGCTTGCTAGCCCACCAGATTGTGCGTCATGTGAAAGACTTTCGAATTCTCGAATCGTTACCACGCCGGACACCGGAGAACATTGTAAGCCTTCTTGGCTTTAAGGGTCGTTCAATCGCTTTTGAATCGGGGACTATGCAGAGATTCATTTCAGCACCTAGTAATCATGACGAAGACCTCATTGAAATGGATAAAACAATACTCCAGAAGATGGTTCTTCTTGTTCTCAAGTCGATTGCGGTAACAGTGAAAGAAATCCGAAGCGATTCCTCTGACAGTTCAATAGACAGTACAGATTACGATGCCTTCCAAGACATGGTACTCATCGAAAGATCAATCAGGGATGTTCTTCGCAAGCTCGAATCGTTTATAAAGAACACATTGGAATTCCACCCAGAATGCCACTTTAGCAAGATACTCATTCATCTTTTTGATGACCAAGATGATCATCTAATCGAAGCAATGGTATGTACACTGGACGTTACAGCTGGTATATCGTTTCGCAACAACGCCTTCCCTGAGCTGGTATCGATGCTTAATCCGGTTTACACTTTTTTGGAATTCCTGAAAATGATTTCGAATAGCTCGGACCTCCTTCTCGATTTACTTGTCAGCAATGAGACCTGTTTTCTACTCTACCTATTAAGGTTCCTTAAGTACATTCGACTGAATTGGTCAATGTTTGTGAGCAGTTGTCACGACTTTGGAATGGGCGGTAGCACACTCGATGAAGCGATGAGTGTGCTTATTCGACTTCGATTACAAATAAGTCGATTGGTATCCAGGTCCTTGTATCCATATGATATATCACCAGTTCTGCGACTGTTAGATAGTTGCGAAAGTCTCTACGAAGGGAATGAATTGAGTTAAACAATGGCTTGTTAACCATAAACCACAAATGTAATAAAACACAAAATACACAAATAAGTAGCAAAACAGAAAAGACTTGAATAATACGAAAAAGAAAATGACATCTTAAATAAGACAATCTTTTATTATTATTACTATTATTATTTTTGTTTATAGAAGATTGCATATTCAATCTTGACTAGATTGCATATTCTAGTAGACTAACTTTAAAAGTAGAAAATAAATCGAAAAAAGTTATCAAATATAAGAATAGTTTTTAAGATTGTTTTAAATCTTGCCTTAATGTATTTTAATTTTCCCCCCGAAGATGTACGTAATTAAGTTTTATTACATTCTAATTGTTAAGTTTTCTTTTAGCTGCAACACAAAATGCAATAAAGAAATATCTTAAAGTTTGTGCTGTAAAGCATACGTTTATTGTCTAAGTCTAAAGTTAGAAATTCAATTGATTAACCATGTACATATCGATTAATTTAAATAAACCATTTTTTTTATAAAATATCAGTTTTGTATTTTATTTTGTAGACATGGTTCTTGGGCTGGTACAAGGTTACTTTTTCAAACAGTGCCAACCAACGACAATAACTACTAAAAATACAACGACAAGAAGGATTTTTATGGGACAGAACTGGAATTACGGAAAGAATAAAAAAAATATGAATCTTTTGAGTTGCTTTATGAGAACGTCGGAACTGTTACGACTCGGAAACTTAGGAAGACTTTTTATTGTCATCATATCGATGTACTGCTTTTTCGCCAGTTTGATTTCACTTTATTAATGAAATATTAAAAGGGCGACAGAAGTTCCAAGAAGACTATGGCTTTAAAACTGTAGAGAAGCCACAAGACGCAGTGGTTACTTTTGTAAAAATAGTAAGGAACATACAGAATTGACAAAAAAAAATTAATAAATACAGGTATGTGAAGAAGTTTTTGTTTTTAAATATCGCAAAATTACATCCAATCTGAGACAATTCAAAAAACTTTTTACCGCATTTTTGTTGAGAAACTTATGCAACTACATTTTATTTTGGTTCATTAATATGTTCCTTAGTGCCACTGTATAAAAACTGGACCTAAGAATCAATTCTTTTTATGATCACCGATCATTCGAATACATGGATGTTTAGTTTAGATCAAGATGTGTGAAATATTAATTGAAATTCATTAAAAAGTTAAAATTAACATTTCGCTTTGGTATAATTATTTTGACAAATATTTACTAGCTCTCGGAACCGATTCGACAAGTATTTGCTACATTCTTCAAAAACTTAATCGCAGAGCTTTGTTATTTTGAAAATTGTCTATTTCAGTGACTTTTTAATCTGGGCTTTTGGTGGCAAATTGCATCACCATATCGCTTTTGTGAGAGGGAGCATTATTTTGTTGGAGAAAAAATGACCGACATGTGGAAGTGCGTGATTGTTTAATGTAATCACATTCTTATGTTGCTTCATTTTTCCATCGATTGGAATCTCCATAGCCGTTGGAAGCCACCACCACGCTTAATGGTTACAACGGCTGCTACGTATTTCTGACGAGTTATTTTCAGCATCCGACCAATTTTTTTTTTGTGATTGATATTATTTTATTTTAATACTCTTGGGCGAACTGCAGCCGCTTACTTTTTTCTGTCGTGGGGCTATATACGGTCCTTTTCTTACACAGTAGGTATGTACCCAAATCAAAATCAGCAATGCGTCGCCGAGTTTTCCTATCGCTCATGGGATTTGCGAGATTTTTGTTCATTTCAAGCTCGAAATTTTTCTGAGTTAAACCTTGATTTTAAATAAACTCACGCAAAATTCATCTTTCGTCCTTAGTAATACCTTTACGTTCTATAGGCTCTGCAAATGTTGTACAGTTTGCCTCGATAAAGTAAATTATTGGCTTTTCATTTCAACAGACGGACCAGAATTGTATATATGAACCTTCTGATCACCCTTTCGAACCAATTAAGAAATAAACTTAACCAAGTTCAAGTAGTTAGCTTAGATCTAGTTTGTGATGTTAATTGGAATCTTCATTTATCGAGAAACTGGTTTGCGGAACACAATTTGATTTTCAGTTTGTCGTTCTTTCACGATGTGGAAGCAAATTTTTTTTATCACGCACCTCGGTGCGAAAGACAGACTACAGACTCTCTTATTGCATCTGTGCGTCCAGTCCTTCTTCTCCAACTTTTTGTAACAACTGAAGTTGCAGTGATAAAACTTTTAAACAGAGAAAGTTGAGGAGTTCAAACACATGAGAGACTGAGGAAGTATTTTCTTAGAAGACATTTCTATTATTAGCGAAAATCTAGAAATCGAAACTATCGTGTAATCTCAGATTATAATTTGCGTGGAAACTGTTTGCATTTAGTATGATTCATATCATCTATTTAATAAGCTTCCGCAGTCTTTCAGGGCAATATCAGTGCTTTGAATGCCTACTCAACTTGTAAAACAGTGGCTTTTGAATGTTAACTTTGCTAATCCCGAATCCACTGTCTGATACTCTGGTTTGATTGTGTATATCTTTCATGGTATTTGCGTTTTGATTCAGCAATTTAATTGCCTTTAAAGTAATTTAATTCTTTTTCAGCATATTATTTAAAATATAAACCTTATTCGTGCACTCCATCTTGTTTGTACAATCTCATTTATTCAAATTTTTAAATTTTCGGACTACATTTATTTGTTTAATTTGTTTTTTTTAAGGGTCACCCCAACACAAGCACAAAATATAAATAAAAATAATTTTTTCCTTCGTCCATTGAAGTGAATTTCAATACTATTTTTTATATTTATTAGGCAACAATACAGAATGCCTCTTGTATTTCCTTGTTCTTTTCCTATGTATGAATGTTTGATTTTGATTTTCTTTTTTAAGATCTTAGATGTAATGAGTTCTGAATAAATAAAAAAATGATCTATCTAAAAAAAAACTCTGTTTTTGTTTAATCTTTTATTTTGACATAACTAAACTGGATAGATGTATTGACACTTTTTTTAAAATTCTGTGAATGGTTTTCATGCTTAAAATAAAATTGAAAATCTTACAAAGTCGTTTACTCGTGAACTTCTTTAGGCCCTACCAACCATTTTTTTGCTCAACAAAACTAGGGCGAATGAAGAATACTTTGGATTTAAAAGTTGATCTTTTTTTATTGCAAAAATTGAGTACAAGAAAGATGCTTAACACATGCACTGATTGGAATCCAAATAAGAAGTTAACTTTTTCTTCATCAAGCGGTTCCTTCCTTCTTACGCGATCCTTATTAGTAGGTATGTATGTGCATGAAAAGTATTTAAGAATAAAGTAACCGAAAATGGCGTTAGCCTAGTCCCTTACTATTCTTGGCTAAGAAAACCGCTCTAGCTATTACGAATTAATCATTTCCTCAATGATCCTAAGATCATCCAATCGTTCAATTTGTAAATTGATACTGCAGATATCCTTGAACCATTCACTGGACTGACATTTAGAGGCATTCACGCCTTTAAATTCCGAGAAAATTTTGTACGATTTTAGCATATGTACATATTTATTTCTTTATTGTAACATAGTTCTTTCAGTGGAACTGAGTTGAATACAATCTGTCCCAAAAGTATCTGACGTGGTGGTGTTATTTTTTGTGAACCGTCTCGTTACATCGTACACCCTGTCATTTCGGCCAAACTTCGTATTATCAGAAAAACCCTTAAAATAAACATTTATTGTTTCGTAATTTATACCGATCATTAAAAACCTAAATTGACTGCAGGACGGTGTTATAGACAGACGTCTTATAATTATATTACAATTATTACCCACCGTCCATTATTTCATTGTTCCGTTGTTTTGTTTTGAGGCAGACCGTCATTTGCGACTTTAGTGACCTGCAATCGGAGCACTTATTCCGAGTTGATCAAAGCATCTCTTTACAAATAGAGCATGCAGCGTTCACCACTCAGAATCAGCTCTTGCAGAAGGGTAAAGACTAAAAGGTGAGGCTTAGTTCGTCTTTTTCTAATCTCATTGCCGCGAAGACCTTAAACACATAACACTTAATTGAATAACTCCGGATCGTTAAATAGATCGTATCTGTTTCCCGGGCGACATGTGCAAAGTCATAGGAGCGGACGAGTCTGCCAGTAGCCGTCGTAAATAGAACTTGACAGCAAGGTTATCGCCGTTTGGATTTATTTGACTTCGCCCAAGCCGCTTTCTCCTGAATATGCTTCAACAGCACACTTATACAGCCTGTACCGTTTGAACCTGTCGAAATAATTGTTGGTTTTCAAAATCAATCGATTTTAACGTTAATAGTCGAACAAACACACATTTCATAGAAAATTATTTTTATATAAATTTGAGTGTTATATTATACGGCCACATACAAATTGTGGAATGAATATTTTCATATTTTACAACTCATGCTTCAACACTAACTTATGTCCAAATTAATTCGTGGAGCGCAAGTAAAAAAGGTTCTTAAAGTTCACTTAAAACAAAAGGAAGATAAATGAAAAAAGAAAAAGAAAAACTGTTGACGTCAGCTACACTTTCCTAAGATTTAAGAGCGATTGTATTTTCCCCAAATGTGCAGCATGAAAACTGAAGCGATAAAAAGCAACGACATAACAAGAACAGGAACTGGACCACTGAAAATGCAAACGCAACATTATATTTCACTTAGATAGGAATTATTTCATTAATTGATACTAACACTTTAATGCCAGGAGAGTCGTCAGTGTAGAATCGCCACATACCTCCGGAACCAGCTCCTCCAGTGGTGCGGCTCCTTGCGGCGGTAGTTGTAGTTTTTCTTTGTCTTAAAGTGCTTCCTCCAGCAGCAGCACTTCCTCTAGGTGCTGACATTTTGCTTGGGGAGCGGCTTCCACTTCCCACGGCAGTCGAACTTGCTGGTGCAGGCTAAAAGTGAAAGGCAATACATATTTTTATGAAATAAAAGCACAAAACGGTTTATATTATTCTTCCTCTAATGCAATGTGTTTTTTTAAGTTAACAAAATATTACCATTTTATTTATTCAAGTCAATTGCAACTACTTTTTTAAATTATATTGAGAATTAAACTTTCCACACAATCTTTGCACGGCCGCTTTCAAGAAATAAATGACAGCTAGTCCACGTAGGCGATGTACGATGTGAAGTTTGTGTAAAACAGCGCTGAAAAGTACCCACGTCGATGAACGTCATCATAATTTGGGATGAAATTTATTGTAGAAATATTCGAGCAGTGGGATATTTTTCGTGTGATGCTAGGGTACGTTACAAGAACGTTATTCATTATGTTGCTTAAAATAAAACCATTCATTGTTTTAAAAATAAGCAACACATTCTAACAAAAAAGATTAGAACATAAGATGAACAGCTTAATATAAGTACTCTTGGAGAGTACTGATTTTTTACTTTTTAAGTCAATAGTAAGTGATGGGAAAACCCTAAATTATACTCACGGTGCAGACATCTGATCTGAACATAAAGTTTTTGGAGCCAACATTTCTGTCGAAACCTTGACTAGTTGATTTCACGAATTTCACAACCCTCTGCCAACTGTTTTGTTAGATACAATATTTTGTCGTAAACTTAAAAGAATTTCAAATTCTCAAAATTAGTCGGTCAAGCTCATGCGTTAATTTTTAATTGGAACACGGCAATCGGTTGTTGTAAACGGATGTATGTATAATTTCCTTACAAAGACTAGTAGTGTTTCGCAGGGTTCCATACCCGGACCTATCTTGCTCTGCATATATGTGAATAAGCTGCCTGATATAGTTAAGCACTGATCCATTCGCATGTATGCTGACGACGTCTTGTTGTTTACAAGTAGCTTACTAATTATGTTCTATGGCATCGAAGATTTTTGTAACGTCGACTTCGAAAGCAAAAGCAAGCGCATATTGGCTTTCATCGCTTTTTACTTCAACAATCAATTAACCTGCATTCAAGTTACGTTTTCTGTACCTCGAAGAAATCTTACGCTCGTTCTGGCAAGATTTAATTGTTTGACATCACGCGACTCGCGACGAAAAACACTTCCAGAAAAAAATATTTCAGTTAATGCCCATGGACCATTGGGTTGAATCAATTTTGCTTTAATATATATGCACATAAACTTCAATTTAGTAAACTTGTTTTCTATTCATATATCTTATCTTACATTATCTACTACGTAACTAACTTTCATATGGGACTAATTCAAAAAATTACATTCATTGTAGACTTACACTACTTATAAGAAATGTGAGTCTAAAACCTACTTAATAAAATTGAAAATTTAAAGCCTGTGCGGCTAAGATGATGAAAAAAATTGTATCGTGCTGACCATTAGCATCGTCGAATGTTTTTCAGTTGGGAGTATGAATTACGAAAAGTTACACGACCGCATTTTTGGTTCTTTTTGACTATTCTCTTTACAAGAATCGGGCCAGAGGATCTTTTTATTTACACTTTTCTTTTTGTTACTCTTTTATCATTTTAATTTATTATTTTTAGTTTGAGAATTATAGTATAAGGCAGCATAATTAAGGTATTTTAAGTCATAACATGACTGGTACCCCACATATTGAAAAGTAAGTGTCGCATGGATATCCGAGGAGGTAGTTATTGCCTCCAAAAAAATAAATAAAAAGAAGTTATATGTTACAAAAGGAAACTTTAATGCAAGCTAAAATATGGTAGACATGAACTGTTCATTAGCTCCATGCATATACCAACTAAAACAGATGAATCACTAGACTTCCGTATGCGCTTGTAACATCATACGTATCTTGTTTAACCTTTTCTAAATATATCTTTTAAGGTGTTGTGGCATTATTCTTATATTCTGTCTACTTATGATTATATCTACTCTTCCTGGTTTGCATTGAATATATTTTGATTTCACTTTCAATATATTCTGAACCAAAGCCTTCGAAAAATCTGAATTTCAACTTACCGTCCCGTGCGTAATTTGACCCCTTTATCCAAACTAATTATTAAAGAAATAATTTGAAAGTACAAAAGATTTGATTTTTCTCAAAGCGGTGAGTTTCGAAATAAAACTCTTGTAAACATTTTTTTTTGCTGTTTTAAATGCTTTATTTGAAATCTAACATAATTTTGAATATTGCCATTTTTGCAATTCTATTTTATCTCATCTATAATTATAATAATACATAATTATTTTTTTTTTGTTTTCATAATAATAATAGTAATAAATATTAAAGCAGAATATTTTTTATTTGAAACTAAGTATCTATAAAAATCTGCAGAGATCTGCAATAAGTAATAAGGGTAACGTCTGCACCTACTCCCATTGTTGATTAATTCAAAACCTTTCAAGAATATTTTACAAGTCACAAAATATTCTAGATTAAATTTAAAGAAGTCAAAACGAAAATTCAAAAAAACTTAAGGTTTCAAAGATCATGTATCGTTTAAAAATATCTGTTTAACCTTGTACCCATTTTTGTATTTGAGTATATATATAAGTATTTGTATTTTTTTGATTATTATTCGCTTTTCGGTCCTACGATCAAGAATATATTTACTTTGAATATATACACCTTTTGTTTGCTTTTAATTGTTTAAAAGGTGTATAATGGTTTGTTGATTGGTATATTGCCAAGTGGTTAAAGTTTAGACTCGACTTCAATTAAATAATCATGTGCTTAGCTCTACGTTAGGCATTCCTTCAAGGGAGTATGATGTTCTTCCTTAAATGAGTCCTTACTAGTGAGATAGGTTTAGCAAACAAATGTAGTGTGTGAGATTTTTTTTAGTATTTAAAAAAAAAAAATACAAAAATGTTCTCGAAATGTTGAGTTACTTTCTACATTTAGTTTAGCTTGCGTTTTATTTGTATTTGCTTATGGACTTTAGCGAATAATATGTTTTTTACCTCTACTGATCATCTTCTAAACAATAGGTGGTATGTTCCAGAACAAATTGTGAAAAGAAAACCAACAAAAAAATAAAAAGAAATGTAGTGGAGTTAAATGAATTGTCAAATATATATTTTCTTTACTTTTTTTTCGTTTTGTCTTTATTTAAACTTTAAGTTTTGTTTGTTTTTTTTTTTGTTTACCGATCTTATTTTTTAGTAGACTAAACGGAAGATAAATTTAACAAAATAATTGAGAACTTTCTTAATGGTATTAGCAAATGAATTTGTTTTTAGAATGACATCCTCTACTAAACGATGATTTGTGGTTTTCAGTGTTAATTAATTGTCTGCCGACATGGAACTGATGTCATTGTTGATAGCTAGAACTTGCTTGATGAAATCCTGGTCGGTAATGACCTCGGCCAAGGATATGCAAAGATCAAGAAGATTAGATTTAGTCATTTTTAACTGCGGTGCTAGTTTATCCAAATGCGCATGAACTTGCTCGGTGATCTAAAAGTAAACAAATAAAAATGTTATAAACGTTTGCTTTAATTTGTGTTAAAATGGAACCTTTAATATATAATTTAAAATTAGGACTATAGAGTTTACTGATCTAATGATCGTCTCTCCAACAAAATGTTGGAATTGGAATTTTATAGAATAGTAGATTTAATCCATTAGATTTATAAGCTACAATAAAAAAAAACAGCTAGAATGTCGATTTTGCAGTCTGAAATCTCTAATTGGACATGAATTTCGTTTTTATACATACATATGTACATAAGTGCGCCACTATATTTGCAAGCAAGGAAGGAATTGTTTTAAAACTTTTTTTAAAAGTGTTTTGAATAGGAATGACCGATTAAAGGAGCGCGATACTCATTCGTATTGTGCGGCTGTGAAAACTGTGTCCTAGCTTCACCCAACTGCTGCCTTGCAAGGCGGGTATCACGGTAAAAGTGATAAAAAGGGAGGAATACAGTTGGCTTATTGGTTGGAACACCGTGTTTTAAAACACGATTAAAAAGAGGAAACAGAGAAGTTGCGTCGGTGATGACGTGAGTGGATTGACTTCGTTATATTTTTGTTTCCTATGAGATTTATATCTCGATTTTGAACTCTGTCGAGGAGGTCCAATATGATCAGCAGCATCAGCAGAGACATAGAAGTTCTACTTCAGTTTAGGGCGATGATGATTTAATATACAATATTATAAGTGAAAAAGGGACAGCAATCCATTATATATTTGTAAGTTTTTTTTAGAAGTCGTGGGATTCATTGCCATTACCAAAAGACCAATGCTGTGGGTTCCGTGGCGTTGTGGTAAGTGCGTTATGAGAGTGAAGACATTTTTTCATGGCTCCACCACTCGCAAGTGACTGAAAATCACTCCGATGAGTACAAACTGTCAAGACTCGGCAATAAACCGTAGGTCCAACTCCCGCCATTTATGACAAATTTAAGACACACACACACAAATGTGCAGAAGAGCAGAATGTGAAACTGACAAACTAGTTATTCAATGCCAGCATTGAATGTTTCTGTGAATATAATATCAGAGAATATTTTTATACATACCTTAGAAGGATTCTTGAAAACGTTAAACATGAATTTAACTTTGATCCGTTGATCATTTGGCCCATCGTAGAACATTGTAAACTGTGCCTCGTTGCAGTTGGACATGACAGGCAGATAAATACCAGCCAGCACTCGACCCTTCGCATCACGGGCTAGTAGTGAACGGAAGTTATAAACCAAATTTCTGCGCACTGTTACATCAATTGCCGTCAAATATGGATGTTCCACATAGACCAACGATGACTTGTACGTTTGTTCGTTGCCACGTGTCTCACGTTCCAGCCACTCAACGTACTTTTTGCTGTGCAAGCTAAAATTGTAGCAATAATCCCGCTGACAGTGCTGTTCATTAGACTGTGTAAACCAACCTGCAATAAAGTTTTTATTAAGAAACGACTATCCTGTTAATGTGGTAATTGCCTGCTTACCTGTATGGGGATACATTTGATCTTCCATGACTGTAACAGCACGAGCAACGTGGTATCCCGGATCCAAAATCAACATACCAGGACGTCCTCCAATCGAGATACGCATCGCCACCATAGAGTGTTCCTTCTCGACATTAGCTTCGGGTGAATTCAAGCCGCATTCTTCGCTCGAATCAATGTAATCGCGCAAAGCTACTACCTGCTCCTCACATGATACAATATACATGTACCTGGCTAAAATTGGGAAGATCTCCGTTATTCTTATCATGATCTCCATGGCCAGACTGACGCACATGTGATGGCGGCGATTGATCGGAACATCGTAGAATTGGAAAAACGATTTCAAATCAGAGCGCCGGGTTTTTTTGAATGCTTTGTAGAAATCAACAAACAAGTTCACAGTATCGTAATGTGTTTCTTCCAACATATGATGCAACTTTGCTTCAATGAGTGCATTAAGATCTTCATAGTGCCAAACATTATCAAAATTTAGTGTTCCTTTGGTGTCGGTTGCCCAATCAGGCAGCGGTAATGGATGGCCCAATGGCCAAATGCCATTGGTTTGATTGAATGCAGTTAAATTATAGCTATCTTCAGCAGCCCACCAAGTTTCATTCTTCTGATGGTCATTGTGTTCATGAGATTGTGGTTGGTTTTGCTGCTGTTCTTCCAAGAGTTTAAGAATGTTTCTGCATCTATCTGCGTCGGTGAACGATGACACTGCAATCGACGTCACGGTGTCAATGATTGTATTGCTACTATTTGACGTTTGCCCGGATGCCAAATCGGTAATATCCCGTTTAAAGATACTTTCAACATCTGCTTCGTCGATATTTGCATTTGTATCATTTTCATCGTCATCGTTATCATCTTCGTCGTCGTCGTCTTCATCATCGTCATCATCATAATCGTTATCCACGATTTGACCACTTTGGACAACAGCCCTGTAATGATCGCGTGATTGATTACATGTTGTCTCCGGATCGGCGGTAATCGATTCAGTAAGAGTTGTAGTCAATCCAACCGATCCGACGACCGATCCAATAAATTGACATTCCAAGCTGGTTTCGGCGAGTCAACTTGGCCATTCGGCGCCCCAACGACCAACCGTTGGCACATATCCACTTTCGCAATCATTTAGTGAAGCGTCTAGATTAATTTTGGTTGTGCTTAGTGAAGAAATTATTGGAGAATGTGGTGCGGTGGCAGCAAATGCTTGGTAAGCAGCACCGTTGTTTGAATTAAGACCAATCCGGTCCTGCGCTCTCTTGAACAGGCCCGGTTCGTCTCCACTAGTCGATGACTTTTTAGAATGCTCTGTATCCGAAAATAAAAATAAATTAAAACCTTGATTAATTTTAATTTGCGTTTAAATAACATTTTTTCTTGAAAAAAAAATTAGAGTTGCGAACAATTTAAAACATTAATAAAAATTGGTTTCCTAACAAATATGTATTTAAAAAAAACATACAACTCCTAAGTGCATTCTTCAGAAAACCGGTATGCTTCTGTTTGTTGAGCCTCGAAATAGGGACAATGAACTTAACAAAAATAATTGAATGTTAGCCAACAAATTTTGAGTCCATTTGAAGTAAAGAGATATCATTCAATCTGAATTATCGTATTATTAAAATTTATGTTGTTTCTATTCCTTTCCTTATATCCTTTTCGATGTTCCTTGTGACAAGTAAGCGTATAATTTGTTTCGCGTACTGTTGAAAACACTTGTTTTTTAAAGATATGGTATATAGCGACTTGCTTATAACAATTGAAAATAACATGAGCAAAAAAGGATCTTTGTTTTTATGAATCTAACGTATAACCATTTAAGTGTCAGACAATTTCTTGGTTTCAAATTATGCATTTGCCGTAGCTAGTTAAAGAATACTTATTAGGTGTTTAACAAATTTTATTTGCTCAGTGGCACCTTGCCGTTACGAAGAGGCTTGACCTACCAGAAATCTGTGTGGGTGGCCATAATTAAGATAACTCAACAAAACCAGAAATGGACGACGAAAACGAAAAAATATGAGTGGATATATAAACATGTCGAAGACTTTGACTACTGATTCGGGCTTAGCCAAACAAGGAACTCGGCAAAGGAAGAACTGACAGGAAAAACAAAACCGATCAGAATAGTATTGATTACTTTTACTTCTTAGATTAACTCGCATCATTTGTTCCAAGGACCACTGGTAACTAACACAGTGGGTATCTTGTTCTGAGAAAGAGCTACTAGGCCCCGAAGAGACTATTCTGAAGTATACTCATTACACAATGGTGAAGCATTGCAGTAAAAGGAACTCATTCGAAAGCTGTATCCGAAGACATAAGACTTAGCTTTTACTTTGCCATAAGCACCGAAAGTATGTAACCCAAAGACCTAGTTACCTCTCAAGAAGACAAAACGTATGACAAAGGGTCAAAAATACAAACCGAAAGAAGAGAAATTTCATCTTCTCTAAGCCAGAACTGAAAAAAACTGTCCGTGAACCATTTGAGAGCCTTTCAAATATAATTTAAGATGGTTTTTCGGAACTTCCATCCAAGAGAAGAAGAATCTAGCAATGAACAGAAGAACACATCCTGCTAGATTTGAATCAATATCTGTCGATCTACAAGTGACTAAAACCGATCTAAATAGTGAGTATCCGTACGAATAATAAATGGATAAATGGCTCTTTTTGGGAAAACATCAAGGAAGGAAATCCTAGGAACCACACCTTTTTCGGCGAAGTATGTTCAAAGAGAGATAAGATTTAAGAAAGTGGAAACAAGAAAGCAATCTTGTTTGTTTGTCCATAGCATTCTCGGCAAAAATTGAGCAAGCGGGCATTATTAAACTGCTAGTTATTGAAAAATCAAAACTCTGGTTATACGGAAACTACATACGATAAGATAAAGATCTTGAATTTGTGGTTGACGTTATCCTAGTCGAGCTAACATTTTTTTTCTTATAAACATGTGGATGCGAAGCGAATGTCACACCAAGTGTGGAGTAAATGATTTCAAACACATATGTTAATGTAAAAACACAAAAACAAAACATTTCCTAATCATTGCTGTAGCAATAGTTTGTATAGACATTTTCAAATTGTCGGTCAATTGACAAGTCACCAACGAGCTTCGCATAGCATTGAGAACCTTTTTTTTAAGCTAATCTATAAATAAATTTTAATTAAAAATTAAACAATTAATTTCGTTTCGCAATTCCTTTCTAGACACTAACTAAAGAAAACCGATCGTATATTCTTTTTCAGCAAAAATATTTAAACCGTTTCCGAAAAAAAATAAAATCCACCAACGAGTAAGTTTGAATATCTTTCGCGTCATCTAAACAATCAATAGCGGAAGTAAATGTGATAAAAGCGAATATCAAAAGATATTATTCATCTAAACAAATGTGTTGAATCACTCCAGAAATTCATTTGTTTATTAAAACCGAGCTGTAAAAAAAAATAAATAAACATCTTGAAACTCCCAATGACTAATCTATTAAATAATATATGCCCATGGATTTAGTTTCTAACAAAATATATAAACATACGCAACCTATACTGATAGATAGATCTATACATATGTACATATGTACATACAAAGCTGTGTAGTCGTATGTATATATAGAGATTGGCAATTAAATTTGTTCTTTGAAATGACGTCTTACCTACGTATCTTTGAGATATATTTTGCCAGTAGGTAGCTTGAACAAGTACTCAAACTATCGAAATACATGCACAGGAAACGTCTATGCGACATTTGTGTTATATATAGTATATCTTAAATCGGCATGGTAACCGTCAAGTGGCTAGTAAAGTGCGGGTAGAAGAAATTGAAAAATAAATCATCCTTATAACAATTGACAATGCACAAAGAGCACATCTAATTGAAGGTTTATTGTATTTTGTATCTGTCTGTATGTGGTGGCGGCGTACCCTCATTTTTCTGTTGAGAAGACGTTGTTTGTAGCTACGCACAATCAGTAAACGATACGCATTAAAATTGAATTTAATTATTATCTAGGTCGCCTACTGATAATGTGTGCTATACGCTATGTGTGTATTCATGCTTAACATTAGTACAATTTCAGAAGATTACTGAATACGAAACAGATTTCTTTGCGAGGAAAATAAAAGTGTTTCAGGTTAAGGGCACTTTGCTCAAACACAATTAATTACTAAAAAAAGTGCTAATGGACTTATAAAAATGTTCACTATGAAGCAATTTAAATGATTGCTTTACCCGTAATGCAATGAACAATGAATTTTTAAAATGTAGAATACCTATAAAACATTTCGGATGAGTCATTTTTCAATGCTCTTAAACGAGAACTTGTAGCTTTTCAAAAGCACATTTATGACCTTAATAAAAAAAAATCACGAGTAAATTTGGGGTAATCACTTAAGTATGTAATTATTTTGATAACATTAGTAATGATTCTGAAAACACCGATTGGAGGTGATCCAAAGGTTGTGGATCAGAGAAATTCCTTCTGCGTATTTCCAATCTAATGTTTCGAGTGGGGATGCACCTTGGTTTCACCCATTTCACGTCACACAGTTGCAAATAAGTCAACAAAGCCAGCCAGATTATGTCAAGTCTTTTTGTGAGAATTACACCCTTTTTAAAAATCAGCAAACATATGTTACACTTTTGCCTCAAAAATCAAGGGCTTTTCAAAAGTGGAACGACAAAAATCAAAGTGGGGCTTCGACTATCTACATATGTACATACATGTAAAATAATCACTCATATTTTAAAATTTTGTCTTACTAATATTGTTTCTACTAAGAGATTGTAGAAAATAACCGTGGCGGATGTTCATAAAATTCACGAGTGTAGTTTGTCATTTAACTCATCGGTAAATATCGCAAGCCTTATCTTTCAGCGGTTGTATAAAAGCTTATTTAATTAAATTAATTGACATTTACCTGATTCTGCTTGTGGATTTATAAATTTTCAAAATTTAAAGAATACATATTTTTGTCAATTAAGATAAGGATATTTGTTTGTTTGTTTGTTTTGTTGAAAGAAATATTTTTTGAGTCAGGTCTTTGGTAAGCAAACGGGTAACGCAGGTATACTTGTATGGATAGGGACTAGGAGGTGTTCGATTTATTAGTCTTCTGTAGCGAATGATGTTGCTATAACGGTAATAATACTTTTTTTTGAATGTTGGTTACCAAAGATAAGTGAATTTCAGACAATGTCTGTCTAATGTCATGTCTCACATAAACATTTAACCATTCCGACTTCAATAAACAAAACAAAACTCAAATATTAAACTTTTTAGCGAGAACATGACTGAAACTTTTCCAAGAACTGAATTTCAAATGAACGCATAAGTTACCAACAAGGTTCCTCTCGAAATGCAATTGCTTACATATGTATTTGTATGTCGTTTGTTTTACATGTGCATGTATCGTTAGTCTAAGTATAATATGTAAATTGTTATAAACTTTAGTTATTCATATGTATATGTAATTGAACAGACTAATTCACAGGAATGCTAATATTTTAAGAAATTAGAAAAAAAATATAAAAGAAATATCTAGCACCTATTGCATCAAATTCAAAACCGATTGTATAACTTAAAGTTTATTACTTAAGTTGCATGTTTGAAAGAAAATCATACGATCATACGATTAGTATTTTTACTATTTTAAACAAGGAATAAAGAAAAGTTTTGAAAAAAAATCTTCGACAAAAAAAATACGAGATGAGTACAAGCAAAACACTAACATCTCAAATTTTTTTCTCGTTTAAATAATGCTACGCAATAATAAGTAAAAAAAAAATATTTTACTTACCCATACAACGGCCAAAGCCCCAATATCCAAATTTTGTTCTCCTCTGGTCTACTCAAATATTTTCCCTTGTTTTGTTAAAAAATGCTGAATCTCGATTTATTTGTAGTTGAACGAAATTTTCTTTAAGATGAATTTAAAATTAAAAACACACCACTTTCTGTGCCAAAGGTTTTAAACCCTTTTTTTTTGGAACCCAAAAAGTAAAATAAAAAAATAAAATAATAAAAACTAATAATCACACACGAAAAGATAGATTCGCTCTAAGGTGCGGCGAATTCAATGAAATGTTTCGTTTGCTGTTTGTTTTTGGTAAATACACTTGACTATCTCCGATTGGAATGATCCGAACGAATCAAAAGATATACGTCGACTGAACTGATCTGTATGTAGAACTGATCCAAGCCCGTCCCGTATATATACAAAAAAGTAGATTTGCAATGAACTCGATGTTTACACGTGAATACCACTTCACAATGACATCAACGACCTCACAGATACTCGTAGTGTGGTTGTATGCGTTGGCGCTTTGTTGATTTAATTTCGATTTCTTATTACAAAAAAAAACATCTCCATATACAGTTTAAGATATGAATAATTATTCTATATTGCCCGACTGTAGACCGTATAAACAGCTGATTGCAACGTGAACGCGAGTTTAGATTAGAGCTTTGTTTTCGATTCAACGTTGTCAAGTTGCAAAATATGTATGTTGATATCTCTTTCTTTTTTTGTCTAGTTTTTTATTTGCTTATGTGTTGTATTTTCAAAACGACCCGCAATAAACAAAAATAAGAACCAAAGCATAATTCAATGACACATAGCAATTGAGCTTTTTGTAAACAAAAAAGTTCCCTTCAGCTCTCGTACCTTCCGTCGCCCGTTTGTGACCTGAAAGTAAACGAAATCTTTAATTTAATAACGTTGCTTAGAGTATGTATAGTATGTATAGAAGTATAGCTTCAAATATTACTACGATTTTATTATTATTAATTCTTTATTAATAAGTAATTAAATTACCTTAATAATACAAGGGAGGAATAGCACTAGCTACCAGGGCTATCGGCTAGAACTACGATTTTAAATTTGGACGTTGTAAGCAAACTATACATAAGTTTATTGAAGGGAGAATTTACTGACGGAGAATTACTCTATTCTACCAGAAGGGTTTAAATATTAGTTTATACTACTAAAGCTAAGTTTATATCTTTACAAGGGCAAGAAATTTATAACCTGAAAAGTTTAAGGACGAATACACTCGCTGTCTTCCTAAACATGAAAATCCATTCTTTTGCTAAATTGGGATGCCTTAGCCTCGAAAGAACTTTATTCTTCTTTAGTGAAAAGGTCTTATCTGATAGTTGCAAACAAGTAAGCTTCAATTGACACATGTTTTAAATTTGTGCGAGCTATCAAGGGCTGTTCCCAAGGGTATTCGTTTTCTATCACTATGGAAAACCTACTATATGTATTCTTCATTTCTTTAATACAGGTTTTGAACAGGTTTTGAATACAGTTGTTAGAGCTGCGGACCAACTCCTTAATTGGTGTACTGGATATATTAGTGAACATATGTACACATGTTATGTTAGGTCGAACTCATCATAGCGCGCATTTGTTTGGTCCCCAAATAATCAATCATGTGGGAAACCCCGACTGCATACATATATTGAAGAACATGTCTTTATTCCACGTTGTGCTTCAGTTGGAGAGGGATATTGGATCAAAAACGGAAATTGGCGTATGTGGACAGGAACTCCTACTCCAGAGAAAAAGATATTTTGAAAAATCCACATTGGGTGTGCTAACTCCTATGCTCCAGCAGAGATCATTGTGAACGCTCCAGCAGAGATCATTGTGTAGTTTTAGCAAAAGGCTTATTTAGCTGTGGCGATCACAAATGGTTTTCTAAACAAACCAACTTGAGCGATTTACCTCTATTAAAATTCAGGAATTTGGAATCCCGGGTTTGCGCTCAGTCCATGATAGGCTGTATTTTTTCATGTTAAAAATATAAAATGACTGAGGCACGTCTTTAGTCTTTGACATGATAATTATTGGTATTCAAAGAGACATGTATGTGCATACAAACCAAGAAGAACTATACTGGACGTTACTTACGTGACTTTAAAACCTAAATAGGTTTCGATACTTACTGCAGATTCATAAAGGTGCATTTAACATCCATTGGTAAAACAAGATCGAGTCTTCGTGAAAACTATAATGAGCGGATGAAATAGGTACAATTTGCATGCCTTTGCATAATCTGTTGCGATCTGACCACTATCGAACCAAGCTCTCAGCTCAGCTTCGGAAAATATGGGATATCGGACAAGGTCTGCCAGAATCGAACCATGTGTCGTTAAGTTCAGCGAGGTATATTTTACATGCTTACATGCATATGCAGATACGAATGTCTTTTGTTCTTTTTATGATAATTTCACAACACCTGTATACATATACAAATGTTCTCAACAGGTTCAGAGTACAAAAATGTTTTCCCTTCCAGAATCACGTGGGCTTCATTAAAAGTGCTTTTTGAATTTCATCATAAAAATCGCTGGTGACTATAGATATAGTACTTTATATGTACGACGATAGTAAATGTATCTCCAAATCATCACACTGTAGACTTAATTGTCTGACAATTATCATTGTACGATAAAACTTTATTTTACTTTTAGATTTGAAAGTTTTATCTTAATGGTGCGCCCGTAACAAACTCGTACATTTGTATTTGGGATTAAATGTCAATATAATAAATGTACTTGCAATCAGATAACGAAGAAAATAATTCCAATTTGATTATTTTTGCTTGAAAAGATTCTAATTACACCGTTCTATGAAGCTCAATTGGCGACAAAATGGTCAGGATTGATACAACTGAATCGATTCTACTTTAAATTGAGCTTCTTGGCTGAGTATCAGCACTATATCAAAAATTCTACCCGTAATTGTGATCATTTCTGTAAAGGAAAAGAAAAACAGTCATACATTTCAGAAATACAAATGGTGTTCTCGAATCTTCCCTAATCTATTTAAGATTTAAAAGTGCCTCTCAAAATCACCGAACTCCTGAAGCCTACTTCAAGTATATGGAAGTCGTTGTAGAATAGTGATATTGCACACAAAAGGCTGATAATCTCAAAAAATCTTGAGGCGACTTTCAAGATCCTGATACACCGGAGATGGTAAAATAAGGTAGATAAGCAAACTGATGATTGTATAATATTCAGGAACATAGATGATAGGACAAATGCTCATGTTGAACAAACATCGTAGATTTACTATGGGAAACAACACTGCGTTGCTTGCATTCACTGGAAACTTTCTGGAACCTACATAACATCACAAGCTAAGGGTTGTGAGGCAGGTCAACTTCAACATATTCTTAAATATCGTAAGACTTAAAAGTTCTTGACCCTTAAAGTATTTCTTGAAAACATTTCAGCATAAATATACTTGCACCTGCACAATGGTAGTCTACAAAAGAGTATAAATCAGAATTAAATAAATAAATGAGAAGAATTTAAATATACGAGTACAAAATAATAAATTGCGCGCAAGAAATCTGAGACGTAAGTTACTGTTGGCGCGAAACACATCTCGTCAGAATATTTCTGTTGTACTCGATTAACATAGTTTAATGGGATCTAAAAAAAAAACAAAAACTAAAAAGCTGAAACTAAGCCTGTGTTTATTGCACGTTTACTACGCAACAAACCAACAATACTGCTGCAAGTGCATTTGAATTCAAAACAAGTGATTCAAATCTTGTCTCCTTTTATCCTATGTTTAGGGTGCAATTTAAAACAATTAGATGATATCTTTCCGCATTCTTCTGGAACAAACAAAAATACAACAAACTTGAACATCAGATAAGATACACAATAATAATGCTAAAGAATTCAGTGGAAAAAAACCAACAGCAAAACTTTTATTGATGGCAGTAGGAAACTTTATTTGTGACCTCAGATAAAATATAGTATGAGGGCGAACTTGGCCCCTCCTTCACTATACTCTAATCGACTACGACGTTGCGTTGTCGAAATAAAATTTCAATCAAAATAGTTTTTTTTTGTCATTCAAGTAATCGAGCAAAAATATAAACAGAAATGACCTGCTTTTGTTTGTTTCCTCATTCACTAAATTCGAGTCCATTTCGTTTTGATTTGTTTCTGTAAGAATTAATGAATATGTTAATTTGCGCAGAAACCACTTGGATGTATGAACATAAGTATGTTGGGGTTTCGGAACCAAAAATAACTCTAAAAACAGGCATAGTAAAACAAAGCATTAAGAAAACTATATAAGTTTAGTTTTGAAAATATCTTTTCAAAGCTAGATAAGTGTTAGCGAAGGTGAAGGTCAGGAGTCATTTCTTATTTATGGTTATTTTCAGTAAAAGAAAACATATGCAAGTAGGAAAGCTGTTTAGGACATGCAACAATCCTCAGAAAAGTATAGTACAGATTTTACTTCTTATGAGCGTACATTAGGACTTTGAAATGTCAGAGTCCTTCATAAAATTCATATTTAAAGATAAGAGTTTTATAGAGCCTGCAATGGAAATAACCACTGTATCTCTATGTTTTACAAGTCCTGCGACTTGACAATAATGTTTCACATACGTTGCCGGGTTTTAAGTTATCTAAACGGTCTAAAGTCTAATCGTATCTGGAGTCAAGTACTAGAAAATCATAAAAAATGTGCTCTCACAAAAAGTAAAAGAAATGAGCAAAACTTTTTGAAGTGCATTTTGGTTGATGGACCTTAGACACCTGACGGAGCTTCTTCGAGTTCCTATAACAACTAAAAAGTACTTCCCTGGCAGTTGCGATGGTAACGCATTGCCTGCCTGTAGAAGTTAACATGTTATGCTGTAAAATGGAAAGGCGGTTATCGTTTTGCAATTCTCGACTCTACAGATGGGCTTTAGACATTTGCAAAATCAACAACGTAGTGTTTAACTTTTTTTGATTTTGTAACAAGTCCTTGAATAGACTTATTTAAGGTATCCCAAGTCGTCCTTTCCACGTGCTATTATTTTCCTTCTGTTTCCATCTATTGCCATCTGTAACTGAGTTTCCATGAGAGTCTTAAACGTGCCTTAATTGAAAATCGAGAAGGCCAACCCTCTGACTATTAATTGGACTTTTTTTCTTTAAACCGCATTTAATATGAAACAATTCTACGGTGCAACTGCGTATTTGTAAGTTTTTCGTGCGAAAAATAGGTAACTTATATTCCGCCAAGGAAGCAGTCTTCATTTTTTGTGGATCCAATTTGAGTGGCTTGAAGAAGAGACAAACCACGAGTTAAAATTAACGTCCAATTGCGAGTCGGACTTGCGGTACGGAGGTTCAGTGCAAACTTGTAGGTCAGTCAATAGTTCGTCTACCACGGAAAATATAAGTTGCGAGTATCAAAATATGCGGCATACTCGTATCTTGTGACTGCATCAATTTAGAAGCTTGATTTTTTACAGCTTAAAGGGACCACAGTCGTAAGTATTTGCTAGTGATTGATTCCTCCATGCAGAATTTACTTAAAAAATCATATCACATGTTTATTGGCGAAAAAAAAAGATAATCTAATAGGAGCTGAGCTCCAGCAAAACAATCTAAGATAAATTGTAAGACTGGTAACAGGGCACATAAATCTGAATTTTTACGCAACAGACAACCGCTCCATAATTATCCTAAATACCTTAACCCTCTATACTAAAAATGTCCCAAAGCACAGATGTGCTCACAGGGTAATGAAACAAGGGTACACAGATGTTTCTAAGTCAATAAAAGGCTTTGGCGTTAACAAATCAGTAGCAATATTTCAAACGGAATACCAATGCAGACGTATACACCCTCAAAATAACAAATGCTTGTATACACATAATTATTTGTTTGATTATTTATTTAAGAAAATAACTCTTATAAATAAATTTATAATATTATCCAAACGATAACAAAAACTTTGATGTCGTTTATGTTCGATATACTGTCGATTCACAATTTCAATTATTGTTTTATCCAGTTAAGATTTCTTTTATTGTATTGCGCAGGCTTACTGGATATGGCAGATTGTTACGATATCGGATGGATATAATATTTTTGTTTTTCTTCTGGTGATAAGGTTGTTGTTATGATCTGAATAATTTGAAGGAGACAAACGATAGAAATGAAGGCTTATAAATATAATGCAATGTAATTATGTTAACAGGGACCTCTATCCATGGGCATTCTATTATGAAAAGTAAGGTACAACTATTTATTCAACCATAAAAGTTTCAGATTAAGTTTTTGCAAACATTTTCTTTGGCGAATAGTATGGAACCTACACTGAGTTTTTAAGCAAAGGTTTTTGAAATTTGTACATAACTTATTAATCAACTCTCATGACTAGACCATTTTCGCCTTGAACAATGATAATAAAAATAAAAGCCAATAAAATTCGTTCTAATAACTTTTGTTTTAAGCATCCTTACGAATAGCTACTGGCATATGGCAGTGGTACACGCTAAAAGAAGCTTAACGTGCCCATTTCCATTATTGTATCCACATCATTATCATAATCATGGCAATAAAGAATATAAACACGACATCTAACGTGCTTTCAATTCCAACATCAGTTAATAAGGTCATTGCCCGAATGGGGGTGCCCCATTATATGAACACAACCACCCTCAATGTCTAGACGCATCGTAAGAAATGTTCATTGTTATCTATTTCACTACAAATTGAGGTCCTTGATTTCCAAAGAAGGCAATAATCAATTACCACACTCGCAAAAGTGTGTCTGTTAGATTTTTTTTTCGATTTAATTTCCTTTCTTAGCCAAACAGTGAATTCGTTTTGGCACAGGGTAATGGGTACATTTAAAACATGTCGGGAAATTTATTCGATTTTTTTTAAACAAGCATAGGTACTTCAATTGTACATGTGTTGTGCTGTACTCGTGATCTTTGTCGTGCTTTAAAAGGACCGCACGTCATAGTACAGACCCGTTAGATATGTGCTAGGATAGGATACGACAAAATATCGATTTCTTTCGAGAGTTCCAGTTGATAACTCTGCTTCCTTCTTTCCTTTCAGCACTGGTCCCTTAGGTGAGAATGTGAATTTTGCTATTTTAAAGCGCAAAACCTTTGTATTCACCATCCATTCGTTTTGAACAAATTATTTATTTTTATGATTTTATTCTTAAATCATGGAAGAGCCAGTCATTATAACATGTAAGTAAAGGACGAGAGCTTTGTAAACATATGTATAAGAAAATGATATTCGAAAATGACGAGAGCTTGGTAAAAACAGAGGAAAATATCAAACTTAAAGTCTGAAAATATCAAACTGGACAGTATGAATCTTGATTTTAAGAAGATAGTAAAAAGAATTTAACAACCCATTCAGGATGACTCTTCAAAGTAAGTTTTGGTTAAAGGTAAACTTCGATATGTATACTTTCATTTACATTTATTGCTGCTTATTTCTATTTTTACATTTTGTGGTCAATGGAAAATCTACACTATTTATGTTTTTTCCTCTTCTACACAATGTAATGTAAGGTCTGCATTTTAAACTTGATGCATTACGTCTCACATGAACAGTTGGTTAGATGCTGTATGTTCAACGACACACTCAGCCCGGGATTCGGATCATAACGCACGGTATGTTCTCGGCGTATCATGTCCTCCCATGAAGTCTTCTAGTGCCGAAATACTACCGCTACTGCCGAATATACTATTTCTTCTAGCTGTTGCTGGACGAAAGAAGTGTCAGAGTTGGCATACTACATAGAAAAGTTGCAGGTAATTTAGAGCGATACGAGACGATTACGTTTGCGACTAAGATTAGTGGATTCATTTGATCTTTTTCTATTTATGATTATTCATAGAAGGCTGACTGTGGCGCAAGGATCTCCTCTCCTCTTTTGCTAATTGGCTCCTTAAAAGGTGGTCTTGTCTTGGCTCTCTTAATTTTTTGCTTGGCGAATACGACCGTTTTCTCGTTTCGGCATATATAGGTATGGTTGTTAGTCTTCTTTATAGTTTAGTAAGCACTTTTTTTGATACTTAAAGAAAAGTCTACTATGTGCGGAACAGCTAAAAATACTTTATAAGATTACGTTTCCTTTATGTCATTAAAATGCCCAAAAATCGCAATCTTATCAAAGTCTTAACACGATTTTTGAAAGACTGTGAATATGTCTCGAAAAGAGTACTTGTACGTTCTCCTAAAAATATCTCAAATTATAAGTTTTCTTTTTTTCGTTGCTAAATACAAATTAAGAATTTAATAAAACTATTTTTATGAGTATGTTTACAATCCTTTGAGCTAATTTTATACCTTAAAGCTGTCAAAATCAAAAGACTTACTCATATACAGAATTAATAATGTTTTCAAATAGGATTCAAAGAGTGAAAGCATTCAAAAAGTATTGCATTGTTTTTATTTGAAGTCTTTCAATTGGTTTAAATTATAATTCATTTAATAAATTTGCATGTGAAATTAAATTCAATAATAAACTGATTGCAACTTCGTAGAATATAATCGCAGTATATTGCATTCTTTTACATGTCATATCGGCAACAAAGTATTTATCTACCGCAGGTCTTCACGATCGAGCAGCGACAGCGGTGCGAAAAGCTTTTTATACAAAACAATAAATTAAGACGGTAAAATTAAACACCTGACTCGTTCAAAGTCTTATCGGCCATTTGATTAAGATCGAGTCTTCGTTCTTACTATCTTAACTTTTAGAACAGTTAAACAATCTTCAGAATTTAGTATTTTCCAATATTTGAATATTTCCAAGCTTGAAGTTCTGAGAATACTTAATAAAACGAATGTATTTAATCTGATTGTTTAAGTACATGTATACTGTTTGCGTTATAAGATTTGGACCCTTATCGCCATTACCCTCACAAACTGCACAAAGTAATATAACATCACGTTTTTCAAACTGTCGTCACCTTACGTTTTTTTAAATGCCTGAAAAATACAACGTGACAAATTGATTCTATCAGTAATTTTTTCAAATTGTTATCACTTTCATTGACGTGATATTTCTTTATTCAAAGTTCGAACAGCAATAGACCGTAAGGCAAATTATATACAGCAACACTTAAACAGAGGCACGATTTTCTCCTCGGGTTTTTCATTTTCTCTGTCGCTATTTTTAAGTTCGATGGCATATCGTTTTGACGTATTCATCTAAAAATTGCAATTTCAAGATGCTTGCAGTCAGAACTTTGTATAGTGTTTATTTAAGAAAATACATATTTTTTGCAATAATTAAAATTGTGCATGTATTTTTGATTTGGGAATGCATGACTTTCGAAACAACGCAACACCTTTTGGTCTTGTTTTCTGCCCGGGTAAAATGTTAATCAAAATGAAGAAAATATATTCATATACATTTTCTTTTAAGTTCAAATAAGTGAATTTTATCCTCTATAATCTTAAGGCTGACAAACATTGTGTAGTTTAATAGATAAAATAAAGCCGATATTACTTTGTTAAAGTTAAGTTGGATGCCTTTTTAAATATGATTTTGTTACAATTTTTCACTGAACGTTTTTAATTCCAAATTTATCGCTCTTTGGAAATAACTAAACCTCTTAAAATCACACTTGAACGTGCCTGTGAGTTTGGTACAGGAGCGTTCTAGATACTGTATTTGTTGAATATCGACGACTGTTCTTTATTAAGTCTGAAAGCTATAATATCTGTAGTTGTTCGTGCCGGACTTATGTTGCTTAGAGTAAGGCAATTCGAGTCCCCTTAAAATGATAGCGCTCTAGTTCGACCAATATTTATAATTTAACAAGCATAAAGGTAGAGGCAAAGCAGGATAAACCATGATAACGCGATTGTTTTACAGCAGACGATTTCTCGAAAGCTTCTCGCAACATACGAACTGTGTTAGAACTCCGCGAGTTTATCTCCGATGGTGGCAAAAACTTGTGTCCTCTTACGAGTTAACATCAAGCCAGATCTTCATTTAGGGAGATATTCCTTTACTGAACTCTATGGTCTACTTTGCATAGAATTCCAAAGTTCCATAGTTCCAAAGTCATCCCTAAAACTCAGACTTTATATGTCAGAGTGAATCTGTTCGATCGTCTTTGATTAGTCGAATCAGATCTTCAATATGACATTACGTTCGTTTTTGGCATATAATAGCTCTTTGGAGAATGAAGACTCTGTTACGGACCATCTTGTTTATTTTAATAATGGTACCAATTTTGAGGAGATGAAATACGGCCGCGGTAGCCTTGAATGTCGTAAGAGTTGATTAAAATGCCGGCTTGTGGAACCGCATTCTTCTTAATGCTGACTAGATAAGTTCCTCATGGTGACGTGGCAAATTACTGGCGCCAACAAAAACCAGCTGCAAAACTCTGTCATGGACGTGGCCCTCCAGGTTGAGGCTTGTGGTCCTCCAGGTTGAGGCTTGTGGGCCTCCAGGTTGAGGCTTGTGCGTTGGAAAATTCTCTAACATAAGCTTAATTTGCTTTAACGCCACAACAGATGACAACGCCGAAGATATTATATTTTCTCCGCGTTCCTCGACAAAACATACGACAAACGCTGAAATAGGAAAGGAGGACATCTTTGGTCGGACTGTTGATAAAGAAAGTCTGCATAACACCATGTCTGAAAACGGAATAAGGATTACTGACTTTGCGGCGGACGCAAAAGCAAGTTAAAAATTTCCACAAATTAAATTTGCGATCACCCTATCAAGAAACTGTCAACCAAATTTATTATATAGTGACCTACATAAGATATGTATTCAGCGTATTAGGCGTCTGTTCGTTCCGAAATGCCTCCATCGCCTCCGACCACTATATGCCAAGCTGCAATGGGAGTCACAGAGAGCTCCCATTTTGCCGGAATCGAATTCTAAAGACCAATGGCAGCGCTGCCAACTGGCCCTCAAAATTGCCGCAATGTGCTCGAGGTCACTTAAGCGCAAATACACAACCCTTGGTTCGAAGAAGACTGCCTGCAGGAACACGCAGCAAAACAAAGTGCGTATAAATCATTACAATATAAAAATTTAACTAATTCGGAGACTTATGAACCCGGAAGAAGGGATGAGCTGAGAGATGCTACTCCAAGAAGTTAACATTAAAATAGATTCAGATTCGGCACTGAGATTATGGAAATGAAATTCCTGCAGACTTTATAACGGCCTCCGCTATCAGGCAAAATGAACCATTCAACCTGATCTGATGGCACCACGTTCGACCAACTAACCTTAATGACGTAAAGATAGCAATATCCAAACAAAAAAACAACAAGTCTGTTGGATATGTCGTCCTGCAAGTCGAAGTGTTCAAAGCAGCGGTATAAGGTCTTCCCTGCTAGTTTGTGTGAACTGTCCATCAACAACATTAGACCCTATCAGTGTGGCTATAGGCATGGTTAGTCCACTTTGGATCAGATATTCACACTCCGACATAGACATAATTGGTTGATCTCTGCGAGCGTAGCAGCTGAGTCGGCTAAGATGGGTTTAACTGTGAGCCGTGTATATGCTGTCATCAAAGAGGGACACTGAACACCAACGGCTTGGCGTAAACAGAACAATAGGAAGCAATAAGTTTGAGGTAGTTAAGAACTTCGTCTACGTAGGTACCTCTTAGAATAACAACTCCTCAGAGTTTAAGTAAAGAATAAGTCTTACCAATCGCTGGTGTAAGGCATGTGCTCTATCTTATGCGGATGGAGACACCCTTGGCCGGTTCGAAAAAAAATTCTCGAAAGATATTTGGTTCCATTTGGAGGATATGGAGAAGATGCTTCACTGTACCTAGTCAAAAACCTGCGCATAAGGAGTCTGAGATGGCTAGAGCATGTAGAGCGAATGGAAAGCAATGCTCCAGCTCGCAGCTAGCGCGCACAAGTAGAGGGTGGCCTCAACCAGCTTGAAGTGCTGGAGACAAAAAGTGCATTTGCATATATGTATATATGTAACACTGGACGGTACTCTAATCAAATTCGGTTTATTCCAGAAAAGCCTCCTAAGTCCTTTGCAGCTTATTGCTCCAGTACAATATTTGTTTGATTGAATAACAATAGACTCCTAAGTACATCAATTATTAATTTCTGACTATGCAAGTATAAATGGATAGCTTCATGTGCAGACTATTCTCCGATCTACAACGATCCATTTATGACTCTTATTTGAATAGTAAAATGTTTCTTGATATCCTGGTCACAATTGCGAAGCATCTTCATCATTCATCGCTCAGCTGAAACAATGGTGCGGTGAAAACAAAAATTATAAGGACATATCAACAGCAGCTAAGATGAAGCTTCTTAGGAGTAGAAGCAACAGAGCCTGACCGAATAAGAAATTCAAATTTGAATATCAAAAGAACAGTTCACGTCAAATAACCCATCTCAATAAAAAACGATCGCGACCGTATCGACCATATCCAAAGAAAAGATCATATGGAAACCATGAAGAAAACAGTATTAATAACAATATAGTCTTCGAAAGAACTACTGGATCACAGCATTCGATTATCGTCTGTGATAAAATGACATGCATAATAAATCGCACATGCTGCTACAATATTGTCCATTAACAATGGGTATGGATTTATAATCCCTTTGCGCGTGTCTAATATAGTTATAAATGTCGCTAATTTTAGTTATTACTTAACCTCAATAGGCATAGGACTTTTTTCTCCAGAGCACTTCCAAAATACATACATTCTGTTTGAGTCAAGCTATCACTAGCCTGCCTGATGACTCTGAATGTAAAATTCATTAACACATTTTTTTATCACTTTGTTAATTGCAATCCATGCAAAAAATCGACTTCGACTTAATTACATGAAAATTTCTCACAATAACACAATCTGAATATCAGCTTTATTATAGTCGTTAAAGAACGTCGCGTCATAGGACCCATATTGATTTTGAATTCAGTTCTTCGTGAAATATAAGGGAAATAAATGGGGTACAATTTCCTTCTACGTGCGTCATTCCGACTATCGTAGGTGGTATTTTCTGATTCATTGCCTTGAAGTTGGAGGTTACAAGAAGTTGTGGAAGCCATCGAGTCGGTTCATTGTCAAATAAGATGCACGATTCACGTCAGACGGATGAACTGCTTGAACATAAAACAACAGTAACCACTACATAAACTTTTCATATGACGACCGACCAAATGAAGAGCACGAGCTTCCAAATACAACAGAAAACTGGCACGTGTTTGGGTTTTTTTTTTTTTTTTGAAAACTTCTCAATTCTGCCCGCAACTACTATGATTTAATGGAGCTTTAGAAATAGGGGTGAGATAGGGCTCATGCTCAATTGTAAGCATACGTTGCTACGTCAACTCTCACCGTGACCGAAACAAGAAAAGTGTTGCGGTAAGAGGGGGAAAAAAAAACAACACAAAAGGTCTGGTGTTAAAAATCGATATTTAAAACTTTGTTCAGGATGAATTTTTTTTTTTTTTTCATTAAATTTGTCTTACCTTAGATAATCAGCTTAGATCTTTTTACTCCAATTATACGAACCGTTGTAATAAAATAAAATCAATATAAATTTTATAGCACACATATTTGGTATTAAGTTCATCGCAGATAAATCTTAATAAAACAAAAGGCTCTCGGAACCTATTTGTGAGGGTTTCTTTTCGATTAAAAAACACTTTCTCAGCTTTACGAGGAAAGCAACGCCCTTAGGAAACATTTAAACGACAAAAGAAAAAAAGGACCACCGTGTTTTTTTTTTAACAAAATAACTATTGTCAAAAAATTAAATTCACACCCGAATTAAAACAGACATTTTTCGATTAAAAAAACCCAAAGAACAATTAGAAAATTCTTTCCAGTATATTGGAAATTTATGAGTTTCTTTCTTTCTTTTTTTTTATTTAATTGTTTCTTCAAATTGCAGAAAACACGTCCGCCAAAGAGTGGCGTACGGTGGTTAAAAGAAGACTGCAGTTTCCAGAATGAACAACTCAATGGGTTGATCTAAATGAAACTTGAGGTGTGGTAGATTCCCTTGACATAAGGACGGAGTTCATATATTGGTGGACATGCGCTTTATTGCACGGGCACAAACATTCGGAATCAATGTGAACGCGTGAAGCATTTCTAGGAATCATAGTAAAAGATGAATGACTATTGGGGGTGAGGTAAGAAAGTCACGTTTTCATAAATGTGTCTATTGATCGAAGATCTGAAAACAGTAGCAACACATAAGTTTCAAAAATGTTCAATTAGTTAAAAAAAAAATTTTTCTTATATAAAAGCTTAATACTTTTTTAATTTCTGTTAACAGAAATCGTGTTCTCTTTCTTGAATGCTTGTTAGTTAGTTAACAATAGGGTATTCCTTAACTCTTAAACATCCTCAGCACGACTTTAAACATTTCAAGTAAAGATGTCTTTGATTGATAGTTCTTTAAGAGAATCTAAAACATTTTTTGTCAACTCGTTAAGTATTCTTTTAAATAACTTATTAACTGCTTATTAACAAATCCAAATCACAAAATTAATGAAGTGTAAATAGAGAACGACCCACATAACATCACTACAATTTATCAAATCTAAATGCACTTTATAATGACTAAATAAGGAGATACTAACATTTTGTGATTCTTGAATGCTACAAGTACATGGTATAGTTAAAACAACTGTCTGCATCTAATAAAAAGAAAAAGATCGTAAAAACAATTCAAGACTTACTCAACCAAACCTTTGTTATTAGTAGATTTTTCATTACTATTCAACTACGTACCTTAGCGTTGTGTAGGGCCTGGAAGATGTTAAAACCAGGAATCCTTCAACCATTCTGCAGCCGGGGCTCTTTGACTAATGCAACATCTAGTTTTCTTTAAGGTGGTGTGTGACAGGAGGTCATCGCTAGCGGCCTTACAGTGGTTCTAGAATTTGCACAACCTTCAACTGCTGACTCTCCTTGGTCATCACCTCCAACCCAAACTATTAAGTGACCCAGGCCAAATATTATGGTGCATGAATTTCGGCTTTATCTATCGCGAAGACAAGGAACTTTTCCTTCTTGCCTCGACTTGTTCGCGATAAGATAAGCTTCTATTCTTTAATCGACACAATCTGCCATAGGATATCAAAAGGCTTATATTCAGACGGATGGGAATTGCCGTTCTATGATAGATCTAGAGTTCAGCTCCCTTCCATGGCTTCACAATTGTGGATATGGTTGCAGTTAGGAACTCAAGAGCCTTCACATGACCACAACCCACGATCTTTATCCCTTTTTATCATCCACCTTCATTGAATTTTTATGCCCCCATGTCACAACCGTCAATGTTAGCTGCCATGGCTGCAAAAATTTTGTTCTTGACCAGAAGCCATTTTTCCATTGAGCTCCTACCGTCACGATCTTGTAGGTCAACTATGACTAGCAGGATACGATTCAAAGCTGAACAAGTGTTTCGACTTTTATGAAACAATCCTTTTTTTTTCCTTATCCGACCTTTACCTCGTCCAGATGTGCCGACTTTGGTCGTCCAGATGTGCCGACTTTGGAATTTTTGGAGCCGCGACTTTCCAAAAGTGGATCAGGATTAGTGGATCGGCGATCTTCGGATAATGCTGTTCTGCATAACGGTTTCTATTCCGATCGACGTAGCAGCCATTACGAACATTTTGGCGTTCATTCGAAATTCGTAGTGATCGATCATAAGAACGTGCCCCTTTCATTAAGGCTAGCTTGGGTCCTGGACTTCATATTCTTCAGAAATCTAATGGAGGTCTTTTAGTTCTGTGCTAACTCGGAGACAGAAAAGGGCTTCAAAGTGGTCTTCATGTCATTTTCTCGCAGCAGCTCTTCCTCTGTGTTTGTGCGTACGGAGGGGGCTGATAAGTGTTTGTACCCCTCATCTGCGCTATATATACGAAGGCACCGTTGGACGGGAGAGAAGAACGCGTCTGCACAAGTTGCGTCTATTGAGCAGTGTCTTGACAGTTTAAGTTTATTACCCTATTGTCCTTCGTTTGAACAAAGGTAGATAATACAGTTCGTGAAGTAAAAATACCTGAATCATTGAATGTTGTACGCGTCGTTGTTATTGTTGACACCTTAGACGTAGAGTCTTTTACTACCACGGGCGACTTCTTTCCTTGCGAAGCCAAGAAGTGGAGCCGGCATCCCTAGTCTCTCCCCACATTTAAGGGTATTTAGCCACTCTTTTTTTTCCTTATCGTGGTTCATCTCATGGTTTGTTTTGGGTTAGCTAAGTTTTCGATCCCGCGAGTGGTGCCAACTGTAAGAAAGGAAAAAAAAACCATAACATTATAGAATCACTTTGTTGCCCATCTGTCTGTAATCAACCTTTTTCTCAGGAACGCATGAAGATATCGAGTTGAAATTAACACCAACTCCCTGTGGCTGCGGTCCCTTTAAGCTGTAAATCGCCTTCTTCCGATTCCCACTTGGCAGTTTTTTTTTTTAAAACAAAGGTCTCGGCAAAAGCAATAACCGAACGAGCTTTTTCCAGGGTCATTTTGCACAACTGATCGAGTTTGACAGGCAATTATAAAATGAATGTAGCCTTATCTGCACCGCTCGTCTATCTACGCGGTCTTATAATCGATGACAAAAGCCAATAAATCGTAGAACAGAAACATAAATGAAGCTTGTGTATATGCTATCTATTTGTTTTTAAGTAAATATTTAAATCAAAATGTAAATTGTGAGCTACGATCTTCGGCATGCGTAGGCGTTCCTTGTTTATCACATACATTAATACAATATGACGGTCGTCATCCTGAACAGATGGGTTACTTTCTATCCTCACGAAATATGTAAAAGTCTACATTGTACGCATATTTCAGTGAATTGAAAATAAATAAGAAGCAAAATGAAATAAGCTGTACTATGCAAATTTCGGTCCCAAACAGTCCAGCACGGCTCTAAAACTGTCGGTGATTGGCCTGCATCGCACTGTACCTGTAAGGATGCAACCTTACGATGGTTTTCGGAAGATAAGCAAGACTACCATACTGTAATTGAAAAACAAGGAAGACGAAACTACTTGCTAAAAAGAATGAACCTTCATCCTTAGTATTATGCCTTTGTGCAGAAATGAGATCGAATTTAATCGAAGGCAGAAAAATTGAATATGCCTTGGAGATCCGTCGGTGTAACCAAGTCATTGCTTTTTCGGCTTGCCAAATCTTATATCTTAACTTATATCTAAAGTCTAAGAACCAAAGTCTTATCCTACAAAACACTAAGACGGGTTATTTAGAGCCCTTAATGGTGGACTTCATATAACATAAACGGCTAAACGAACATTTAAGGAAAAATCTTTTATCGTTTGTGGTCCCATGTGCTAGGAGATAAGGTATAGTAAAACCGCAAACGTTGTGGAATGTGTTTAAAAATTTGGACACATGCAGACATTAAACAGCCTAGGTGGTTGGGTCAGCCACATCAAAATAATGTTTAAAATATTAATAAACTAACTTAGAGCGTCTAGTTTCCCTTGGCTCAGTGGTAAGAGAAACAGTGACAGAGTACAACTGTTAATAAAGAGCATCTGAGGCCATTCGGAGTGGGCAACAAACTGTAGGTCCAATCGTCGTCATTTACAAAAAAATAAGACGCACACACAAGTGGTGAAACTAGGCCTTGGCCCTCAAAAAAGCTGTCGCGCCAACAATTCATACATTGTTATTTAAGAGCGTCTCTATGAGGAAACGTTAAGAACCTTTAATTCAAAAACAGGGAAATCTTTCAAGCAAAAAAACTAAGTCAAACAACATTCCAACTAGACGGATTCGGCTCAAGCACAAAACTTTCGAAGATCACCCACTCCACAAGTCAAAAATCTTAACCCCCTACGGATGTATAGCATTTTCTAGGCAAGTGCATTAACAGTAACTTTGACTCGAAAACAATGACAATACTTATATTCGCAGGACGCGTAGGCTTTTAGTTAAGATGTCGAATGAAAATATTAATTTCTATTCGCGGCTTCTTTTCAGTTTGTCGGAGGAAAGTGGTAACACAACTTTTATATGTATTTTTTTTTTAAAGACTTAAAACAAATTATAAACTTTAATAAAATTCATTTAATTCTGCGATACAAAATAAGCAAATCAACAAATATACATATACGTAGAAGCCAATCAAGCTTAAATATAAACATGTCTTAGATTTTCCATACTCTCTTGTAAAAATCTTCTTCGTTTTCGATTTGCCTTTGCTCTTTCTTTGGTTTCTTTATCCATTTGACTTTTTCTCTTTCTTTCTACCTGGCGTTTTTCATTTTCTTCCACGCCGTTTTTGTTTTTGCTTCCTGTTTCGCTTTTGTCCGCCTTAATAAGCTTCTTTTTGTCGCTTTCTTTAACCGAATCCATTTTCATAAGCTCAGAACTGTTCAAAATGGCTTTGCATAACTTAATCTGTTCTTCCCAAATTTTAAGTTTTTTCCTCCCATCTTCAAGGACATCTGATTTTGGTTCCACTTTGGTAACATTAGCATTCTTTGATGGTAATGCCATGTCATTATAAACATATTTATTCGTGGTGCTTGAAGTAGTTATCTTGGTAACATTCTGTGTATCATTACGCTCCAACAGTATGTTTTCTAGATCACCAATGCCTTGCAAGATATCAACTGAGCTCTCGCGAATGGAAGATATAATCAAACTTATTTTACTAATGGGCTCTCGTTTTTCCAATTCTAATCTTGAAGCTATGTCTGATTCGTTGTCCTGGTCAGAACTGGATTGGCTATAATCGTAGTCTACACTCAATAATTCAGTTGGTTCTCCACTGCTGGCGGCGTCATATGAGGTGTCTTCGGTTGAAATTGGGGAAAGTAAAATAAAGAAATAAATTAGCACACGAAATAAAATCATTATGATTAGATATTTTAATTTGACATGTTAAAAATGTCGGCTGCTTTTTTATTAAAACAAAAAAAAACTATAATTTTAATAGGTTCACTTAAGGAGATTTCAGTATCGATATCCAATTGCAGGCTTAGACTATGATTAAACTATTTGGGACAGAGGAATGAGAAAGAAGACTTGAACCGTTTGGCTGGCTTTTAACTTACTCTTACATTGGACTTTGTAATGAATTGGTTGGTTGGTTATTAGTTAGTACGACTCACTTAAATTGTGCCCATAGTCAAGGTGTTTCTATGGAAGAAAAGAAAATCGACGCCTAACTGTTGAACCATCCAGATAAATGTATGAATCTTCGGAGGAGTCTGTGGTAAGCATTAGTCAGGTCGTCCAGCCCATTAAGGAAGTAACTGCCAAGAGTTCTCAATCTTGTTGTGCCTAGTGCGGGACATTCGCAGAGCAGTTGACGTACAGATTCTATTTCTTTGACACCTCTGCAGCTTCTGCAAAAGTCGTTATGTGGTACACCGATTTATTGCACATGATTCAGTGTAATTCCAACACCTTTTTTTTCCAAGTCAATAGAATTGTGGAGAGTGCCGATTGGCGTTTTAACAAAGGGTACAATATGATAAATTTCCAGTTCTGATGGCTGTTTAGCAAGTTCGTCTGCCCTCTCGTTCCCATTTATATCGCGGTGACCTGGCACCCAACAGAGGTTTACCGTATTGACCGCTGATATAATTTTTGGTTGTTGTTTGCACATCTTAACAAGCTTGGATTTCATTTCTGTCGAGTTCAGAGCCTTAATGGCCACGTGACTGTCAATGAAGATGGTAATGACCTTGCCGACTAAGTTATCTTCAATAATCATTGAGGTGGCTTGTTGTGTGGCTGTTACCTCGACCTGAAACACACTGCAACTATCTACTGTACTCCTGTATGGAGGGACCTATTTATGCACCTGTTTTTGTAGAATACACCAGTCTCCGTGCCTAGGGCAGTTTTGGACCTATCAGTATAGAAAAATAGCTCAGTATCAGAACAGACAGCATTATTTTCTCACTCCTCCCCATTAAGAATTTTAATATGAAATTTCATATTAGAGTCTGTTTTAGGATAGTCTGTTTCAATGTTTTCCTTTAAGACTTTTCATTGCAGTAAAATAGGAGCGTGTCCTTAGGCATTTTCTACCCATAGTCAGGCTTCTCTTAATCTGAGCGCTGTCTTAGCCGCAGATTCAGCATTGTCTCCATCGCTGCGGTTGGAGTCGATTTCATAGATCGGATCACCCCTAAGTAACCAAGTCATTGAACCCGTATGGCTCTTGGCAGATGATAATTCTTCTCTAGTAAACGGAAGGTAAGGTAGGGCTTCACAATCGCGGTGTATAGCCAGTGAGTCACCTTCAACTTGAGTCCACAGGCATAATAGTATGGTGAATTACGAAAAATTTTGCAACCAGAGTTTCTTGAGCGAGTGGAAACACTGAAATCACTAAATATACGGAAGGCTCTCACATATCATCTGAATTTAGGGTAAGAACCTACTGCCCAAACCCACCAATTGAAATTTCAGAGCATCTCGAACCTTTTGTCGCGGTAACCTTTTGTAACGGGTAATGAAAAAGTTGACAAATAAGCTAACTATCCCGCCGACAGCTTTTAGAAGAGCTATAACGGAGTGGGCAATCCAGAAATTCAAAAATCAAGTGCAAAATCTATAATAGACAAACGGACAAACAAGGAAACGAAACGAGCTCTGAACTCCAGGAAAATGAATCTATGGTTAATGGTGGACCTATTAACCTTAATCTCCACTTACATAGACTCGGGCAAGCAGAAGCCTCAACATTTACTTCTTCTGACACTGCCCAGCAAAAGCGGAACTGCGATATAAAAAACTGGGGTCAGCACTGAGACCAGATCTTTCACACCCTACAGTAACTGCAACCGGTGAGAACATGCCTTTCTGATGCGATTTCAGTTGTTATCTTTTCAGCTCAGTTTTGAGTCTAGAATGACACCGATATATTTTGCAATCTTTTTTTACTGTCAGAGTAAAGCTTTGGGATGTCGAACGTTGGTATCGTTCCTTTCTAAGTGAGTAGCGCTGAAGCAGTTTTAGACGGGTTGATGTCTGGTTGACAGTCTCTGGCCCACGCATGTACCACTGAAAGTGGTTGATAGAGCCTCTCTATTTCCACGAATACTATGAGAGTGAACTCCTTGTTGTTGATCGATTTTTGAATCATTCTGATTACTTTATGTAGTGTAGTGTCGGCCGATCTGCCTTCAATGTATGCTTTGTGTGATTTTGCTAGATACTTATGCCCAATCACGCCCTTGATGTAACTATCAATCAACCTTTCCATGGTCTTCAGAAGGAAAGAGGAGAGGCTTATCCGTCTTTAGTCCTTGGCTGAAGTGTGCCCTGGTGAACCTACCTTGCGAATAAAGGCAACCCTTACCTTCCTCGAGCCACGGCGTGATGATATCGACGCATTTTGGTAACATCTGGTCATTGATTGAATCGACGAAGTCTGCGACTAGAATACCATCGTGCTGGCCAAAGGATGAACGCATGGTTCCTACCCCTGTGTAACCAGGTTGATGCTTATCCTATTGCACAGACGTCGAAAACATGGCTCCCACCTCTGAACAGCCTGGGAAGTGGCATTGTAATAGCCTTTCAATCTTTCCTTCTTGGGTGTCCATCCGTAAACTATCCTCTCTCTTTAAAGATGAGATTGGCATTGGTGCCAGTTTCCTAAGTCGAGTTGTTTCGTTTAAACATTCTGTAGAGCTACAAAAACTGCTCCAGCAGTTTCGTTTTGTAAATCTCATGTTTTTCTCCTAAAGAGTCTAGTCTGTTCAAGATATGCTGTCCATTCAATTCAACATTCTTATGCAAGATTCCAGCAACACCGAGCTGTGTTTATTTATTCGGCGAAACTCGCGGTCCACCAAAGTGAGTGTTTGCTTTTGCTCATGCTGTTTTTCGGAGAGTTTTCCTCGTAAGCGCTCCTGATCTAGTTTGTAAGTTAAGTGACCATTTCTTCGATGTCCTCAGAAGATGTTGGTCTCTTTTTGGAATTGGAACCTATCGACTTCCTGACATAATCTCTAAAGTTGAACCAGATCGTTTTTCATTTATTGCGGTCGAGAGCGGTTGAAGATCCTTTGTGGGACGAAGGTGGGAGTGCTACCTGCAGAAAAATGTCTTGAATATATTGGCAGGGAGCCTCAGCTCCTCTGTTTATATCGGTGCTACCCCAAATACTATGATGGGCGTTAGCATCGCAGCCTACAATTAAGTTCTTCCTCCTTGTTGGGTAGCTGTTACAAGCACTTTAAGGTTTTCGATACCGTCCTCATGAGGCTTGTAGACTGACGTCATCGTTTTCGTCCCCATTACCTACACACTCGTAACGCCTCTCGAGCTGAAATGAGGAAACATTAGTTCATTTTTTTGGCAGCGATACAAGGCCTGACCTTACCTTCCGACCTACATATCATTATGCGAATGATAATGTTTTGACCTTAATCCTTTCTCATGATTTTTATAAATCCTTGGTTCTTGGGATTAGATTGGTAGATGCTGCCGGTTCGGTCGAAAAAATTATGAAACCAATGAAACCTTCCCTTTGATCGTCCCCTACGATAATCTCCCAGTTGTCCATATGGACTTAGGGATTTTGTGGCTTTAGGTATCCTTACCGGTGCCCAAAACTGGCAGGAAGATTTTGTCTTCTTGCTTTGGTGTGCCAGCTCCTTCTCAAGGCTTAAGCGATGGTACCTTTTTTTCTGACGAAATCTTAGGAGGTTTGACCCTTGCGTCAGGGATACTAATCCTTAAATCGCAATGCCTAAAGCCTGCTACGTTTTCTTCCCCTGTTTCACCGGTTCCCCTAAGAGGCGAAGTCGTCTCACTTGGACATCGAAGCCTTTTTTTTTGTTTTCTATCTACCGTTTAGCATTGGATTGTCCAATGTCCAATAAGGAGCATATCTCTTTGAAGAAGATATGCCTTCTTAACCAAATAAGAACAGGATAAAGAATTTGTACAGTCATTTCATCGTCTTTTAAACAGAGACGGCATTCGATGGTTGTACTAAGTCCTAATTCGGAGCCTTACTGCCAGTGCAAGCCAGGATTTTATAGCCTTCACGTTTTTTCATACCACTTGGTCCCACCTTATCGGCGCCGACCTTTTGGATTGAAGAAGCGGTGCTCTTCTTTGGCTGTTGGCATGGTGCAATAATTTTGCGCTTCCTCATTCCGTCAGGGTCCGTTTCGGCGTCGACCTTTCGTGAAATGGCCGCGATTGGGGTTTTCTTTATTTGCCCCGGTTTTCCATCCAAGCGTTTCACCTTATAGGTTTCGGCTCCTTGCGATGTGGCTGCGATATTTTTGCCATTGCGACGGTCTTTCTTCTTGTTATCAAGTTTCTTCACACTGTAAGGTTCCACCGTATCGGCGTCGGCCCTGCGCATTGTGGCCATGATGTTTTAATCCTTACGGGGAGAGTCAGTACCTTACTGGAGCCAGCTACATGCTCTGTTTTTTCCTTCGCTCTTTTGCATTAACCGGATCTTTAGTTATATGCTACCCAGCCTCGTCCTTCTCAATTTTCTTTAGGGTCCAAGGATTCTCGATCCACAGCGAGTAGTAGCTGCTCCATTTCCTCTGTGATGACCTCATTTATCGCACTGGCATCTTTTGCCTCTGACGCTATTCCACTTCGATAGCAATCGGGTTTAATTCGCCGGCTATCTTTGCGAGGGAAAGATTGCCTCACCGGCGACCTATCTCCATGCCAGCAGCCGTGGCCTCTGCCGAGTTTTAAGAGTATATCTCCACTCGAATTGTACCTATTATATTACTTTCCTTAGTTAAAATATTGGGTAATAAGAGTGGAAAACCCCTTTACTCTAATGCCTCATTTATTGGCGGTTATTCTAGGGATTTGGCCCACGACTAGAGCCAAATCAGGAAATGAATTAGACAGGGAACTTTCTATTCGGGAACCATGCACTGTTTGTGATTGTGCAATCGGACAAATATTTCGACCCTCTACTTTAAGCGTTCCTTTCTGTTTCAAGAGTGACATGCCCAATATTTTTGGTGACTTAGTATTTTGTTTTGCGGACTCGCCGTTGAACGTTAGAGACAATCAAAATTTTCCCCCCGCTGCTGGGGTATATCAAAGTTGTACTTGCATTGAATGAGCATATTTGGAGATTCAGGTGAATGTGTCATGTTTCTCATTCCATCATTAAGCATAAAGTTCTATTGCAAAGGTTTAGAGGTCGTTTTATGAGTTTCCCGCTTGGTTTGTCTATTACTGAATTCTTCGGTCGATAAACCCTTTATAGGTTGTCCTATTGTTTTAAAGACAACTAATAATTATTCCATGTTCCATTCTTGTGGCTAGTTCAACGCCTAATTCATGTTTTAAATAAAATTTAAATATCCTCACGAAGATCAGAGGATCAAAAGTTCACTATTTAACGTATTGCGACACAAAGTATTTTACTATTTACGAAAACCTGTTGAGAGTGAACGTATGTGGCTCAGTGCATCTTAATTTCTTTAGCTAAAGTCAAATCTCTGGACTTTCAGCTCTTTATGCCCCATCTCTAAGAAAAGTGATCCTAGGTTAAAGGTAAGTTAAGATTGATTGTCACAGCTAATAAGTTGTTGTTGGTATCCAAGTGGTCTCTTAGGAGATTGTCTACTAAATCACTGGTTAATAACCAGTTTGTTTTCTTAATGAATTTTTCTATGTTCTAAATCTTGATGTCTGACATGTCTTCTTGGTTGCCGAATGCGTAGTTTCCTAGCGTACTTTTCCTCGTTTTTGCAATGGCTGGACAGGTGCCTAGGAAGTGTTGTGTGCTTTCTTCCTCATCCCTACAGCTCCTGCAAAAGTCGTTGTAGGGGGCTCCCATTCTTATTGCGTGTGAGGATACAGTGACCTGTGATAATCCCTACGACCTTACTGATTATATTCCTGTTAAGGCTTAGTCTTGTCTTTTTTAATTAGTGGCCAAATTTGCCTCGAAGTCCTGCAAGTGTCTAGTTCCACCCATCTCCGATGTGATATCTGAATATAACATGGTGTTTATAACATGAATTGAGGAGTGGATTGTCTCCTGATTTATTGCTAGCGGCAAGCCCACCCCTGTCCTAGCTAACTCGGCGGGTCTTTCTTTGCCTGAAATATCACTATGCCCGGGGACATAGCATAGGGTAAGGTAACATCTGACAACTATAGGCCAGAGAGAGATAGGCGGCAAGTTTTACCATCTTTGATTCAATTGACGATGTGTTCAGGGCCTTGATGGCCGCCTTACTGTCTATGGATGTAACGATAGATAACCCGTCTATCGGATTCATTGACAGTAAGCGACCTTTTCTTGGATAATTCTACCTAAAACACACTGCAGCGGTTAGGCCAGAAGGAAATCTCCGACGAGATCGCGGATACTCCGAATCCGGTGCCTTCGTTCTTCTTTGAACCGTCCAAACTTACAAATTGGCAGGTCCTCCCTATCTGGGATCAGTATTTTGATTCGAAGTCTAAGAATGATGCGATATAGTCTATGTGTCTCGAAATTCTCGCATTCTTGATCATTTCCATAAGACCTCGGGTCAGTTTCTCTCTCTCTCTCTAATCGCTGTCTTTGTAGCTATCAGCTTCCTGTAGATGTCCATGGGAAGCAATCCTGGCCACCATGCGAGTAAGCCGTATGTTAGGATTTGTCTGACGACATCCAGTCAATCTTGGTTTCAGTCTCCATTTGGGGCCGAGGACCCTCTTGCATGTATACATATGTATCTACCGCTGCCTTCTTCCTATCCAACGTACTATGTGAACGTCTGTACCCTTTCTGTTACACGCTAATCGACACGTACCAGTGGCGCTTCCGGCCCGGCAGATCGAAGATCGATCAAATATTCACATTTAAGCAAATCATGGGAAAGACCTACGAATTTCAAGTCGAGGCTCACCATCTCATCATCGACTTCAAAGCTGCACATGATAGTATTCTTCGTCTTCAACTCTACAAAGCATCATCAGTCGCCCCCAATGCGGAATTATAGATGACTTAGCGGCAATTGGAGAACAGTCGAAACAAGTTGGACTAGAAGTTTACGAGAACAAAACCAACAAAAAAAGAAACAGGACAAAACGTCACTGTTGGCCACATTAATTTCGAGGTAGTTAAGGAATTTACCTATCTCGGAGTAAATACCAACTCCACCAATGATACCTTAGTGGAGATTCTGCGAAGACCGCTGCTGCCTCGGCATATGGGGTCAAGTTCTACTATATGGGGCCGAGTGACGATAAGCAGGAAGGCAGAGCCGATTTTGAGCATTTCCGAGGGAAAAATTCTACGTCGAATATTTTGTCCCATATGCAAGTTGGCGAAGGGAGGAGAAGATGTAACCGCGAACTCTTTGAGCTGTATCAAGATGTGCATGAAGTCCAAAAAGAAAAAATACGGCGATGCTCCCGCATTAATGCTCCAGTAAAGAGGATCTAAATTAAGTAAATGGTTAACATAGTCAACAACCAGCCTTTAATGAATCGATATTTGTGTATGGCTTGGTTTTCGAGAGTAGGAGTTTAATTTTGTTCAAAATAGGCAGCTTAACTTCATAGGCACTTATTTGACTATGTTTGAGGAACATATGTTTCTGCCATGTTGTTCCAGACCTAGTTATTACACTAACGAGTTCTCATTGAAAATTACAATAGTTTTGTAAGATAAAAGCTAAATCACTGTGGGATCTCGACATTTACAGTAAATGTGTCGCCAAGTAAACTAAATACCACGATTTCAGTAGAACTGCCGTGAATAAAGCAACTAATGCCTATTGGCGGCTAGTTTGCCTAATATGGCTCTGTGCCAGACTCGATCGATAACTTTTGAGATGTCTAAGACAATGGCTCTTGATCGCCCGTAGGGCTCTCTCTAATAGTTGTGTTCTGTGTTCCAGGACGGAAGATATTAAAAACCAAAAGACCATTGAAAATAGTTAACGTTCTGTCAGAAGGTCTCTCCTCGCAATCAATTAATTTGAATAAACGCCTTCGTCTTGTTGATGTATATATGATAAGAACCTACCTAAAGGTTAAAGAATAAATTTTATTCTTTTATCTTAAGCCAGTATCTTTGTTAAAATGCCTGCTGAGAACGCTGGTTCTCCAAAATGTAAAATTTCGTTAAAACATAAGTCAGAAGTCGAGTTTCAACATTTCTTCACTGGGTCTGTTTTTGACTCAACTTATTAAACAATTCTCATACCTTACATCGACTTGGACTTGGCAATTTTCAGATATCCAATGAATCGTCCTTTTCGCTGCATTAACATAATCATTTCCGTAACATAGGAGCGGATAAACCGATGTAAATAAAAGGCGAAAGACTTATTCAACACTTAAGAGAAACCATTCAACATTTATAAGTCCAAGCGATTTTGTCTAGCATATAAGAATTTTTCATAAGTTAATAAAAAATGCATTCAAACTGGATAATCCGATGTCCTTATAAAGATCTAATTGGCAGCATGGAAATTATGCGAGCGGATGTCTGCAAATGTAAAGCCGTTAAAAGTTGCGTTTGAGCTTGATTGTTTATTAAACTGTTCAAACTCTGGAGGCCGGAGTCTTTTTAGATTTTTTTTACTTTCCATACCAGACCTTCTGAGCCATTTGAAGGTCTGATTTAATACAACATTCCTGGTACGTGGGAGATATCTTCTCCGGAGTTAAATGTTTTCTTGAGACGATTGAAATGGCCCATTTTGATTGGTTGGCTTACTTGTTTCTCAAAGATTTCGCATTCAAAACTGAAAATTTATCTAAACTATTTTAATTTCTTCAAGTTGTTGTTTATGCGGATTTTCAATTTAACAAAAAAAACGTAGATTATAATTTATAAAGTTATTAATGGTTTGGGAAAAATTAAAATAGTCTTGGGAATAGTCGTCAGCCTTAAACTTATTTTCGTGTTTTCAAAATTACTCAAAACTTTATTTGCAACCACCCTTTGAAAAAGCACTCTTAAAAGCATTGCATCGGTAAAAGGACGAATGACAACTTGGCCCTCTAAAATCTTCGCTAGTTCTCCTTTGTGCTTCAACTTCGTCACTTGGAACATTTTTAGTGATTGTATATTTACTAACATATATTCCTTGTTTGCTTTTTTTTCATTAATTTTTGAAGTTATTCCTTTTGAAAATACATACTCCTGTTTATTCGGTATCGAAAAATTAATTCGTCTGTTAAAGTATACTTTTAAGCGGAAAATTAAATCAGAAATGGCAAATTATATATTGCATATATTATGGGTACCACCATGGTGAAAATATTTTTTCTTAAGAAAAAAAGCTTAGAACAGTACAGACTAAAAAAGACAGTACTCACATCCTTGTCACTCCCCTTAAAGTGCAATGTGGCGAAATGTATACAAACCCTGCTGTCTGTTCTTTCTTCCACATTACCCAACCTTTCGAACGCGACAGCAAATTACTGAAAGAAAAAAGCAAACATTCAACAATCCAACAGTCGTCGCCAATGAAAGTTCATTTTCTTGTTTTCTCGGCTTCGAAAACGAATACGGTATAAAAAAATAACACACACTGCAATTCGCCGTGCCCAACTGGTCTGATTTGAATGCGGAATTTTTTCTCTACGTTGTTGTGTATATCTCTCCCCGCAACGCGATTTCCTTCAAAAGCAGAATTAAACTTAAAAACAGTGTTTTTCCATTTATATTTTTGGAATAAAAGCAAATTGAAATTAAAACACTAGTGAATCGAAAACATATTGATGACAAAAACCTTAAATAAAAAAATATATTAAAGTCAAATAATACTGTACAAAAAAAAAACATTGTTCTTGATTTCTGTGCATTTTTACAACAGTGGTGGAGGCAAATAAAAAAAATTTATATTGATCATTGTCATCAACAAAATCAAGGTGAGTCTTTATTTTTTGTCTTTTCGCAGAGTGCATATTTTGGAAATTCATTTGTTTTCGACGAGCCGCGCCGTCATCTGTTTTTTTTATTGTGAAGTTTCTTCACGTTTTCGTGGGTATGTCATGTCGGGCGCTGGGCGCTGCACAGCATAATGTAGATTATGATGGAATGTTTGCCCGCATTCTTTCATCATTCCGTTTTGTTTTCGGTGGGGGGCTAGCAGGAGGTTTCCAATGTCAGTGACGTTTCACTGTAAGCCTGTGCCTTTAGCTTCTATCGAACAAGTGTCTCAAACAAACGAAGAAAAGCAAACATAAAATATACACAATTAAATTGTGATCTCAGGTGATGTGTCCCAATTAAAGTTTCGTCAACTGCGATACGAGTTGAGGAACTTTCAATGGTAGTCTTTCTTTTTTTTTTATTCAAAAGCAAATATATAAGAGAAGTAGGTAGGACTGTGGCATAGACGAAGAAATTTTTGCGAGTGCGAAAATATATATTTTTGGTTTTCCATTTTGTTTATTTTCGCAATTAAAGAGAAAGAATACAACAGATAACGGTTTCTTCTGTGTCGATATTTGGAAAAAAATGGTTGTCGATCGCAAAACAAATTACACATACACAAAACATATATACATCCAACAAAACAAGGGAGAAGAGTTTAAATGTTGTGACATTTTTTGCTGCACCCTATGAATCAGTTTTTTACCCAGTTTATTTAACAGATTGAAGCCGGATTTTATGCCATATAAACACAGATCGTATTCAAATAGGATGCCTCGATCGGATTACAAAATTCTGTGGAATCTGATAGAGTATAAAAACGCGGATTAAACGATTGAATTTTAAAGAGAGAAGGGGAGAGATTTTTCATCACGTTGTGTTTATATTAGTTGCGTACTGAACAAAAACTAAAGATAATATCGAATAGAAATATTTGGACGCACGAAGAAACTATGATGATCTTTGAGAGAGAAGAATTGCCAATCTCAATCCTCTCTCAATTTCATTCTAATTCGATCTTTCAATCCAGCTACAACGAAAACCTGGATTGAATCTGAGATCTCAGGATATTTGAAACCGATCTTAATCAACTTACATTGCATTTCTTCAGTTTAAGCATGTGAATGTCTTAAATCTCTTGTGAATACCCTATTAAACTCATATCAATTGATGTAGGCCAAGAAAGTTCACAGTTAGATAACAGAAAAATCAAGAGCTTAAAATCAATTGTGACGATCTTTTTTAAGGTAGGTTAACACTAAACTTTTAGAGACGGGCAGTATAAAATAATGTTTTATATCGGCGGGTATGCTCGCACGGCTCTGCAGAATGACCACCAAAACCTTTGATGACAAAAAAAGATTGTGGTCAGGTAAAGATCTGACATTGTATTTTCTTAACATCATTTTCAAAAGAAATATGCTTAACTCAGATGTCAACAACTGAGGAACCATCTACAAGAAGTCTTCCGATGTGTTTGTTAAAGCCTCTTATCGTTCCGCTGGTACTTTACGACGCAGACGCATAGGCTTTATTAAAGTTGTCTGCTTTGTAAGAAAATTACCACTTTTCGTTGATAGAGTGTGTAGCATAAGGTTCAACAAAGTATGGACTGTTGCCGTTCTTAAGCAGTCTTGTGTGTGACTTTATTGAAAAGAGAAAAACAAAACGAATTGTCAAACCAATTGAAGCCATACCTCTCCCGCATATGAAGTTTCAACCTGCAATTCGAAAAGATGCAACGCTGCTTGTGATCAGCAAGCTTTAAATGAAGTGATCGTAATGAGCTTTGAAACTTTATTCGGTGAGTGCTGTTTGTATATGTGCAATTCTTGAACCATACTTGTGTTTTCGGTCATTCTTCCAGAGACGGATGCAATATTTTCAGTTGTTCTCATGGGTTAATGGGCCCGGTTCAGATTAATCACATCACTAACTTCTCCCAATAACTCAAATTTCTAAGTGTGCTTCACAAAATGTAGCCTTCTTATGGAAATCTCTGTGTTCGAATACGGAACACCTTCAAGTCGTTAGTTTACTGTTGTTATTTCTGAATCAACACGCCATGTAGTACCCTATTGCCATAAACTTTTCGCGCACTTGCAGTTGACAGAGCTTAGTCGCTAAATGAAAGTTTGCATATTTAAGCTGTTTGCCTATTTAAACCACCCATTCACTGGCGCGATAACATTTTAAGTCGGTGAATAATTCAGCTATTAACCCCGCTTATCGCCCTACCACTCACCGCAAGGCCATCGATTGAATTAGAAGTTTGTTTAATCTTCTGTAATCAGTCATATAACAAATTGCCTTTTTTTTATTCATTCTGCTGAATTTGGCTTGTAATCTATTGCACAATAGTTGATGGGCATCCACGCATTTTGTTTCTTCTAATAATAGACCAAACGTGTCTTGTGATGCATTTGTGTAGTTTTTTTTTAATATTTTTTAAATATATGTATAAGGAAGGAACTCGATTTAAGTTGAAAATGTGCATGAGAGACTAAAGTGAATGGAATGGAACTTCAAAAGGAAATAGGTCATCTGTTTTGTAATGGGTGGGGAAATGATTTAGAAAGTTTTCCCACTTCCTTACTACAAATAGTAGCTTTAATTTCTAACAATAATTCTGTGATTGTATTTTGTATGCATCACGGCAAAGCCTGATAGTGTCAGGGGTTAGTGTCCGATTGGTACTTTCTTTCTTTCTACAGCAATCTAATTGGCTGGGCTACACTTTATTCCAAGAAGTACATTGCACTTCGCTATTGTGAAATGAAAAAAAAAATCTGAGTCTTGATTTCAGGTAGAAAGACTTGTGGAATGCCATAAAATAATTTGGAAATGATGGCAACTCATGCAAATTATTTTGATTTCTTTTTAAACAGTTTATGGAAACCGAATAGGAGCGAAGGAAAATACAATTTGAAGTGAAAACGACAGCGATGAGTTTAGACCCACAGTAATTTACTCTGAAACACAACCGACCAAAGTTTGTTCAGAATCATTATTCATATGCGAAAAGATGGTTGTGGGGCGACGGCGATGCACTAATTGCTTTTATAATTTCAATGAGCATGGTCTCAGTTGTTTTTTATGACCCAGAAATTCCACATTTCAATAGTCATCGGTTTGTGTTTGTCTGCGAGTGAAAACAGTTTCTCACTCGAATTTAAATTGATAACCAGAGCAGAGACCTAAGTAATCAACAAAGAGTTCACTTTAATTCCCGTATTGTCCGATTACATTGATAAAAGATGAAAACGTAAATTTCCACTCAAATTGATTCATCTTGATTTAATTCAATCTCTGATCATAGCATATGTGAATAAGCTTTTGGTCTTTGCACTATCGCAGTCTCGAAGGTTGGAAGAACTGTCTCTTGGATTTCTCTAAACTAAGGGCGAAATTGAGGGATCTTAATGAGTGTAAATTTGCTGATGTTAGATAACATGGCTGTAATGGAATAAGTAATATTCAATTTGCCATAAAATAATTTGTTGGTGGCGGTGGTAGCATTTAACTTTGTTTCACTTCTATGGGAGAGACATCCCAACCAAGTTTACTTTCAAATGAAAGAAAGAAACTGTTCTTCTTTTTTCAATGTGGAAATTCAAAATATAGTATAAAATCCTAGTAATTCACATTTTTCTATATCAGTCGTTCATCATGAGAACTGATTTCCAACGTTTTGTTCCTACTACTCTCTTCGACGAAAGTAAACATACCAATTTACAGCTGTAGTGGCATCAAGACAGGTCAGTAATTGGCATTAGTATGAATCTGTAGCAACCACGTCAACATATCCTTATCAAATTTCATTGTTTATTTCATCTATTTATTTCCCCTTTTTCGATCTGAATTGCAAAAGTCACAGACGTCTCAAATGACTCGCCAGAACGATAGTAAATACCATCCGCCGTCTTAATAGGGAGTCTCCTAAGCTTCAACTTTAAAAATTAAAAAAAAAAAACATTTTATAAAAAAGCTACGCTTAAATACAGCTCATAATTTTAAGGAGTTTTGAAAACATGATATAACATACCAGATCCCCCTATGTAGAATTGAATTAAAGACTATAAAACAGATACCAGACAGCCCTATGTAGAATTGCAAACACTGTGCTTGCGTATAATATCATATAGAGAATTATAAAACACAATTATCGTATAAATCTTTTTTTGCATCTCTATAGTTATCACTGCATTTCGCTCTCATAGTTTTTATAAGTCATGCAGCACGTCTATGCAATTTAATTCTTTATATGCTAGATTTTAGTTGACTACGCAAAAAGAAATTACGTGAGAAGTAATAAAGGACGAATGTATTTGTTAAGACTATAAAAAAAAGATGACGCAAGACTATGCCTCACAAATTCTAATTTTTTAAATTATAATCACTTTCAAGATCAAATGTCGAGACACTTGGATCCAAAGCGTCACGTGCACATATTTTGGAGGCCATAACCTAAACATATAATTGCATTTAACGTCCAGTTTTCTGTCGGATGTCATTCATTTGCAGTTGCAAGTTCCTATAGGTTTTCATGATATTCTGAAATATATAATGCACTTTACGGATTTTCTGCAATCTGATTTTAGGGCTAAATAAGAAATCCATATTAACTTAATGAAAAAAAGTAGTATATTTTTTGTATTTTCTGACTTCATTTCTTCCAGTTACTAGCTTGACCGACAATTCGCAACAGGAGCAAACGCTAAGAACGCAATGTCAATGTCGAAAAATCCCGACACAGCTCAACAAATAAAGGAAATCACATCAGTTTTTCGTGCGCTGATCACATCTCGTAAACAACCATGCACCCTACGCGAAATCTTACGAGAATATCCCGAAGTAGAGAGTAAACCTATCAATTATACTAGACTTGGATTCCGTTCTGTTGAAGAATTACTACGTGAAAGTGGTGAATTTATTTTGACAAAACTCGGTGGAGAGGTAAGTATTTGATAGTTCGGTTTATTTTTACCCATGTATCTATCTCTAGATTTGAGTCTAAAAATAAATATCGACATTTTTTATTCCAATTTATTCCAGACATGCATCGCTGCAAAGTACAGCAAGAATTCGTCGCACATCACGTTGATGGTCCGGCAACAAAAAAGCAGCGGCAGTAAATCGAATAAGACAATTAAAAAAGCACAAGTACGACAGCCTCAACGTCCTGCGGACCAGAGCTGGAATAAGAGCTCGTATTCGTCAAATGTTTATCAAAAGTTGCCGTCATCGTTGAATAAGTTTGCTGCGCCGCAAAATCATTTGAACGATAATAATAACAACAGTACGATTCTTACAAACAACCGAAATTCGTTGCGACAGCCAAATCAGAACCAATCGGCCATTGGTGGGCACAAGGACCTGCGTGATAAGCTTAATACGAAAAAGGACAACAAAATGATGACTAATGGAAAGACACAGCAACAAGCTGGACAGCAAGATTTGAGAGACAGACTGAACGCCAAACAAAGTCAACAGAATCAACCACAACAGCATCAATACCAACAACAGCAGAATAAAAATAACCTTGGCCCACGGGCAATTCTCGGCCAAAACAACAATGGTGCAAATGGAGTTCCTCAACAGCAGCAGCAAAGACAACAGCCACAGTCACAGCAAACAACAAATCCGATTATTCATCTACAGAATAGTAATGCAATCTCAATAGCGTCCTCCATGATCCTGGCACAAAGACAACAGCAGGCCATTCAACGGCATTTGCAACAAGGAGCTCGACAACAGCCATCACTGCCGCAGCCACAACAGCAAAGTCAACGTTCGCAACAGCAGCCTACTCCTCATCAACAACAACAGCAAATTAGATACCAACAGCCGGCACAATCGCAACAAGCCCAACAGAACATAGCCGCAGGCGGAGGAGGAGTTATTGGGAAAAACTCTGTCCAAGATAGACTGAAAATAAAGATAAGCATCAATAATAACTTTGCGAATAATAATTCAAATGCCAGCACAGGCCTCGGTAGTGCAGGCGTAACGCCAGAGTCATCGCCATCGCCAGCATTGCCGGACAAGATCTCGTCAAGCCCATTTGGCGACCGAAAACATGTGATAAAGAATGAAACCCAAGAGACTCAAGTAAGTATCGCCAAAAGCAATTGTTTCAATGTGATAATTTTTCAATTTGCTTATCCTTTCAGCAAGTAATTCCACCAAAAGTTTTTCAATTTAACCCGAAACTCGACCCTGTTACATCACTCTCACAATACTGCGTGGTTCGGAGATGTCCGCAGCCTGAGTACAGTTTCTTCCGATCGAAATTCACTAAGTTGTACCAATGTCGTGTGCTACTGAACTCAAGTATTTACTCTACCTATCCGAACGAGTATCCTAACGAACATACGGCAAAGTACTCATGCGCCGCGATGGCCATTGAAGAAATTAAGCTTCAAGAGTGCCGTCGTCATTTGCCAATCTGTCCGGACACCGACAATGAGCTGATAATGAAAATGTACGATAGACTTAAAGCCCATCCACACGGTATCTTTGCAAAGAATTTTCCCGAATGGTTTGAGAGCACGTTCGAGCAACTATTGCCCGACCATTGGTGGTCTTTGATTGAAGGATCCCGGCAATTTATCACTGAAACATCGGCGGGCGATTGTGTGATAGTTTTCGCAAACACAGAGTTTGGAAATCCTGACAACCTAGAGGCGGACTCCGAGAATTTCATACCCGAACCGATTGCTCTTCCCTGGACAAATAAGTATTGGAATCTATATATTACCCATTGTGTTAGTACGATTGAAATCTGGGCTCGGCTTTTTGGCAAGGAGTACAGTGATCAGTTTGATAACTTAATGAATGATATCGACGTGCACATGCTGACGGAGAAGCTACGTCCAGTTTCGGTGGCATGCAAACAATTTTACTTGGTTTGTATATCAGAGTGTTGGCATCGAGTACGACTGGACGAGGTGGATAAATTGAACGGCGTAGCATTGTGCTTCTTTATTGATTTCGGTGACGAAGATTGGGTGCCGGTTAGTCAGTTGTATATTTGTGACAAAAAGTTCCTTAAACTGGCACCACAAGCAGTTTCATTCAGTTTATTTGGTTTGGAAGACTTTGCTGGCAATCCGAATGCTAAAAGACATTTGGACGCAATGCTGTCCAGTAAGAGTGTAGTTGGAGAGATTCTCACAAAGGAAAACGTTTATCTAGCGGGTAGTGTGGAAAATGCTGCTTTTAGAATTCAAGTGGTTCTATATGATACGTCATCACAGGAGGATGTCAATTTAAATCCACTGATTTTGCATCAAATATGTGATGATACGCCGCCTCCAGAGATTAAACGCAGCGGCTTAACGAATGTTATAATAACACATATAAGTGATGCCGGAGATGTGTTCCTTCAGGTTCGGAACTCAGAATTGCAATATGTCCAGGTAAAATGGTGTTTTTTTTTTTTTTCAAAAAAGATCAATTTACGATGTAATTTTTTTTTAGAAATTAATTCACCAACTGATCGAATCAAAATTCAAGGAAGACCAACACAAAGTCACCCGAGCTGACATCCAGCGTTCGAGTTTGTTTCTGATTTGTGATAAAGAAACCAATCAGTGGTATAGAGGTGTTTTATCCAATGCAACGCAATCTCTGGAGAACGACGACTTTGATATTTTGTATATCGATCATGGCATTACTAAGAAAACCCATATTGCAAACATGTTTCAGTTGGAATCGTTGAGCACAGCACTTAGCAAATTTCCGCGTCAGGGGATCAGAGCAAGATTGGATAATATTCCACCAATTACTGCTGGAATTGTTGCCAGACTGCGGGGACTATTGCCGACCGATTCGAGAGCGTTGGTAAGTTGAAAACTACCAGATTTATCCCTTTGATTGACCATCCATTTAAGGTCAAAATTGGTACACCAAGCTCAATACCAATGGTGGAGGTATATAAAAGATTCGAAGGTAGCGAAGCTTTATTCAATGTAAACGAGGTTATCCGCGTCGAACAGGAACTCGAGAGGTAACTCTAACTCATGTTTACGCCAATGAAAATGATAAATTTTAATATGTACTTATATTTTATGTGCTTAGTTCATCTTCTGATCTTTTGGATGAGAAGGTACTAACTCCAACAGGTGATAGTAAAATTATTTTGGGTGTCGGCGGAGGGTGCATGCCATCTCCTGGAACATCGTCACGCAACAGTTCTTCTTCGATTGACTTGAACCAAAAAATACGTAATATAACAATAAAAACGAACTCTGTGCCAAATTCACCACAAAAGAGCGACTACATGCTCAAATTGAAGGAATACGAAGAGGTGCCAAACGAGGGAGAATTCTTTGATGTACGCGTAACATTGTCTGCTAATCCGGGTAATTTTGTGGTAAGAAAATGATTCAACAACAAACCGATAAGACCTGTTAGATTTGATTGAATTATTTTGAAGGTTCAACCGTACAAAGATTTTCCAGAGCTGCGAAAACTCATGAAGGATCTTCAAGAGTATTGCAAAAACAACGATGAATTTATTCCCGTTGACATGGTGGAGATTGGGCAAGCATATGCAGGCAAAAATAAAGATGGCTACTTTCACAGGTATATATAAGCATATTTTTGAATCGTTGGAGACACCTCGCAGGATATAATTGAAGCTTGAAGATCAAAAAGTATAGACAACCCCCTCATTAAATCACTTCTATCAAAACAAAAGTTTCTATGAATGTAACTGCTCGTATTCAATATTTAGTTTTCATGATCTCTCCTCCGAACATGACAAACATTAGGGAAACAGACCAGATTGGGTCACGAGAGGGGATCCACCATAAATTACATTCTGGTTGCATAGACGTTTGATCGTCGATTAAAATGACTTAATCGCCACGACATCTTTGACTTTGTTTTGTGGAAAGAAGTTCTGTCTAGGGATGATGAAAGTAGAGAATTCGGACAAGATATGCTGAATACTTATTGCTAAATGATTACAGTATTTACATTGAGACGTAATGTTTTTGTTTATATAGTGTTTGTGGGTGAGTTTGTTGTGGCCGAGCCGTAGTCTTACTATTTTTGTCACTTCAGTACCATTGAGATGTCTTATCCCAAAGAGACAGAAGGTTAAAAGTAGCTTGTTTTTTTTTATTAAAGTATTAATGTCGAGGGAAAGAAATGAAGTGGAGTTCTCAGGATGTCTTTAGTGGTTTTGTAGGCGAGTTCGTTGCCTGTGATTTGAACGTGACCTCGGAGCCATGTTGTTGACGTTGGGAAATTGAAGATGAAGAAGGTTACGAATTAAGGCAGGCTAATAGCTTTGGTTATTGGTGTAAAGAATTGCGTCAATTGATGACAATAAGTCTGTGCAGATTCCAAATTTCTTTTTAAAGTTCTTTGTGAATTGCAGAGCTTTAATGGATGGCAATGATTTCAGGACGGGCATTATTATTTATTTTACGGTTGTCTGATATTGTATGTAGAGGGGTATCATTCACGCTTCAAAAAGGTGTTGGTTGATGGTAGTAGTTACGTATGCGTTGAGTTCCTTCCTTAGAGCGGCATTGTATATGGTTTTAAAATTTGTTCAGGTGACATTTGGCGGCGTAACCGTAGAGGAAGAGACCGCATTCTATTTTACTGACTATTAAAGATTGGATAATTGGGATAAATGTTGATTGGGGTTGCAATCAACTTTTTTGGAATATGCCAAGTATTTTGAGTCGGTCAGTTTTTTTCTATTGTAACATTGCATGAATGGATATTGCAGGGGTATTTCTGATATAATTGTGTATCCTTTTCTCCAAGGATAATTTTGGTCCGGAGTATTCGCACCACGAAAGTATGTCTTGTAAAATTGAGTTAAGTTTGGCGGTGTTTTGTTTTTTTGGTATGCAATTTTTTCAATACTGTGAAATGATGCGAGATAGAATGTTTGATAGCTTATTGAATGCTATTTGAAAAATAAGGGAACAAATGAGGGAGAGCATTGAAGATGGATACCATTAAAAAAGGGTAAGGAAAACGATAGATAATGCGTTTCCAAATGCGGATGGATAATATGTTTTTTTTTAGTGGACGCCATTAATACGATGGTCGATGTAAAGGAGAGATTCTGTTGCAGATTTGTCTTTTTAAATCCCAATTTGTTACTACTAAGAAGTTTATTGTGAGAAATAAACCATCAGAGTCTGTTGGCTATTATTTTATCAAGAACTCTCGCACAGCACGAATTTATTAATATGGGTCCGTATGATTTCGGAAGGGATTTAACTGAAAGAGGTTGAAGGATAGGGATGACAGTATTGTTTTTGTACAGTTGGAGGATATTGAGTATGTAGTTATACAATTTGAGAAGTCTGGCTTTCACGGACGTGGGGAGTTTATTTTTTATCGTGGCGTACGATAGAATATAGCTGGAGTCTTGCCTTTAAATTCTAGTCTACCTCAAAAGTGCTGATACCGCTGTCAATAATTTCAAAATTTTTTGCTGAGATAAAGGAGATGGTATAAAGAAGTAAAGTGTTTGTTTTGGCAGAAGGAGAGGGGTAAGTTGAACCAGAATTCGGCAAAGTGTATGGCTTTGCTAAAGGGGTTCGTAATGTTAAAATTTTATTGATCAGTAGGGGTAACGGAGTGGATGGGAGAGAAAGTTTTTATGCCACAGAATCTTCTTATGTTGATAGATGCTGTTTTTGACATTTTTATTTTTCTTTTAAATAAGGCATTGGCTCCTTTATAACTGATAACGTTCTCAATGGAAATACTTATTTTTTATACTTGCCGAAGTTTTTTTTTTTTTCTCTTTTTAACTGTCGAAATAGAAGTTTAAGGAATGGATAGGCTTGCGCTCTGGATGACAATTTTATGTATTTTAGCAGCCTCTTTGTTACCATTTTTACTAATGGGGCGCTCCATACTATGCTTGTACGAAAGTTCTTTTTTATAGGATTCCCAATTAGCTTCGTCGGGGATGAGGTGGTTCGGAATATTGAAATTAGTCCACAGTCAATTTTGTTTCAATAGTGGGTGAAAGTGGAATGGGTGCTAAAGTGTGTTGGGGATCCATCATTAAGACGTTGATAGTCGGATTTATTTAGAAATTTTGAAATGGTGGAACCTCGGTGTTTATTTTTGCGAGAGCCGCCTAATACTAGAGTGAAAAAGTGTTAGACGTTTTTCAGGTTGTTAAAGTTAAAAGGGTGGGTAGGGTATATGTAGGCATTTATTAAGGAGAATTTATGTTTAGATATAATTGTGATAACAATGGCTTCGAAGTCATTGTTGAGGCTAATTTGGTTGTGTTGTATAGAAGTGTGTACTAGGGAAGCAATTCAACCATAGGGGTAGATCGTTTTTCAAAGCATGAGTTTGATATTTATATTTATGACATTATATATTTTACATCTTTAAGGGTCATTGTTGTAAATATATATCAGGAGATGATTCATGTGAGCTTCTGTGACTTTGGTGACATTGATATATTACGAAGCGACGAATTGAAGACCCTTCCAGCCAAATTCCGTCATCTTCCGAAGCAAGCCATTCAAGCAAAGCTTTACGGTAAGTATTTCTTGCAAAACAATTCTCTCATTCTCTAATGTTTTCTCTGCATCAGGTATCGCCGCGCGCAATGTTGATTGGGCTATGGAAGATTGCTTACGCTTCAGCAAGTTAACAGTTGGAAAAAAGTTCGTATCGATTATCAAAAGGGTAGCCAATGGCGACAAAATCAGTCCAAATACCCGTATTCTCGAGTTGGATCTAATCGATGTACAAACCGATGACGATATTTATATTCGAGAAATATTATTAAATGAAAATCGTGCAATTGAAACGAGCGGAGAATAACTACGATGAATTTATAGCACTGTACAGAACGAACAGTTATTATTTATCTTATTTAGAAGAAGAAATGATAGCGTTGTTCACGTGAACCCGCAAAGGATAACATTGTGTATCTTGGACGTTCGTTAAAGGGAAAAAATATTTTCATTCGAATTTTATCAATACGATAATAAACTACATTGATTGTAGTTATACGCCACGCGTTAAAATTCTTGTTTTATTTAGACGTTTTATGTGGATCGCTACAACTTGAAAATATTCTTTGATTTCTGAATGAATTTGAATTTTACTATACGCAATTAAATTATTACTTTCTTTTGTTATGTGCTTAAAAAGAAGCACACTTTCTTATTCAGCTGTTATAGAGTTTTATATAAGCTTTCAATATTAAATTAATTTCGATTTTCTCAAATGAAATGTTATATTTTTTCATATTTTAATATATTTTGCTTAAAAACCACATTCCGCTTAATACACTATTCGAAACTATTTGGTTATTTATAAACTAATTCATTATTTATTATTTTTTAATACCTATGTATATCTTTGAAAAAACAAAAATTATGATATTATTGACTTAATATAAACTCAATGAAATTCGTAAACAAAAAATATATAAAAAACTCATGCTAATACATAATTTCTTTATGGCTTATATTAGCTATATATCTTACTATTTAAGCAAGTTACAATAAAACAAACGTAAAAAGCAGTATTTAAGACAAAAAACTGTATTTTTATTTTATCATCAGAAGCAGTTTTACATACGGTTTGCGACATATGTGATCCATATAACAGAAGAACGTATGGCATGATAGGACATTTACCAGCAGAACCTTGCTCCACAGTTTCTTTTGGGTCCTAGAAGCTTTTTCATAAATGTGCTACTCGTGGGAATGTCATTAACTGTCTATGAAATTGTCAAATGACATTTTATGAAGATTTTCGATCGTCAAGTTTTCGAATATTTGGACCTTGAACGATTTATCTTTGTCGCTTGCGCTTAGGAACCAGAAGTATCTTCGGCCCGGGGGTATCTTCGCCTGTTAACTCGAGAAAGGTAGGTAGAACATTGGACCTTATGATCAGCAGTCCAACGCTTTGGTTTGAAGCCTTGATCCCAAGAGCATATCAATCTCGGACTAAAAATAGAATTGACGTTATTTAGGAACAGAAGTATCTTCGACCCGGGGTCATCTTCGACTGTAAGCTCGAGAAAGGTAGGTAGAACATTGGACATTATGATCAGCAGTCCAACGCTTTGGTTTGAAGCCTTGATCCCAAGAGCATATCAGTCTCGGACTAAAAATAGAATTGACGTTATTTAGGAACAGAAGTATCTTCGACCCGGGGTCATCTTCGACTGTTAGCTCGAGAAAGGTAGGTAGAACATTGGACCTTATGATCAGCAGTCCAACGCTTTGGTTTGAAGCCTTGATCCCAAGGGCATAGCAGTCTCGGACTTAAAATTGAATTGACGTTATTTGTATCATTATTTGCTATTCGGTAAACTGTGAGAGGTTGCAGTTTTTCGTAAAACAAGATCGAATTACGTACTAAGCCATCGATACAGTCCGCGATAGATCAGGACGTTTTCCAAACAATTCAACTGTATCCAGCTGCTTGTAGTTTCTCATACAGACAACGGAAAATCAATTTTCTTCAATAGTTGTCTGCTAAAGATCTGCGGTAGGTAGCACTTGATGGTTATTATATAGTATGTCTAAAATACTGACAGATCACCAAAAATGAACTTTCGAAGAAAATTGGCAAAACAAACAAATAAAGAAACGTTTTAATGCTATCTTTATCCGCATCTCACGATTTATAGAACAAAAATGTATATGTGATAATGTAATTGGTAATACAAAGCTCTTAAATTAATGTTATCCATCTATCTATCTATATCAAAAACTTTGGTCGGTTATCACTATTTTGTGTAAAAAATTAGGAACACTCGCAAAGTTAAGATTAATTACAACGTAACAGCTTTTTTACTTTTTGAAATCTTCAAGAGTTATTTTGTATGTCTTTAAGGGGCTCTGGTGCACGATAGTTTGAACGCTAAAATCTTATAAAAAACGAAGTGTTTCCAACTTCAGGTTATTTTCACATGTTGGAATATCAGAACAACTGGAAACCGAAATCCGAATTAGTCGTCATTTTTTAATTCGTCTGCGATTAAAGTGAGCAAAATAATTTCACTCTCGTAAAAAATAATTTAAAATAATTTCTACAAAATAAAAAGGTGTGTTTTAGTTAAAAACAAAAAAATCCCTAACCCAAAAAATTGAAAAATAAAAAAATTAAGAGAAAACTAAAAACCTTGAACATATTCCGTGTGCTAAGCAACAACAATTTTTTCTTTCTTAACCCCACTTACATTTTTGTCGTTCAAGTTTTATTTTTTTTTATTTTATTGTGTTGATTCCAAAGTGTTTTTTTTTTAATTGCCAGTAGAAATAAATACAATTTATTCAAAAGAAACAAAAGTTAGGAAGAGGTGCTGTGGTAAATATAATCACCAAATAAAATGCACACATTCAGTGAAACCGGAGCCGGAGTTCCAGCGTTTTTGGCGAAACTTTGGAGGCTTGTCGAGGATCCAGAAACAAATAATCTAATTTGTTGGAGCAAGGTGAGTTTTACCACCATGACACTAAAGACTATCGTAGGAAATCAAATAAACATGGCAACAGGGTTTTATATTTGGCTTATAAGCTCTAATAAAATTAATTATATTTCATTGAGAGCAATTTATATGATCTACATAGTAAGTCTATGTACTATCAAATCAGGTACTCTGAATAATAAACAAATTTTCATCATACAGTCATAATTTGATGAAAGGGAAGGTATTGCGATGCGACGGAATAGAGCAAGTCAACAAAATATTTTTTGTTAGAAAAAATTGTGCATTTAAAGCCCAATTTTTGATTGGTTGCTCGCATTGGAGAGAGTTGCGATTCAGTTTGTCTTGCGACAGGCAGGTGCAGACGTGTTACATCCATATATGTTGTTTTTAATTTATTGGATACTGTAGATTTGTTTGTGCATTATGCTCATGAGTGCTTTATCGATAAGTGCGAATGGTTACAGTACTCAAACATTTGTTTTTCGTCCTTAATTTAAAAGCCTGCGGTTTAAAACTGAACTTTTGTGAGGAGGAGGTGAGAACATTACCTGTGTAGTCGATTTTAAATTTGTACATTTACGTTAGATTATAATTCCATTCTTATACGCATATTATTCGAGTGCTCACGAAAAAGACATAGTTGAGGATGTTAGAATTATAATATTGAAGTATTGAAACAAATTTATTTTGAAAGGCATATATGAAGAATTAACTGGGGGAAGCGCAATTTATGTTTCTGTAACCACGTGATTAAAAATCAATCTGTAAATCGAAATTAAACTGCGAACTAACGCATTGTTTACACAATATGTATGCCGTAAACAAGGTTACCGGCCAAACTAAAACCTTAACCAACGCAATCATGTTAAGAAACTAAGTTATGTATTCCATCTTGATATTATCAAAAGAAATCTTGTCTAATCTGGTCTGATCTAAACTGGTTATGCTTAAAAAGCTTATGGCGACTGCCAGGATAAAAATGCGCGAAGACCTAGTAGGCATAACTACGCATCACATTTATCCCCTCATAGAGATGCCATTTAAAATGTCTCAAAGGGCACCTTCTATCTTTAACGATTCTTCAACCTTAGATTAAGCTTTTGGCTCGCGGTGGAATTGTAAAACTATTTTTTTCTGAAGCTTCGTAGGTGCCCTAAATTATACAAATAGGCCTTTCAGGCAAAGCTGGTTTCGAAATGAAATCCTGTACAGTGTTGTCCAACGCCCCAAACAAAGAAGATGGTACATAGGTCAATATTGTACTATGTTATGTTGCAATGAGAGCAAACCACGGTTATAAGAATGGATACGTATAACGATACGTATAACAACTCCTATCATATTCTGAATATCACTGAACTGAATAAGTCAAAGGGCGCTTTTTCAGGGATCATTTATTAAAAAACAAGTTTTGACAAAAAGAGCAGAAAATAAACCCATGCTTGGTGCTCTTTGATCAGCCTTTTGTCTTTGCAATTGCCCCGTCCTTTGACAAAAAGTGCTGATTTAATAATTTGAATTCCATCTTTCTTTTGGTCTCGTACTTCGTGAGTGGAACTTGAAAATCTGTAATGCTTATTTTCGAGGTGGTAAAGAATTGGAACCCAAGCCATAATTTACGAACAATGAAACTTGGAATAATAGTACGTTGGTACTAGAACGTTGTAAGCAATGCAACGCTCGGTTTCATTATCCTCAAACTTAGAGCTAAATGGTGTCTTATTATTTTATCGGTGATGTTTTCATGGTGACATCTTTTTCATTCTTTGCCATTGTATAAATTGGAGAATTTAGCCGTACTATGTAATCAGATCCTCGCTCTCTTACAGAAAACTTGAACCTTCTAACCTAAACAAACCTCTGATAACTAATCTGGTCAAAATGTACATTCCCTCTGGTCCCTTAAGCGATCACCTCCATCGTAATTCATAGATAGCGGAAAAGTCCGGCTCTTTAGTTTTTCGGCAACAGGGGAGATGTTTACGGATTGAAATTTCGAATTCTTATCGTGGGCATTCTTTTTAACGTGCTTCGTTAACAATCATGTCAACAAGAGCTACGTGTTCGCAATTGTTTATTGGAATTACACCCACAAATGCAATATGCACTCTGATGTGCCATCAGAGTGATCATTTGTCTATCAGAAGAAGCTAACTAAACTTTGCCGTTGCATGGCTCAGAATTCACCATCCAAACAATAAGACATTTTTTTTGGGTAAATGTGCTTGCACTTGCTAACTATCGTGCGCTTTTTTATCGAAGATCTATTTGGAAAAGACATATTGTTCTATTATATACAGTTTTTCTTCTTATCGGAGTATGTATTAAGTCGTACAGTAAACAGAAACAAAGTTAACCACACTTTTGTTGTTAGACGCTGATAAGTAATGCGTCCGATTCATTGTCTCGCATTCTGTGAACCATTATTTTAATTATGTACAGGAATATTGTTTTCTACCAAATTCTCATTTTGCTTATCACGTTTTTCATATTGGCTTCTTTTGTAAAATGATATATTTATATGAACTTTATTTAGTAACACATGCATATACATATATACATATGTTCTTATCAAAAATTAAAAAAAAAATATTTTCACAGTTTCATGCCGCCAGTAAGTTTAATTTTGCTACTTGCATTAAGGATCCAAATTGTGGGCATATCATAAATGATTCTGTGATCAAGGGATACCCATTGCAAATTAAAAAAATTATATTTTATTGTGGTTACAAATGAATCATTCAAAGTATTGGCCATCGCTAGCTACAACTTTTTCCCATCTTTCTGGCAGAGGCCGAATACCGTTATGGTAAAAGTGTTCATCTTTTGAGGCTATCCACGAACTTTTGGATGGAACAAGTAATAATCGGATGGCGCAATGTCTGGGGAATATGGCGTATGGGGTCGGAGCTCCCGTTTGATTTTGAATCAGTTCGGCAACGTGAAGTCGAGCGTTGTCAAGCTGTAGAATAACATTTTCGTACCACTGCTCGCATTGTTGCTGGTTAAATCCCATCATTTGTAATCGATACCGTTGGGAACTGATCGTTTCGGGTTCCAACAGTTCATAATAAATGACACCGACTTGGTCCCACCAAATGCACAGCATAACTTTCGCAGCGAGAATATCCGGCCGAACCGACAACGTAGAAGCATGACCGCCGAGTCTCCTTGGCTTACTTTTCTTTGGGTTCCTGTAATAAATCCATTTTTCTTCACCCTTCACGATGCGATGCCGCTGACGCAGTTATTCTCACGCGAAAAAACCACGCTTACCGTCCCTTGACCTCATATCATATGGAACCCAAGTTCCTTGTTTTTGAATCATTCTCAATTCATGCAATGGCTTGGCGGGTAACTCCTGATGCTGAAGCAAGTTGTTCTTGCGTTTAACACGGATCCTCAGCGAGCAATGCCTCCAATTCAGTGTCTTCGAAGGCTTTTGGCCTTCCTTCACTTGGACGGTCGTCGACAACGAAAGTACCGTCTTTAAAATTACGGTACATTTTTTTTACTTAGAGTAGAATCTCCGGAATCTTTTTGGAGCTCTCGATAAGCTTCAGTCGCCCTACGAATGAAATGAGAAAATCAACACTTCCCGCAAATGGCGTTTATTTGGCACAAACATTTTCACACAACCAAAAGTATATGACACCCAAATAAAATCACTAATGTGTCAAAATAGTTTGTTTACCACAAGTCTTAGCTTTGTTCATGTCGTTTTGGACGTGTCAAAATCGACCAGTTCTTATTTGAGCGTAGTCGTGCACCAGAGCATATTATTTAACTACATTCATTTTTAAGCGCACAACTCGCCTCGTCTGGACATATAATCTAAGGGAATAAAGAATTGATGCTCGTATATTATAGTGGAAGTTTTTGGTTAACAAAAGTACTAATTGGCTACGAAGATACATCTTGCTGTCAATGCGTTGAATTTTTAGCCAAACGGAAATGCCATTTTCAATACTTAAAGCAGTCGCTCTTGACTAGACTTTCCAGAGTGTTCAATATGCATTTTTAAAGAATCCGTTGTATGGAAAACGGAAATTTTTTGTTCTCAATCTTAGAAAAAAACCGCAAAGAGCGAGTCGAGGATGTTGCCTTATGGATGCTGATCCACCCATGACAAAAAAAAAACAGTTTCATAGCAGCCAGTTCGATGTCAGGGTAAGGGAGCGTTCAAGTATTACGTAACGCAATTTTTTAAGATTTTAGACGTTTGTGCGTTTGCAAGCTGCTACATTACGCATTGTTCGAACTCCCCCTCCCAACACGCATTGTAACGTTTAACAAACCCCCCTCCCCCTAAATTGGATTACGTAATACTTGAACGCCCCCTAAAGACGATGTATCGTTTAAACATGCGTTTGCCCCGAAACGCGAAAAGCGAAAGCAAGCTTGGTAGGAAGAATTATATTTTACGAGAGACGATAATGTTTCATGAGAAAGATTGATGCTATGTGAAAGCCCTGTGTTCTTTGCTGTTGGCACAGTTCGATTATTATTTTTAAATTCATCCAAAGCATCGTTAAATGAAATGTTTTTGAAGCATAAATATATTTTGTTTTCGCAGGATGGAAGGAGTTTTATTATTCAGAATCAGGCGCAATTTGCCAGAGAGCTGCTACCGCTAAACTACAAACACAACAACATGGCAAGTTTCATTCGGCAGCTAAATATGTGTAAGTAATCATTTAAAAAAACAAATTAATCATGTCTTTTAATATGTTTTCTACACTTAGATGGATTTCACAAGATAACATCGATTGATAATGGAGGTCTCAAATTTGATCGTGACGAAATGGAATTTTCACATCCCTGTTTTAAACGTAATTGTCCATATTTGCTGGAACACATTAAAAGGAAAATTGCGAATACCAAAACAATCGATGAAAAGGCATCCGTTAAGCCGGAAGCAGTTAGTAAGGTGTTGAGTGATGTGAAAGCAATGCGTGGGCGGCAGGATTCGCTTGATTCGAGATTTTCTGTCATGAAACAGGAAAACGAGGCTTTATGGCGTGAAATTGCATCGCTTCGCCAAAAACATGCCAAACAACAGCAAATCGTCAATAAGGTAAGAATTGAATAGAATTTGAAATTGATATTTATTACTTACGTTCTTATTCAAAAAGCTTATCCAATTCCTCATAACTATTGTTCAACCGTCGAGGAATATGACAAGTGTCAAGCGTCATATGCAGCTCATGATCAATGATACCCCTGAACAAGCAAAACTGCGAAAAGCAAGTGAATCTGAATCCGAAGGTGGGCCGGTAATTCATGAGCTAGGGGAAGATCTCTTCGATGATGTGAACGACCACGAATCTGAACTTGAGTAAGTAAATCGCACCTAAGTCAACTTTACTTTGCATTCGTAAAACGTTTAACTTTTTAGCGATCCATCAAGTCCTTATGCGAATATGCCGTCAGTTGGCTCAAGTCGTCCGGATAACGATACCCCTCCACTTAAAGTCGAGCGCCCTCAATCGAACGCAAGCGTTTCATCTCATTTATTTGATTATTCTAATCAAAGCGCCGATGACGCTCTCAATTCTATGGGGAACTCCGTGCCTGGATCATCGGCTGTAATAAACACTGTTAACTGTGATGGAAACCCAATTGTTTATCACGTAACAGAAGTTCCCGATAATGAACCACAAACCCAAGATACACTTAACACTGAAGAAAATCACCTCACAACACCCATGGTGAGAGAGATGAAACAAAGTCCAACGCTAAAAGCAAAGAGTCAACAAAACAAGCGCAAGATTGTTTCATCGACGGTGACAACGTCTTCAAGCCCTGCAGCAAAAATGATACGCACAGGAAACGAAACTAATCAATTACGAATCAAAACTGAAAATAATGAAATTGATCCGTTTATGCTCTTGAATACTACCTATCCATCACCCGGTACAACTTCCTCAACTGGTGCAAATCTATCTGAAAATAACGGCGAAAATTGTTCATCTATCAGCAACAGCTTAAACATGAGTTCGGGTATTGATCCAAGACTGTTGTCCCCCCGGAGCGATTTGAGTGAACCAGTTATTACTTCAAACAACGATGCAGATATGTACAATGCTGGCGGATTTATTGCATCCGATATGCCAACTGAACTTTTCGATGTAAGATTTTAGGTTTCACTTAATCTAGGCGTGATAACCAGTCTGATGATATTTCATTTAGGAGTCCCCAATAATTGATGATACTAATCTCTTGAGCGGTGGTTGCTACAGCAACAAATATGACTCTAGATCCAAACCGTCTTCATCCGGTCGCCAGCAAATGCAGTTGCAGTCATTGGGAAAAACCACAAACTACAATAATGGTGGCACGCCATCATCAACGAAGAACTCAAATTTACAATTAGCTAAAATGAGCAAGAGCAACGGCATCGGCGATGATCCACGGTTGAGTAGTGTGTTAGTGACTGGGAGTATTCTTGGTTACTCTAAAACTTCTATTACTAATGTGCTTTACGTTTTTTGTTACCTTTCGTAGTGATGAAGTTAGCCTGCACTTGGATGGGGTTCAAGACGATTTGGATACACTTAAAGATTTACTGCGTGGTGATGGATACTCGCTAGATGCGAATACTTTACTCGGCGTAAGTGAATCTAGTTATTACATCAATATTCTAGACTGTCTGTGCGATGCACGCAATATGCAACCTGAAGACGTTAAATAAGTTTTGTTTAATTGATTTGGGGCAACCTCTCTTCCTTTAATTTATTATTTTATTGGTATCTAAAAAAAATATGATGAGAATTTATTTAAAGGGAAACAATTTAATTAATAAAAACTGATTTGAATTTAACAAAATAAAAACAATAAGTACATGAAACTGGATTTCTAACAAACCTACAAAATCTTCAATCCTACAGAATGGTACATCAGCTGCAAGTCGAATTTATTTACCCACCCAACTGGAAGCTGATATTTTTAATAAGGTCAGCGCGAAACAAACTAATAGATCAATTAATAAAAGAAACTTGTTATGCGCGATTTATATATTTATTTTCTCTTTATTATTTTATATGTTTTCGATTAAACAAGTGACAATGCATTTGACCTCTAAGCAAGAGGAGTTGTTTGGAATTTTGCATTGGATTCTTTTCACATTAAAATCTTTTCCTTTAACTTTTAATGAAACTTTTTTTTGGTTTTCCAACACACACCAACACATTATACATAGCTGCACAGTTATAGTGCAAGCAGAACTCTTTAAAAAAAACACAAAAATATTCATGGAAAACCAAGAGAACATTAAGAACGACACATATTATGATAAAACTTAACTCAAGACTGCTCTAAGTCTCATAGAAAGAATACTTCGGCAAAGTACTAACAAACGTTGAACATTTGAGACGTGAAAGAAGAATCTGAAAGTATTGTTTGCGAGGAGGATTATATGAATGTTAGTTTATGCTCAAAAAAGGATACCCAGATTATTAAGCAGTTACAAACTTATTTCAAGCCATACTTAGAAAAAAAGGCCAGTGGGTAATTGACTTCACAATCCATCCAGGGCCACATTTACTTCATTTTTGAAAAGAAGAGGTGATATTTTGCCACCTCCAAAAAAATGTTGCAGATTCACTCTTACAACAACGCCTTAAAAGGTCAAAATGCAACCCACAAGAAAAATCTTATGTTTAATTTGCAATTTCTTATGTTTACTGAACCTTGCAGATTAATCATTTTGCAAAATTCGTTGAGCTTTATTTGTTATATGCTCAATTTTGAGACCAATGCAGGAGCAATCACTTTAAACGTTCTGAACCCAACAAATTTAGCAAATTATACTTTTAACAAAATTATTGGTTATATTTGTTGGGAGCATACAACAACGCGAAAACCACAAACCTCAAAAGCCAATAATTTCAGTTCTAGCTCGTTGCAATTAAAATGTTATCTCTCAAAAAATCAGCAGAATTGAGAAAATTATAGAACAACTCTGCAAATAATTGAATCAGTTACACCGTCATTAAAATTTACTTTAGGAGTCGCAAATACCGATTTTATAAGAATTTATATCCGCATGATGTCAAGACGTCACGGTAGAAAATTTTACAAAAAGGGCAGGAATAGAAGAGTCTTATGCATCTTGAAAGAAATATTAAGGGAAAGAGACAATAAAAAATGTTTATCTACAGGATAACTTTAGGAAACCTCGGTCGACATATTTTGTTCAGTACAGATAGGATCATATGCCTTTTGAAACTTGTCGTGTGCCATGCTGTTGCACCACTTTTTTTAAACAATTTTCAAACATAATATTACATTAAATTAGAAGTTCTAACGTGATACGCTGTTCAGACCTTTCGAAAACCTCAGAAAGCAACATTTCTTGTTTTCCTTGCTCACAGTGCGTTGATTGAATTCTGGTTTTGAAGCATCTTCTTTTGTGGTTTCACCTGAACAACTAAAACGTATTCTTAGGTAACCTCTAAAAGAGAAATGATGTTGCAATTTTAGTTATTTATTTCGGTGAATAAAATAAGCATGAAGATTAAAAGCAACTAATTCTTTTGGAAGACGAGATATAGAAGGCCCCAATGCTTTACTGAAAAATATAAATGACATCATTCATTTACAGTTGGTTTGTAGAACAAATCTCTTCTGTTCTTTTATGTAACACTTAGATGCCCATGGGTCTACTTCTTGGAACTGAAAATTAAACATTTTGCCGCAAAATAAAACATAAAACATGTTCTACGCCGTCTCATTGAACAAACCAAACATCAAACCGTTACTTTTGAATTGTCAGCTTGATCGCAATTTTCATAACTTTGTCCTAATTTTCTTTCTTGTCAAACGTGCAATCCAATGTAAAGGACTGCATTGAAGATAACATTTCTTTAACATAATTGATTGTCTTGAGTAATTGAACATATTAATGAATAGATCTTGGGAAATTAACAAATAAACTATACGTGTATGTTTCAGCTTTTCAATGATACCGATATTCTGGGATCTTATGGCTTATCAATGACGGCGGATAATTCCCAAGATAAGAAAGGTTAGAATTCAACACCGCCTAAAATCCATTTGAGTGTTTCTTAACTGTGATTTCTTCTAGGCTCTGAACTTATGGCCTATCAACCAATTTACGATCTCAGTGATATAATGGACATAAATAATAAAGATAATGGTAAGAATGAAAGCAACGGTCAGGATTTTTTATTATTATTTTTTTTTAACAGAAACAGTTTCGAACGAGACCAACTGCAAAGAGGTGACTGAACCCAGCTCGGTGTTGAATACCCCGTATCATGAATGAGTACTTTTTATACTGACAATAACGTTGGATTTGTGTTGTGAGATGTTTGGTGCGGAATATGGTTTAAATCAATGGAAGAGGAATCGTAGAACACTCCAATTCTATCCATTGCTTTCAGTTTGTTTGTGTTGTCATTTCTATTAGTTTTTTTTTTTATTTGCTTTAATAACAAATCAAATATTATTTCTTATTTAAATTGAATGATGGACTGAGTCCTTAGCAAAAAAAAAACATAATCAATGGACACTAAAGAAAATTAATGACTCAAAATGTTAGTATGAACGATTTGCAAGCGTTTTTATGAGTATGTTTGTCTATCTCATCATAATATATTTTTTTATTTCAAATGAACTGGCAAATAAAGAAAAAACATTTCCAAGTAACAAACAAGTTATCAACAAACGTTTTCAAAGAAATCCAAAAATACCTAATCAAAATGGCAGTATGAAGAATGTCAAGTGTTGTAACAATTCAAAAATGTTCAAAATTAATATCAATATAATAACGTAAGTTGTTTAGATGGCGTGGTGCATTGTATATGAAGCACACAAGACATACATGGTTAAACAACTTTTAATTCATTAGATCCAACAAAAAGTTCACTTTCGTTTGTAAAAATTTTCTTTCTCATGAGTTTTGTTACTTTAGTCCCAAAAAGTTGCCAGCTGAAGCGAACGTCCTATTTTATATTCATATGATAGTGATTTATATCGTGATAAGCACCGCACTGAATTGTATAAAATGCATTACGTGATCTTCTCTTTCCTCTTCTGTAAAAGAGCTAGCTTCTTGCATTTTCCGTACCTTTCAAGCTTTTTAATCTAAATAAATTAATATTAATTTTAATCTATCATCGATACGGAATTAAGTGCAGTCCAAAAGCTCGTGCGACATTTAATTGTCATGTAAAGGCAAGTTTTTAACTTCGATTCGGCAGTAAAACACTATTCTTTTTTTTCCTAGATCTGATAAAAAAGGTTTTGTATGTTACGTTCTGGTCACACAACGCCAGTTTTAATCAATTATGTAAGAAAGGAAAAAAAAATTACATCACACTTTCATAGATTGGTTACTTGTTAGAGGGAATTTAATTATTCGCCCTGAAAATAAAACAACTTACATATTTGTTATATTTGTTTATATTAAGAATGCAATATTAAATTTGTGTTTTTTTTTAAATGATTGTTTATAAAATGCCTGAAGTGATTGAATTTGAAAAAAATATATAAAAATAACATTTTAATTGAGTTGAAAACAATAAAGAACTTAATGTTACTAAGAGTATATGTTGACATAACACAAATAAATATTATTTAATTTTCCTAAGTTTGTTTTTAGGATATAAATCTCTGCTTCTGCGAACACATTCTTCAAACTATGTAAAATCGGAATACACTACAAATAACACGCCTGCCAACGTGTGTTGTTTCTGAAGTATGTATATAAAGAGTAAAAATACCGAAACAATTTTATTTAACTTGGAAAATTGTTGTACTTGTAAGGAGACAAGTAAGTTCTGAAGTCATCATTCGGACGAGAACAGCGTAACCAAATAAGATCAGTCCTGTTTTTTAGCGTCAACAGCATGATTTACTGAACTTTTGACTATATAAGATGATTTGAAAAGAGAATGCTACAAGAAAGAATAGAGATCAAATCAAAATTTCCCGTCTCGAATGTTGGAAGTGTAATCAATTATCCAGTTCTTTCAACATAAGTTTCCTGAATTCATGATGTACGCTGTTCTTTTTGGATCAGCGAGTTGTTATTCTTTCTAAATTTAATTTGACTTGACACTGTCTATTATTATACCATTCTGTCATTATCTTACCTGGCTTTTGAACGTCAGAATGAATCTGCCGTCTGTAGATCAAGATGATAAGTAAAGTTTGCATTCATCTTGTCTTGGAGCTTGTTTGCAATAAGCTTTGTTCCGGGTTGGTTGATTTATCTAAGCACCAATCATTTCAACGTACGCGCTGTTTCAAGGTTCAACAACAACAAAGCAAATTTGTGGCACATTTTTTTATTTAGACTTAAGTCGCTCAATAAATTAACTATAAAACAAATAACCAAAATTCACTTAATAACATCATGCGTTGAGTGATGCGGACAAAACACCATCTCTTGACCATTTTATGTTTATTAAAAGGCAATCTTCATAGCCACTGCACCTGTCTCGCCTGCAATTTCGATTCGTACCCTGGGTTTAACTTAGTCCTCATCATCGTCATCATCATCTGAAGGTACAAACAAGTCGTTCTCCTCTAGGAAATTTGCAACACTTTTACTTATAGCTGCTCCAATAAATAGTCCAGGTACAACCACACAGAAAACTCCTACAATTCCTAATGGCATTGTCTCAGGTTTTGGTTTCAAAGCTCCACTCCGATAATGAGTGGCTGTCCTTGTGATAATTTGTTTATTTTTCGGCTGAATCAAAGTTTCGTTGAGAAGATTGCGTATTGCATAAAATTGTGCCATCTTTGAGACAATCATTTTTTATAAATAATTTATTTTTATTTGACTAGAATTTTATGTTTTGTGCCTTTTGCTAAAAGCGAGTCGATTTGTAATCGAAGATGGTGAAAAAAGTTGACATGAATGTTCCTTTGACATTTATGTGTTGACGGTTAATGTCACCATGAAATTGTATCTACTGTATTGTAGATGTCTCTGTAGTCAGGCTATTCAAATATACCGTTTCTTTCAAACGTGAAACGTAGTTTAACTATTTACTAATCACATGCGTACGTACGCGTAGTAGTTTTTAGTAGAGAAGAAGCCCGTAGTTCTAATTGATAAACTAAGAAAAATGGACGGACGATCTGACGATCGAAGCTTTTGAAAGAAACGCCTCTCTTGCATGAGTGCACCAGAACTGTTTCGTAATTATTTAAATACAAAAAATCAATTCTCACATTTTTCCTTTCCTCCGCCGAAACGTTTTTGCATTAAGGTCCACAAAAGAAAACAAACTATTTACCACTATCTTTTTTAAACAAAAGTTAATCATTATTTTGGAGTTATTAATAATTGAAGGAATACACGATGTATTTGAAATGATGAAGTTGAAATGTTTTTGACGCTGCTTTCTGATTACTCATTACTTTTGAAGTTCAAACATACAAACAAATGTAATTGTATTAAGAGCAACGAAAACCAGAATGTTCATTTGTCAACTTTATTCATATTCTGCATTTCTGCTATCTATGCAATTCACTTTAATAAAGGTACAAACTAGCATCATTATATATGATATTACATTGGTGGCCACATTTACTTAGTGTGAAAAACGTTTGATTTACGGGGAGTCCAAACCAAATAAATATTTCGGAATTATTGCCTAAAATAGTTACCATTTTTTCTGTTTTTCTAAAGCACTTTGTTTTTTCACCTCTTAATCGCACATACATAACTTTTTTATCGATTCATGTACCTACAGCATAAAGAAGAAACAAATACAAAATCCATTTTGGTGGAGAAATGGAATTCGTTTCGTTTGATCTTGACACACCCTTAGCAGAACATTTTATTTGTTGATTGTAACAACTTAGCCAATTGTCAACGGCTAAAAGGTATCATGGTAAATTAAAAATTTGCGTGTGCCAACTGACATTGGGATTATTGCACCGAGCACTTGGAGCAACTGTGCTGCCTAGATGAAGAACATTAATAATCGCCTAAGCGTAGGGTGGACGAAAATTGATCAATGAGAAAATAAGAGAAAGTGAGTCTTCGTGTTAAAAAATCCATGTCAAAGAAAGTGAAAAACGACTACGAACCCAGCCAAAAAACAACACGACAGCACCAAGATTGCGAACAGCATATAGAGTTGTCTCATTTATCGAAATCATAGCTCCGTCGATTAAAAACTAGAAAAATCTTTAACTAACTACCATTTATTACGTTCTTTTTGTTTTTGTTTTTACTTCAAGTTTCTCTTTATAAACAAAATACAAAGTGTGTAGAACAACATTTTGTACTATGTATATAAAATGTTTTGTGAAAATTTCAAATAAGTATTTTTCGACATTTCTTATTTCTTCTTTATTTTTCAACAAGTCATCGTTTCTCTTAAAATCTGATTTTTATTTTATTTTTCCTCTAAATAAAATGGAACGTGTAGTTTTTGTTCGTAACAAATAAATACAAATACGGTTCTACTTAAATACATGTTTATATATGTTTTTTACATTTCCTTTTACCAAAATCTTCATGGGGATAACAACATTTATTGAACATGTATACACACAAATCATTTTACTTCATCTTCTTTTTCTATCGTTTAAATACTCAAGGGCAATTTAAAGATTTGGAAGTATGAATATAACTAAGGCATAAAGAAAGGAAGATATTAAAACCAGAAGGAAGGACAGAGTTTGGTTTATTATTTCCTTTTCATATATTTTTTTTCGACAGCTATTGATAACGTTATAAGCATTTAAGACAGAATACAAAAATGGGTTATAAATAAAATTAACAATGATTATAAACAAAGGACCGTCTTGATTTTTATCTATTCTTTTCATAATTTTATACTTAATTGACGTTGTTCTCTAAACGGTATATATTAAAAATTATTTACTTTCTTATGCGTTTCATTTGGTATTTTTTAATTATTTTTTCATCGCACTCTTCTTTTCTCATTTTTTTTTTACATTTATTTACGAAAAAAGGCAATCGATGGCCTTAAAATTTTCAGTTTAATACAAGTAGAGTAAAATACTAATTTAATATTTATTAAACTTAGGATATAACATATATAAGAATTTCTCATTTTATAAACTTACATATTGCAGTCCTGCTTAGCAAAACTATCTTACTGGTCTGTGGTAGAAAGTGTCAATGTGTAAATTTGTGTCTTCTGTGGAGTAAAGTTCGTGCTGCTGGCGTTTATATATGTTTGGTCATCTAAGAATTTACAATATTTTGGGGGGCATTAAGCTTTTACGGCGGCCCATCGATATCCTGTGCATCGCCGTACTCTTCGTCATCCTCTTCATCTTCGTCGCCATTTTCGTTCTCATCTTCCTCCTCCGTAACGCTCAATTCGTTTTTATTGAGATCAACATCTTGCTGGTGTCATAAATCCGGAAAACGACGATTGTCTTCCACATAGTGCTTGGGAATTTCAAAGAGTTCATCCGCAATGAAATCGCAAAATTCGAATTTTTGAAATGTTATCTTAGCCGAGACGGTTGTGAGGACGGGAATTTCAATTTTTACAGGAAAACCACTAGGCAGCTTAAGTGTTACGAATTCTCGTAATTTACTGAAGTGTTTGAACGGTGCTATAACCTCAAGCACATTCAATAGCATCTCTACGCTAAGAGGAAAATCCTTACTCATCGCCACTGTCGCGCGCAGGCACTTGCTGGACTGTTTGAAGACAATGTCACGACCAAGTTTTGGATACTTGCCGACATCGGCGGAAATGTAATCTTTCCATGTGACAGTGGTCTCTGGCGGTGGTAGTAAGGAGCTCCTTCGACCAAAATCACCGTTTGCATCGACACTGGCACGACGTCCTTTTGTTATCGATTCGACCAGAGCCTTGTTCTTCTGCAAATCATCGGTCGATAGATGTTCGCGTCGCTTTCGTGACTTTAGTACTAGGCCATTTATGCAATACAAATCACAATTATACTGACCGCCAACTACTTCTTTGCGATCCTCACGGAATATCCATCCTGATTGTGCTCGCGAAAATTGTATGGCTTTGGTTGACATTTGGGCGGCAAGAATGTCGCTAGACATTAGTACATCAACTTCCTCTTCAATATCGTTCTCCTCGTATCGGACACGCTGATAGCATTCAAATTCGTTATCAAGCACTGTAAGCGATTCATGGGAGCTTTTATCGCCGCGAAATAAAAACGATATGTCACCGCGTTCCCATCGCATGTCCGTAAAATCAACCAATGTTGTATCTAATCTTATCGATGAACCGGATTTGTGAATTTTACAAATATCCGATGGTAGAATGCGTGAAACCAGTGGTACCCACGAATGGAAATCCCATTTCAGTTCCATGTAAAAATCCTTCATTTGTCGTAGGGCCTTGATTAGATTAGCTCGACGTGATTCCATTTGCTGACGAGATTGTTGTTTTAACTTTCGAAGGAGGGAAGAGATTGTCTGACGATCACCGTAGCTGATAGCCTCCGCGAGTGGCGACCAACCTTCAAGGTTCTTGATTTTGACAGGCGCTCCATGGGCGAGCAGAAGGTGGGTGCATTCCTTGCGACCAAGCATCACTGCTAGGTGTAGTGCGGTGTTCCCATGTTTATCTTTTTGTGAGACATCATTTGCCTGCTGCAGTTGTTGTGAGAGGCGTTTTAAATCGTTTTGAAAAACACTATAATGCAGAGGAAAATCTGCTGCGAGGCTGTCAATTTTTTCTTCAGCCATTTGTTTTTAAAATGATAACACACACTCACTCACACACGTATTGTTGTGAGGTGGGGTGCAGAAATTTTGTTGCCCATACAAACGTTGAAAATCGAAATTTCGAAATCGTCTTTGATGTTTGTAGATTCCAAACAAAATGGCTTTCATTGCTGCCAAATCAAGATGCGTTAAAAGGAATTCGTTTTTGTTTATAAGGATAGTGGAGCAAAACGTTTATTGTGAGGGATGAGCTTGACGTCCGATAAACTGTTTGCGCTGCAGGAAGTTTAAGAATCTCAAAATTTCGAGGCCAAATCAGAATTTGTTTTCCTCAATTCAAAAAAATTTTAACAGTGGTCCATGTATGTATTGATAACATGTCGAAAAAATTTAAACTGTTTTCTAAACTCATGCATGCTTTTTGTTTTACCCAGATCGTACTTTTAATGAAATTTACATTGTTGTCTTCATCAGATTCAAATTACTGGGATAATCGCTGCCTAGATACGTGTGGCTCAGTGGATAAAACGTCAGATTGGTCCGAAAAGAGGATTCATCGTGGTTAATCGATGCAAACGTCAAAAATAATTTTTACGCTGGGAGATGTTTCTCTACAAAAGACGAAACTGAACTCGTACTAAGTAACGGTGTGAAATTTTTACATACTTACCCCTTCTCCCTTCTTCCCATGTCCCCTGCTGTATCGACGTCTTGACATTTCATCGTAGCATGGGGAAAGCCATCCAATTATTGTACCTAGTCGTAAGACCAATCAGCAATTTATATTTCATACTTTAAGGTGGCAACTATAGTTATTTGTCGTCGTTTAGGCGGTTAATTATTTCATATCTTTTATGATGTATATATATTTATTTTTTTAGTAAAAATCTTTTGCCCATCTAGCTAGTTCAAAAGGTTCTACTCTTCTTAATACACTAGGTTCAAGAGTTTCGTGATTTTTGGGTTGATGTGATTAAGAAATCTAAGTTTATGTCTCTTAGCTACTTCGATGAGTTCAATTTTCAGATCTCTCTGCAGATCAGTGTTCCTTATGTACCATTTGTACCATCCGTAGTGCTTTTGAAACACATGTATTTTATGTAAATTTATTTTGCATGTGCATGCCCAAAGCTGTATCTCGTAGGTCCATACTAGTTTCATAATTTGCTTATAAAGTAGTAATTTGTTGTAATTGGACAAACAATTAACTATAGCGCAGCGCAGTTTTCCATCTAATGTCATGCTTAGATATTTTTCAATGTTTGCGTATTCTATTTCATTATTAATTATGAATACTAAAGAAGCGCTGTGATATATGTTTAAGATTCTAGAATTTTTTTTTTTTTTGGTATAGCCTTTGCAATTTATGGATCAGTCCTTTGTGCGATACTTTATCATAAGCTTGTTCTTTATCGAGGAATATAGAAGAGCATACCTTTTTTCTTCAAATGCTATTTCGATTTTATCTGTTATTCTATGTACCTGATCAATTGTGGAGTGCTTATTCCTAAAATCAAATTGATGGTTTGGGATAAACGATTTTTCTTCCATTATTTTATGCAAACGTGTAATTTGAATCTTTTCAAATAGCTTAGATAACAGAGGCAGTATCGATATGGGGCGAAAGGAGGTTTCTATACTAGGTGGTTTGCCTGGTTTAGGTATCATAATTACCTCTGCATTAAACATTTACGATCTGTGCTAGCTTCATCTTTCCAGTTGTTTTTAATGGAATTGAATGTTGGACAATGAAGCAAGACAGCAGAGCAGTTTATAAGGTGCGTGGAGGATGAAAACCAGACTCAGAACATCCAAGAATCGATGACCTCATAAGAAAGTTCACAGTTATCAGAAGAACGATTTTCAAATCAAAAATATTATTAATTTTTCTTTGCAGACCAAAGTCAACAAGTGTATCAATATTGCAACGCATTCTTAAAATTCTATTGAAAAAATTAAACGGGATTTGGCATCATTATGAGATCCATTCAGGCAAAGTGGTTTCCCCATGTGAATTTTCTCTTAAAAATTCCCTTTCATTCAAACAGCTGTTTCGTGTCAAAAAATTTATGAAGAAAAGAGTAGTGGTCAAAAAGGTAAATATGTCTAAATATTCACATATTTCGTGATTAATATAATTGGCAAGTGTTCAAGTTTTGGTATTGTTTGTCTATATAACCATGAGAATGAATTTTAATAGAGTCTTGTGAGCAATTGGAATTAGATAACGTGTTACTACCTCAATTCTTTGTTTTCGTCTTAATAATGGTGAGAAATATTTCATTTATAATTTGAAGAAGTTGAAAAAGTAGTTGAACGTTCGAAATGTCTGTAATTACAAGACTACACCGTGTCTCGTATATGTATTGCTGTCTCTTCATTCGGTAACAGTGACCTACAAAATCTTAACCTACGTGGTGGAATGTATCTATTAAGCTGTCCTAGTTTATTATTATTCTTAAATTGAAATAAAGAAATTGGTGTTCGTTGTGTCCAGTTTTAATAGCAATGAATATTCACTTAATGTGCCTTACAACTGATGGGGGACTTCCGATATTTACACGAAAGAAGGGAAATTGTGATAATTTGCCCTTTTCTACGGTGGCGTCTCTCAATGGTGTCCATATGTTCTTCAAGTCCATGGGTGTGAGCATGAACTCCACAATAACAGAGGATTGGACGCTTCTATGGAATGATTATGAGGATGCAATAACATTGATCATATGCGGAAAGCACATGCCAGAAGAGAAACTGGAAATATTCTCCGAATTAGTTTTTAACGCGTTTAAATTATTTGTGAACTCAGAGGACTTGAAGAATTCAACTATAATTGTTGATCGGATGAAAAGAGAAGCAAAGCAGTATATGCCAATCATTGATTGTCTTATGGAGGCGCTACAAACTGACTTTCTTGGTTACAATGAATGCATTCTCGCCGCAGAGAATTCTCAGCTCTTGGCTAAATTAAATGAATACAGTGCTCAATGTGACTCACTCTTTTGCTGCATCGTGATGAACCAAAAGCTGGCGGTGGGCACAGAAGGTTGGTGGGATTTAGACGTAATTGATCGCAAGTTACTGATAACAATGCTTAACTCCTCCGATCGATCGCAGATAGACGTCCCAGTTTACTTGCCAAAAAAGAGTTCTAACACAGCGTATCGATTTGTAACTGTGCCTATAGGCGGTTGTGGCATATTGTGCATGATATGCGGTGCAGATCCTCCTTATCAAGAAATTAGTACTATCGCACAGAACATTTTCAAGAATGAAACAGAAGTTATGAGAAACGTTGAACGGTGTTTTGCGATGAACTTTCCTGAGTCAGTGGAAATGAATGAACATATAATGCAAACAATTTTATTAAATATAAATACAAAGAAGTATGCATTTTCACGAAATCTTCAGCATTCGTCGAATGAAAAATGTTCAACAATTCAAAGTCGCATAGAAACTATTCGATCGTATGTAGAACAGGTTCTTGAAAATGTTGAACCGAAGATCTTTGATGATGATGATGAAGAAAAGCTAACAGTGTATTGTGGTGACCAACACTGGTGTTCAGATTATCACAAGTGTTACGCTCATCGAGATAATAATGGAAACATTTTTGTGGCACTGTTTTCAGCATCGGTACCTACCTACGCAATGAAACTTATAACAACAAAGATTTTTACATCTTTGATTCAGGAGAAAAGTATGACGTGGTAGGAATCTTAAAATAACTATTTATATTTAATAAAAAGATTTTGTGATTTCGTATTTGTTTCGACTATTTATTTGTTCAGCAGTGAGAGTTTATATCATACATAATAGGATAAAGCGCTCTAACTCCTTGAAATTATTTCTGCTTACCTTTTCTACTCTCTGACTAAGCAAAGACATTCTCGTTGAAAGTCTAAACACATAGCTACTAACAAACGTATAAATTGGTAAACCATTTTTTAAGTTTAATTTTTTCAACGAATAAATAACCAGGATTAAGGTTCCAAGCTTATTGCAAGTTTCATCTCTTTGTTTCAGAAGCAAAAAGCCTCTGCGATTTCCCGAACGGGAGACGAGGACGTGTCACCTCGCAGAGCTCAAAGTAATGAACCCGCACAACCAGGCACCTATCGATACACAGGTCGTGTTAAAGATGTCTTACAAGCTTACAATGCTGCGACAACAATTCTTTTCCCCAAATGCCCTTGGTACGCGTTTCCTGGCTATCTGACACATGCCGTAGTACTTCGTTATCTGAAAAACTATCAAGGGAAATTCAAACTAGTTCCGATCCCAAATATCCTCTATGAACTTTTAATTAAAAATGAATTCATAAAGTCGGAGCATGTAATTTTTGCTTCAGAGGAAGTATTCAATCAATATGCAGAAAATCGTGAAGTAAATTTTGTGAATTTAGTCGTCCGAGGTCGAATAAAAACAGGAATAACTGGCAATGAAACCGTCCAGAAAATGTTACAACAAACTCCACAAACCATAGTCACACAACTTGTGCCGATCAAGAACTGCCAAGAGAATTGTCTCTACGTTCAAGAAAATTTCTACTCAAATCTGATGGATCGCTTTCGTTTCAACAGGGAATACTGGGTAGAGTTAGAGCAATTCTCGGATGCTCAGCAGATTCCAAGTATCGCCACCAAAGTTCATATTTATCTTATCAACAATCCCTATGAACTTCCATCGGAGATTGTTGATTTAATACTTGGAAATTACTTCAACACGCCTCGAATTTTGCATCGCGGTCACACCTATCGTGTGGAAGTGAATGCCAAATTGTTGGGTACTGCCGCATACGCACTGTACTACCATATATTTGCCTATCTCAAGCAAGTGCATTTTCGTTGTGTCCATTTAGAAATGAAAGGTAGTGAATTCGAAATGCAGGCAATTGTGGCGAAGAATTTCACAAATCTTATGCAGATTCCGCAGTCGTATCACTTTTTACCGCGGCAGATTTTGGACAACGTAGCGTTTGTAGAAAACTATCCCAGTGGATTGAGCACGGCGTACATGTTGCTCCGCTCGTCCATAGATGCTTTTTTGCCAAAGAAATCGACATGCCTTTCATCAAAGCATATCTATCCCCTGTTTTTGTTGCAAGGCGAACGTGGATGTGGAAAGACAAAGCTGGTCAATGCGGTCGCCATGGATTTGGGAATGCATTTGTATGGAGTTGATTGTGCAGACGTTGTATCGCTGGTTCCATCTCACACTGAATTGAAACTACAGGGTCTTTTCGCAAAAAGCATACAATGTGAACCGCTATTGATATGTTTTCACAACTTTGAAGTAAGTTTTAACCAAGTTCTACAGTTAAACTAAAATTCCACCAATAAATCTTATTTCAGATCTTCGGTATAGACAATGAAGGGAATGAAGATTTGCGTTTACTTTCGTCCTTTCAAGCACAGATACAAGAACTCTTTGCCAAAGATCGTGACCATCCCGTAATTATTGTCGCTATGACCAATGAAAAACGTTTGAAACCAATGATACAGCGATTATTTTTGGAAATTGTACACATTGAAGTGCCCAATAAGGACGAACGTTTCGAAATCCTGAAATGGCTTCAAATTCGTGAAATGTTCAATGATGAAATATTCAACCGAGGTAGCCTCGAACGAATTCCTTTGTTTTCACTGGAATGCAGGGAAAGATTTCTCCGCGACTTCTTTAATTGGAGCGAAACCAAATCAATCTTAATGGAGGTTGCTGAAAAATCTCAGGGGTTCGTGCTGGGTGATCTTCAACTTCTGCACGACAACGCAATACGGGAATTACGTCGCGATCGTAGACGGTCTATTCTAAGCATGCGGCACTTTATCAAAAATCTTACAGAAATGCAGTCGTCATTCGCTAACAGTCTGGGAGCACCTAAAGTGCCAAAAGTACTTTGGTCGGATATTGGTGGTTTGGCTAAAATTAAGGATGAAATTCAAAGTAGCATTGGTCTTCCACTAAAACATGTACATTTAATGGGCAAAAATCTTCGAAGATCTGGAATTTTACTATACGGACCACCAGGAACTGGAAAAACACTTGTTGCCAAGGCTGTTGCTACGGAATGTAATTTGAGCTTCTTGTCGGTTCAAGGACCGGAGTTGCTAAATATGTACGTTGGTCAAAGTGAGCAGAACGTTCGGGAAGTGTTTTCAAGAGCGCGTGCTGCAGCACCTTGTGTCCTTTTCCTAGATGAGTTGGATTCGTTGGCACCGAATCGAGGTGTTGCGGGGGATTCGGGCGGTGTTATGGATCGTGTTGTCAGCCAGTTGCTCGCCGAAATGGATGGCACGGGTGATCCCAGTAAACCGATCTTTATTTTGGCTGCGACAAATCGTCCGGATCTTATTGACCCAGCTTTATTACGACCGGGAAGATTCGACAAGTTATTCTATGTTGGACCCTGTAGTACATCCGAAGACAAGACATCGGTGCTCAAGGCGCAAACCAAAAAATTCAAACTATCCAATGATTTGTGTTTGGCGCAAATTGCGGATTTCTTGAAAGATGATATGTCTGGTGCTGATTTATACTCGATATGCTCAAACGCCTGGCTATCGGCAGTAAGGAGAACCATTGATGATCATCTCAACGGTCTGTTTGAATGAATACATATAACATGAACCGCTAATTTATTTTTCTTTGTTTCAGCTGGTAAGATTGATGAGTTATTGCCAGAAAAAGTAATTGTACATATGGAAGATTTTGAGAAATCTTACGAAAAGTTTATACCTTCAATTGCCAAACAGGACTTGGAATACTTTTACAAGTTAAGAACAACGTACAGTGTATAATAATGTTTAATATAAAGTTTGGCTAAAGGTTTGGCAAAATATTTTCGTTTTTATTTATCAATAATTCACCAGCTGTCTTAGCTGTGCATATAGAAAACAAAATTGAAACGGCGTTATTTATTATTTCATCTGAATACATATATGTTTCGCTCTTTGCATTGTATTTCTTTACAATAGACCAGCTCTTTCAAATTCGGGGACGTTAGAGTCTATTCCATCAGACCGTTTTCGGCAATTAGTAGGTTTTTATAATGTTCTCACGAATATATAGATATGATGTGTTTTGGCTAACAAATCCTGTTGGAAACAGTAAGCTGTACCAAAAACACATAAGAACTATAAACTGATCATCTTAGACTAATACTCTTTGTCAATTGCACCTCGGAAGTGGTTCAATATTTTAAAGGTTTCTTACACAAGACTATTCATAACGATAACCCTATTCTTTATCTGACGCACTTGCGATATAGCCACATACATCGGTATTTTATGAATGTTTTTATTTTTACAAATAAGTTTTCAAACAAATTTATTTTGTTAAAATTTATTTATTATTTTTCAATGTTTTTTATTCTCATTGTTATATGAGTGATTATTTATTTTAAAACAGAACCATGGAGTTAAATTCTGAACTATGTTAAAAGAATATAAAAATCACTATTAATCTAGTACTTTCTTATTCAAGTACTTTCCCATGGCATCACTAACAGTGAATGTCACTTTTCAAAAGAACCACTTGAATTTCAGCCGCAAATATTGAACGGTTTTTCTGCTTCTTCGATAAATAATTTTTTTATTCCAGTGTTCAATAGTTTTAGCATACACTCTCGTTTGTCGGAGTTGTTCACATAAATCCAAGCAAGCGGAACACAAAGGCGAACAAAAATCTTTAAATGTCGACACGAAGCGAAAAAATGTTCACCGATGGAGAAAACTACGAACAAAGAATGTTGCAAATTAAACAATTTCATTCAGAACGAAAGCATAATATCCGGAAGCACGCGTTGGGTGAAATAAAAAATGTTATTCACAATCAACATTTTGCAACACCTTTTAAGGGACAACAATCCGGTCCGTCGAAGTCGTCCTTCCACACATTGAAGAAGCGAACAGAAGATCTGCGATCTCAAGTCGACATTCGTCAAAAACTTGAACAATCTGAAAAAGTTGAAGCAATTACATCCAATACATTCGAAGAATTGGAGAAAAAATGTGTGCCTACTCCAAGGACTTGCAATCAGATGTGTTCCAAAAGTATATAAAAATGTTGCACAGGTTAAAATGTTCTATCGATATTTTTTTTTTTTAATTAGGCTTGGAAGAAATTTGGTCCGATATGAATGTCCTTGATCCAAAGACTTTGGAACGGTTGATCAACGGTGATGGAGGCGCTGAGAATGACTATGATTTACCTGATCGTAATTTGTCACCAATCAACTTTAGCGATGATTTCGATATGGGATTCGAATTGGAGAATCCATATGAGGTGGAGAATAAAAAGTTACTGGAAAACTTGTTAGCAAGGGATTATGATTCCTCCCAGCTTCCGTTGCCAATAGATTGGATCGATGATTTGTAATTAATATGAATCAGTTACGTCCTTATAATTTGAATTATTTATTTTGGTTTGAATAAGAGTTTTCGTTTGTATATGTTTGACTTTGTTATTTTTGCGTAATGCTATAGTGAGATTCAAGTGTTTTTTTTTTATATAATGTATGCCTTGCAGTTGTAATTCATTTAAATTTGGGTATTTTAAAGTTGGATGATCCAGAAGTAATGATTTATATATCACAGGTAAATTGGGAAATTGGGTATGCCGTTATCAAGTATATCTGCCTGCAAAACATGTCTACGGAAGGAACAGTAGCATTCTAGTCCAAGAGCATCAGCAAGTAGGATATCGACAGCCAAACGAAGGGTGACATTTAGTTGGTGTCTAAGGGTTCTAAAATAATTGCATTTAGAGGATCTTTAGTACGAACTTCAGGTGAACAAACTGTTGACGCATTGGGTACCTAGAATATTATTTGCACATATTGAAAAGTAATTAAAAGCTGTGGGCAATTTTTTTTTAGTTTAATAATCATGGATATGACGGCCGTTGTTGAAGCGCAGCATCTTCCGACGATGTTGATTGTTCGTGTGGCATATCAAAAAAGGTACATAGTGTACGGCACCGGATTCTGTATATTTAAATCACCTGGCACTTGGCATCCCCTCCTTATGTTGAAGATGCATTGACCACCAATCTCACTCTAGTAGAATGGGTATTGGATATGCATGAAAGGTGTGCCTTCGGCCACTGAATTTTTTATTCGCATCTATGTATGGGCGAAGATCCCCCGAGATATGCACGGGAGAGGATACATTGACATATGTATGTAAAAGGAAACCTCAATATGTGTTCGGCTTCCGTTGGGCCTGTTGTAGTATCCCTTTTGTTGTACAAATAGACGTGATAGATAGATGTGATCTACAATGTCATCCACTAACATGATTAACATGTAACTCGTACCTCCTGCTGTAGCACAGAAATATGACTTCGACCAAAACCTTCATTCTCCCTCTCAATGTGCGCTACAAGAGGTAAGTGAGTCATTGCGTGAATGTGTTCATCTTAAGATAGTAATTATGACAACATTTTCTTGTTCTTATTGAACATTTATCTAAAGAATTCAAAAGAAAATCGAGACAATTGTTACTGTGACTTTTTTTTTATATAAATTAGACAAAATTTAACACGAAGTAAATTTAAATTTATGAAATGATAATAAAACTGTTTTTGTGATCTCATTGTCAGTATTTTGTTTTGACGACAGCAAGCGAGTAAGAGAAATTATGTAAGCAAATCTATGCTATCAATTGCCAGCTTAAGCTCCGTTTACGCTCTCTAGGTATTCCTTATACCGTGTCTCTTGCTGTTGCTGTAGCTTTTGTAGTTTTTTCGTTTGACCTTTGCTGAGTTCTTTTCCTTCTTTGTCATGGGTTGGTAAACCCTGTAACGTCATTTTATTCGTTTTTGATTCTTTTTAAACCAATCAAAATAAATCAATACTTACATTAGCATCAAACGCAGAATACTTGTCTGTTTCAGTCAAAAACATCTTTTTAGGATCGACCTTCTTTTGCGACTCTTTGGCTGCAATGGCGGCATTAGCTACTTGTTTCTTTCTTTCCTTCTCTGCTAACTTTTCAGCTTCGAGTGCCTTTTTGGCCTCTTTTTCCCTTAGTAGCGCTTCTTTGTTGATTAATTTTACCGCGAACGTTCCGCATTCTCGATCTTCTAAACGAACACCCAAATTTGGGAGTACATCATCGCGAAGTTCGTCACACAATTTAAGAATATCAAAAGCCTTTAGTGTTTTAGCTTGCTCACGAACTTGACGGCGGAAATCGGCCAGAGTTGTTACGTAAGGCATTAATGTTGTTTCCAGATCAGCTCCATCATCGTGTCCACTGCTCATGGGAAAACCTATTCCTCCACGGCTACCGGATATGACCCCAAATATGTGTAATATGTCAGTAATGTATGTTGCAACTTTGCGTAGAAGTAAAGCGTTTGATTGCCTGCAGTTACTGGATAAACCATTATTGCATATGGTAGCACGTATGTAGATGTTGGATGACGAAACCAGATCACGGATAGCATCAAGTGCACTCCGGGTATCGATGTTATCTGAAAACGTTATATGCATAACTGTGTATTATATATTTGCATTGAACAAACCACAAAGTGCTTCATAGACTTGCGCCTGAGTAGCATTAAATTTTGACTGCAATTCGGACTCCGCAGATGTCCATGGGTTGAAATGCGTTCGTGGTGTCTCCGTAAGCAAATGTCGGGACAAATCTTTCACATTGAGAAAGAATTCCTGTTCGACAAAAAATATTTTCGAGTTTTTCATGAAAATTTACTCTGCAACTCACATTCATAAATTTCTCGTATTGCACGGCCATCTCCATTGTATTCTCAGAGTAGTCCAGTGTTTCCTTCCATCCATGCATGAGGAAAGCCAATCGCAATTGGCTGGCAGTATGTTTTTTCAGTGCTTCTTGTATGGTTATGAAGTTTTTCAATGATTTTGACATCTTGCAACCACTTATAGTAAGGTGTCCCGTATGAAGGAAATACTTAACCCATTCAGGGTGATCAAAGGCCGCTTCGGACTGGGCCAGTTCGTTGTCATGATGGGGGAATTTCAAATCAACACCTCCCGTGTGAATGTCCAGAGTTTGACCAAAAATGTCCGAAGCCATTGCTGAACATTCGATATGCCAACCAGGACGGCCAAGGCCCCATGGACTGTCCCAGACCGGTTCTCCAGCCTTACTCGCTTTCCAGAGGGCAAAATCATTTGGAGAACGCTTCTCAGACAATCGATCTTCAGCTAAGGACAGATCACCTTCACCTTCTTGCAGGGATTTTGTATCACCATAGGCCTCAGGAACCAATTTCGCGTAATAGTGATTCGGTCTTTTATCAAATCCATTTACATCAAAGTAAACTGAGCCGTTCGCTGCGTACGCAAGACCATTGGCAATTATTTTTTCAATAAATTTGACGATTTGGGGAACGTATTCACTGACTCTAGTGAGGATGTCAGGTGGAAGAATCTGGAAAGAAATTTGGTTGAATATTTTAACGATAGTGGAAATTTATTGTCATTCTTTTTCAATATCAAGCAAGACCAACGTTGGATTTACTAAGCAATAAAGTTTGAGGCAGTCGGGGTGGTGAAAGAGGGCGGTCAACAAAGATCTCTAAGGAAAAAAACTAAATGTGGTGACACACACTTTCGGGCTGCACGTAGGGTAAACATCAACCAAAATAGAATGATTCAAACAAGCTTAAACATTTTTCTGAATCTGAGAAGTGATATCGAAAATCTTAAAGGAAGGACAATCGAACTCCCGAAATTGATTAGCAGCTAAAATTTAAAAAATAACCGATTGTTATTGGTGCGACTGAAAACATATGTTCTTATCTTCAATTAGTACGCATTTCATTTAAACGCATGTGATCTCATAGATACTCCAAAAATCGAGCTTTATTAACAAAAATTACTTGGTGAAGCTGTAGAAATTACTTAAACTTTTTTTTTTTTTTTTTTTAAGTTGTTTGTATAATTTGACTAATAGAATAATCTTTGTACCCAACCAGAAGTGCTGATCGAAATGCTACGTCACTTGCGTGCGATTGAAACGACGAAAGCCGACCTTGACCTGAATTCGTTCTTATGCTATCTCGTCCCTGCGAATACTAGAAAATCTCGCGCGTTTTCATGTAAATTGGAGTTTATGTCATTTGCTTTAATAACAGACGAGAGGAATTTTAATTTGTAGGTAAACTTTATGAACTTACATTTAGGGATCGCATATCGTTGTGAAATTCTTCTTCCCAGTAGCTTGGTAGGGCTTGGAATATTGAATTGTCCCTCACTTGATCGCCTTCTCGCTTATCTAACCAATCAGCGATAGGATCTTTAGCTTCAATCAAATAATTGTGCTTGGCCTCTTCCACCTTTGTTGCATTATTTGATGCAACCGCTTGTTCGAGCAGCATTACCGCAGAATTTAATTTCATTAACGTCTTCTCCAGCATTACTTTTTTATCTACATTTGTGTTTTTTTCACATGTTTGCTTGAAATTTTCCAGCACCTCTCTTTGATCTTCTAACAATGAAGGCAATGAACCAACATTCTTCTTGTATTTTTCATATAAGTAATTCTGCCTGGCTCGTTGGATGATTTTATCATCAATATCAGTTATATTCATAACATACTGAACATTATAGCCAAAGTAATCAGAAAGCACACGTCGCAGTATATCGAAAGATATATAAGACCTATACATACGAAAAAAAGAAAAAAACATTGGGTGATGATATTTTACTGTCTAAATTAGTAAGCAGGTAAGTATTGCACGAGGTTTCAACTTAGTGCTTACCTGGCATGTCCCATATGTGATGCATCGTATACGGTAGGTCCACAGCTATACCACCGGATATTGTTCCCATCCAAAGGCACAAATTCTTCCTTTTGTCTTGTTAAACTATTGAAAAGTTTAAGCTTAGGACGACCTTGATTAGGTGGTTGCTGCCAAACTGGTTGGGAGCGTTTAGACATGATAACTTTTGAAATTTTATTTGATTCTAAGGTCCTTTGATTCTCTGTTGGAGAACCAAGTGGATTTTCTTATGTCGATAAGTGAATAATACTTTTAAATAGGTTTCCTTACAACTGTATGATTCACAAACGAATCCACGTTTATAACACTGGCTCTCCAAAGATAAAACGTCAAAACAATTGTACGAGTCTCGCTAGTACTACAACTGTCAAGCTACACCTGTCTGTCTTAAATGCCCCCATCTGAATGCCCAAATTGGTTGTCAAAATATTGACATTTGTTTTTGTGTGCCTGAGGATGGTTGTTTTGTTTTCACGATTTCAATAAAGTAAACTGAAAACTTATTTTAAGCGCACATTTTCGTTTATAATGGCAAGCAGCTACGAAGTGCCATCATGGTTGGCGACAATTTCATGTTTATAAATAACATTTCTCTATTAAATGGTTTGCTTAAAGGGCCGGGAAACCACCAACCGGATTGCATTTAGACGTCCTGAAGGAGGATAAATTAGTTCAGAAACTAATGGTTGATGAAAAGAAGTGTTACTTATTTGGACGGAATGCCCAAATGAACGATTTTTGTATTGATCATGCATCTTGCTCAAGAGTACACGCAGCGTTCGTGTATCACAAGCATTTGAATATCGCCTACTTGGTTGACCTGGGATCAAGTGAGTACGAATATAATTACTAAGTTTAAAACCTGAAGCAACAAATATGTAAGGACTTTTAATCTGGTTTCGCCAAGTCCTCCGATCAGAAGTCGTAAATGTATTGAATGGGCCTGAACACACGAGATGACTTTATTAGAAGGAAAACCATCTTTGATGGAGGTGTACTGAGGTGTGCAGTATGAAACGGTCTAAAATCTTATACCTACTTTTGAGTGGTAAAACGAGGATGAAAATTGCAACACACAACTTTTCTGGTCTGAATAAATTTCTAGTACAATGGAAGAAGCGCCATGTATTAAGTTTTTTCCTCCGGAATGCTCCGGAATGCTCATCCGGTGTGTGCTTGAAGAAGCCAGCTTTAAACCGTTTTGAAATCATTTCGTGTGTGCAGGCCTATTGCGAAGAAGAGGGGACCATTTTTTCCTTCATTTCAATGCTGGAAATGATTGGGATTGAGGAAACGATGTGCAAAGTGTTTGTTCTTATTATGAAAAAAGGGGAAGAGTCCTGGAGGTGATGAACGTCTCAATATCGCTATTTCTCATCGTTTCATAAAAGATTCTATAAATTTAGAAAATTAAGTTTTACGTTAAAGATCTATAAGTTGTTTTCAGAAAAGAAATTAAAGATTCGGTAGAAGTGTTTTCATGTTTTCGTTAACAGGCGATAAATGAAAATCGTGTCTAAAAACTGCCCAGTTAAACTTTTTTGACAAAACAATAAAGAATCGAAAATAGATGTCATGGAACTTCACAGCGAACATATTATTGTAGGGTATTAATGAGTATTCTGTTTTTTTTTTGACAATGATAAAGGTTTAATTTTTTTGTAACACCTGTAAAGAGTATTTTGTTTAATAACAAAGCATGTGATATGAAATGTTCGCGCTGTTCCAAAATAATCCTTTGCAGGCTTCTCGAAGAGTTTTTTTGAACAGCTTTTTTTATAGATGGAATTCAAATTTTTTTCTAAATGTATAGCTTAACGCGGTTAACGTGAAGTTTGATGGCCATGGAGAAGCTCTTTGCTTCTTATTTTAATCACTTAAAAAGCAAATAGGCGGTGATATCTGCATGTCATACATGTTCTTTGATACATTTCCTCCTACGTTTTTAAATTGTTACAGTTCACAATTAAAATTTGGCATTTCTTTTCGGTTTTGTGTGTCTCATTATACAGAAAACATCTTTGTTAATTTTTTAACAGCTCATGGCACATATATAGGGACTCTGCGGCTGGAGGCCAACAAGCCAACCCAGTTGCAAATTAATATGACCTTCCATTTTGGCGCGTCAACACGGCAATATATTCTACGAGAAAGACCATCAGCTGGGCATAGATCGAGTATTATCGAAGACCTTCCAATGTGTGAGTCCAGCGATGGAGCATTGCTTGGCTTACCGGAAAGTCAAACAGAATTAGACGTACGGAATAACGAGAACAGTGATAATATAGTCTAATGGTGTATACTCTTAATATTTTTTTTTATAGAACCTCACAGAGTACAACACAGCACACAATCGTCGAATTTCAATGCTCGGCATTACTGATGATAGTCTTCGAAAGGTAACACATTTGGTTATAAATAGGTCATGTGTCACATTTATCTTAATTTTAAGAGTACAAATAAGGCTCAGAGAAAACGGCGTAGTGTTACCTTCAATGAGGAGGAAATTGTTATCAATCCAGAAGATGTCGATCCAAATGTGGGACGTTTCCGCAATCTTGTTCAGACCACGGTTGTGCCAAGTAAAAGAATGCGTTATGAACCCAATCAAATTGGTATACTTGCAAGTCCAGTGAATCATACAAACAACATCGATTTGAAACATATGCATTCAACATCAGTCACCCCGCAGCTGTATCAAGATCTTCCGGATGCGCACGATCAAACTTCAGCACGATTAAATATCAGCAGTGATTTCGATATCACCCCAATCGCAATGGGAACAAAACTTGGATTACTACTTCCAAATCCTGCTCCAGATGTAACCCCTGCTTTTGCTGACACAGGTATTGGAAAGGGCTCAATGCAGTATGCTAGAGGAAATGGTAAGTGTTTATATTAAAATGGATTTTTCTAAACTAATTGGGATTATTTCAGTTCAACGCTATGAGGAACATACTTCGCTCGAGCACAGTAACGAACCGCAAAAGAAAAAATACGCCAAAGAAGCTTGGCCGGGGCGAAAACCAATGCTTGGACCGCTTTAATGTTTTGTCACGAATTTCTTGTGTTCATTTTTACTCTGGATTCGTTGTGCTTAGTCTAGTTTCCCAAGTGTAGAATTTGAAACATAAAATGCAAATTAATCTGGAACTTTTTTAAATATTTTAAATTCACAAGAAATGTTCTGGTTGCCGCCTTGATAATTTTCAAAGCGTGAAAAAGTGAAAGGTGGGCTAACCTTGTAGTAATGACTGGTTGATAAATCTGTCGGAAGGCCATTTAATACATTCTTATCCGAAAGATCACGATCTAAGGCGGTGGATTTCTTGTCTTCTGATAACAAAGGTCTGTTGATTCTCTTCTTAGGGCCTTGTATCATATTGAGCACTTGATTTTATGATTATTGTCAATCACGCTCAAGGAATATTGATTAGTTTTGAGTGTATCGACACGTGATAAATTTATGAATAGGACAAATAAAACACGTGAATTCGTTGAGCATACAATCTTTTGTTAACAAAGGCGCTTTATTGATAACGAATGTTATTAATTTGAGAAAACAATCCTTAACAGTACTTTGGGCCCTACTTAACCTGGACCTTCCAAAAACATAATTTTCGATCATAGGCGGCGGCAACATATGGTAATCTATGATGCCAAGACATTCCACCAAAAAGCTTAAGTGACGCATCAATCAGTGGAACTGTCGACTTGGCCGTGTACACCTTAAGCGTTATATCTGGGCGGCCGATACTTGCGTACAGGACTTCGCTGTTCGGTGAAAACCTAACGGCACGACCACTGTCTTCATGGATTTGTTTAATATCTGTCGGTCCACTGAAATTAAAAAAAAAAATTTTATTTTTAAATAATATAATAGATATACGACCAAATCGTCTCTGTATGTTCCTTACCATGTTCTACGGAGGTCCCACGTAATGACATCCCCGCCAGCTAATGCAGTCACAAATAGTCTATTAGGCAGAGACCAATCGGCACTCATTAGAGGAGATTTTGGCGATTCCAAAGACATAATCGCTTGCTGCGAGCGAACGTTGTATAAATGAATTATGCCCTTTTTTTCAGCGACCAATATTTTTCCAGGTTCCTCAGGATGCCATCGTACAGACATACCCGCCGAAGAAAGGCAAAAAGTTGTGACGTTTTCAAAATTGTGTTGTGAACTCCATATTTTACACGAGTGATCATCACTGACTGATGCTAAGTATTCCTCCTCCTGTTCCCAAGCGACATCATTCACGTAGTTTGTGTGGCCTAAAGTATATTATGTATATATACATATATATGTATGCTTATTAATTCAAGTTACGCGTACCTTTCAGCAATTGTACCGTATCATTCCTCTCCAGGTCTGTCCGGAATATACGCAAATTAAAATCGGCTCCCGCCGCGCAAACGTTTATCACTTTGGGCACAACAACCAGAGATGTTTTGGGTGAAAATGTTATAGCATGGCAGCGAGTTTCATGATAAATGTCTTTCAAACGTTCGAACCCAAATGTTTCAGTTTCTGACTCTTCCTTTAAGAATATATAAGAAATTCACAATACACATTGATCCATATGAATGCGCGCAACTTACTGGAAACCGTACTAAGCCGAGAATAATTTTTTTTGAAACTGCAATGCAAACTAAATTGTATGCAAAGTCGTTCCCACATATTTCAAAACAGTAGATTTGTTCGTTAAATGCAGCAATATGCGTTGGATCAGTCTTGGTTCGCATTTTTTTTATACGGCTTGTCAAATCTCCCTGGATTGTTTATAAATTATAAAATAAAATTTACCGGGAAAATGCGGCGAGGTTACGCGACAAGTTGACAATTATATATTTGAAACGAGTATCGATACTAAACATCAATAAAGCACCTACACATTGTGAGGCGTTAATGAAATTTATGTTCATATACTATATATCTTCGAAAACAATAACTTTAAAAAAAATAACAATAAAAAATTGGTATTTATGCATTTTAAACAAAGGGTACAAACCCAATTAGAATTGAATTTTGCAGGAGCTGCATGTACATACATATATACCAGAGTTAAAACTTTCGATTTTAAAATATGTTTGATGTAGACTATAATTGTCATTTAAGATATTTAAAGGTTTAATAATAAAGAATTGGTAGTATACAAATAGCTAAGAAAAACATGGTTTAATTTAAATACTTTTTGAATTGAAGTCTTTTTTGGTTTCACATTTTTTGAAGTAAAACTTAAAATTTCAGAATATGCATTTTAAGCTTTTCGTCATCTTAAGACATCAAGAATGATTAGACTCCCAATGCTTATAGAGCTGAATCTGCGTGAAAAAAACCATAAATTAAAAAATATATGATTCTCAACTTGCTTGAAAGCCTGTTGGCATTGTTTCAAAATCAGTAATATAGGATATCAAAACATACATATATTTCACATAATCTACAATTCGAAAAAAATCAAGTTCATTAACATATAGGACTGTTATTAATAGTTTTCCTTAGTTAATAAATATAGGGCGAAGACAAAGTCGAGAGTTTTACTTTAATATATCATAACTTCGGACCCAATTTATGCACAACAAAAGATGAAACAGCATTGGATACATGGAGGTATCAGCTGTAACAAAATATGTGGACGTTCTTAATTGAATTCGAGTCAAACTTTCTTCTATAATCGAAATGAAGTTTCGATCGACGGCTTTACTAAATAGAATGGCGCAAAGCATTTTTTTTAGTGTATTTATCTTATGTATTTTTCAAAATAACAGATTAAAAAATGAAATATTGGTTTCAAAAAAAGTTCCTATTTGCTTCGTAAAATGGCTTTATGGGAAAGCATTAAAATCCGTTACACAAATAAGCAAACGAAGTACAAAAAGCGGGTGCCCAAGTAGCAATATTGACTACTAGCAAGCGTAATCGATCGAATGAAATAAAAATCTGAGAAATAGTTTAGTAAAAAATCAGTTGTTTACTGACTATTGTATGTAATAACTCTAAGAATTTTAAATTTTTTCAAAAGAATTTATTGATTAAACTTTCAATATACGTGTATAATATGATTACATTTTTAATAATTAGTGTTTATAGTTTTAATAAAACACTTACTAAATCTATCGGACAGACATTTTCAATGAAGTGTTTAACGCACCTTAAATGCCGTTAAATTGTTTCTTGCTATCAATTATGGCTGATGCTTTTACATTGAGGGTATTTTTCTTTTATAGACTCATGTAGATACGCAGCAAGACAAACGCTATTGTGGTCATTCGACAATTTTTGGAACCGCATCGCCTTGCAAACGATGTAATTTTACCCCTTTCTTTGTCTCATTTCAACATCAGCGGCAAATACCTCTTTTTTTCGTTATTTATTATACTATATAAGTGTCCTGCTGCCGGACACTCCTAAGTTATTACAAGTTCCTGTTAAAAAATCTTTGTATGACGCGTCATTTAACAGACATACCAGTTTCCTCTTTATCACACCCATGGTTTCCGAAATGCGTCACTTGTTGATAAAAATTCAACTAGATTCCAACAGACTCATAAACAATTCAATACTTTTATTTGCGCAATACAAGTATGTATGTACATCACCAATTAGAAAAAAATCAAAACAATAAAAATCCAAAACGATAAAAAAAATATTAAGTCCAAATTACATTGCAATTCTAGCAGGTACGAAAAATCAACTGAAATTTAAGTTCTACCCGGAACAGGTAAATACCTATTATACATGATTACATTGCGTATTATCGCAGCGCATGAGATAACGCAAATCATTCCGGCCGGCATTAATTTTCCTGACCGCGACCACCTTGCGCCCATCATGCCTGCTAAGACCAGTGAAGTGCCAAGCTGCAGCAATGGTTTTGGAGGATTCTGCGAGTTGAAATGTGCCCCAAGTCCAAGAATTGCACCAAAAGCTAGACCAGCTCCAAGCGAGGGTATTGAACCTTTGCCGCCACACCAAAAGAGAAATATATTAAAAAGTAGAAGATCCAGCAAAATACAGAATAAGCCCGGTACGGTGAATACCTGCTTTGGCGTAACCAATTATGCCACCGGCGGCAACTGTAGCTGCGTAAATATATCCGATTATATCGTTGGCCATGTTTTTGCGTAGAAGGCAATTAAGTAGGAGTGATTGGATGGACAAGTATTTCGCTTAACCAAGAACTTTGATCAAGAACTATATTTCACTAATTCGAGGACAATAGTGTGAAGGAATGTCAAACTGTGACGGTGGACATGTGTTTCCATTCCTTTTATTCCGCTGTCTAAGCGCATAGGAAAGAACTGGTATGTTTACAAACAAGTTTGAATTGTTTTTGGTTTTATTTAAAGTCACACAAAATTAATATCGACTCATATTGATTCCTTATTTTATTTGTCTGCACATTATTTAGAATTGGTAAAATTCTAAAGCTGAAAGGAAAATCTTTTACATGAAAATCGTAATTGTTTCATGCATCCCGTATAGAAACGTAGTAGAAGTGTCAGAGCTCTTCCAAAAAACACAGTCAGACCGTCAAATTAAAAACTGTGCTATTTTATTTATTTAATTTTTTATTTTACCGAAATAAACAGCTTTACGGGAAAAGTTTTCTCTCCGAATATGACGGTGTAATGCTTAAAGCATCGTACGGATAATACAGTGCTCGCACCGTTGCCGTATGGTATTTTACTTTTTCCAAGCGATTTTTTTCTTAAGATTCCTTTACCTTACTGCTCAGGCGCTTGCAGCTTCCTTCACTGAGTTTCACTGTCGAACTTATCAATGCTGACTCTATATGATGGTATTCAGTATTGCCTGCGTTTACAGTTTTTTTTTTTTAAATTATATTAATGAATTCAAAATAAAGTTTCGTGAATCGAACTAGCAGTGCATAGTTGTGTTCGTTGAAGGCCGAGCCATATGGAACTCTGCCGAAAAACGCTTAATAAAATACGTATATCCTCAATGTGAAATAGTGCCACAAATGCGTTTCAGTCCGAATAGTACAACATCTTATATACTTACATATATTGGTTTTGCATCACACTGATCTACTACAACTCTCATTTACAAGGTTCGTTAAATTAAGTTGTTTTTTTTTGACGATAGGAAGACGATTTCGGTCAATTCGATTTTTTTCCTGCCTTTATACCGCGTCGCCATTTGTAATTCAACGCGTGTGCTTTTTTTCGTCGAAGAAATTACAAAATTTTGTTAATTTTTTTCGTTTTATTTTAAATAAAATGAGTGATTATTCAACCGTAGCCCCGCCACAATCAAATATCAATCAATCCCAGGCATTTGCTGCCGCCCTTCAACGTGCAAAACAGGTAAAAATGGTTTCACTTTTCACCCGAGTAGTCATTGCCGCCTGCCTGCTCAGCATAAAGAAAAAAAAAATAACTATGTTTAAATAAAATTGTTCAATTAGATCGCTGCCAAAATCCAACCGACTGGCCAGCAGCAACAATCTCAGCCACAGCAGCAATTGCAAGGCGGTGGTGGATACAAACGATCATTGAACGACGACGATTCCGCTGGACCGGATGCAAAAAAATTCTCCAGCCCAGATTCGTATAATTCACAACAGGGTGGAAACATGTCTCAGGCGCTTGCCCAAGCAGCGGCTGTTGCGGCACGAATCGCTGCCACCGCCGGTAATACAACCGAGGAGCAGCTAAGGATTCCCGAAGCTATAGTCAATCACTTAGTCATAGGCCGGAACAGTAGCGACAATATATCACATATTCAAGCTGAATCCGGATGCAAGATACAGTTATCACAGGAATCAGGTAAACACTTAACATTGAAGATTATTATTATTTTTTTCGAAAGACAAATCGCGGACGTTGTTGCGCCGTTTGACTAAAAATTGCCGCTGGTCGTTGACAAGGAAGACGGACACGCTAACATCATAGCCTCAATACGAACAAAAAAACTGTTAAGATAGACGTAAATTCGATAAACGTGTTAAGTAAAAATTCAAACTGTTTGAGTATATCTCTTGGATTATATTCAATACTCAACATTCTGTAAGATAACATAAAACGGCATCCAAGGCTCCAATCCAGAAAAAAACAATGTTTAATCCTTGGACTGCAGCCAATTAAAGTGATGAATACCACATTTTCTTAAACTGTTTGTTTAATAATTGATTTTTTTTTATGTTAACATTTAAATTAAAGTTTTGTTATTTGTCTCTTTGATGTTGAGAAAATCCAAAACTAATTTATTTTGTATCTTTTTTATAAGTCTTACCAGTCCTTTACTTGCATAGAAAACAGATTGTGTTCCATATTGCCTCTGTCTCCCTATTTAATCTGTTACCCTCATGATACGTTTCCGGAAAGCGTTATGTTGATCGATATCTCCGCATTAAAAAATGGGCTTCACTCGGGTACTTTCCTTTCCTTTCCTTATCTTACAGCTCCTCTCCTGGCAATTGTTCCCATAGTTTGATTGATTGAAGTTGGTGTCCTTTTTACAAGGAAAAAAAAGCATCTTACCTTAGCCATTGTGTACACGAAACAAACTGTTCAAATTTCTCAAATTTGTAAACGAGTGTTTCTTTTTGCAAATGACGAGGTTTAACTATACAAACTCCACTGAGATTCTGAGTTATAAGCTGAAACTACCGCGGCACATATTTAAAGAGTCCGATTACCAGAGTTTTCCAACTTTTCTAGAGACACGGTAGTTTGTATGGAATACTGAAATCTCAAAAATGGTATTGGTGCGGGTGAATATGGACCCACTAAAAAAAAAATCTATACCTATGGAAAAGCATCCAAGTGTTTTTTCCAGGCCGCATTAGAAGCCTAATTAAAAGCCAAAAAAGGGCTAGAAGAACACCTTAAAATCAAATATACTCTTGAGTTTACATTGACATATACATATGTATATATAATGTTTGGGATTTCATCTAAAATTATTTCACAAACGATGTGTTCCAGCCAAATTATATTGGCATACAGATTTTTCGACATTTTGTGTTAATATTTGCAGAAATAATCATTATGCTAAAAAGTATGTAGGAGAAAAAGTGCATATAACTCTTCGATGAAAAATAAAGTGTTGATATCAATCTTCTTTCGTTTCGATTCTATTTCATACTTCTAATCCGCTTTCAGCCAAAACCTGCGTTTAATCTCATTCTGATGTCTATTAGATTAGAAAAAAATGAAATATAATAAGGAGATTTTTTCCCTTCAACAATTTTACACCTAAAATTGCAAAATATTTAAATTTTTTTATTTAGCTAGAAATTGTACATAAAGATGGATACATGTGTCTTTTGACTTTATAGAGAATTACACATTGATATTTTGTCATCATGATATATAAGTATATCAAATTGCGTTTCTTCATCTTCATATTTTACTTTGCAGAACGAACTGTTACAGTTCGTGGCAGTCGGGAGGCAGTAACAAAGGGTCGTGACATGATTCAACAAATGGCCACGCAGAATGGCGGTGGACAGGTAGAAATTGTTCTTTCGATCACAATGCCACCACCAGGCCCAACAGGATATCCGCCATACCAAGAGATTATGGTACCAGGAGCGAAGGTCGGTTTGGTTATCGGTAAGGGAGGTGAAACTATAAAAATGTTGCAAGAGAAAACTGGCGCAAAAATGGTCATCATACAGGATGGTCCCAATCAGGAAGTAATTGTAAGTGCTACGTCCATTCGATTATTTACGAAAAATGTTATTGAAATGTTTGCGTTCCCTGTGTTTTCCAGAAACCACTGCGAATATCTGGTGATCCACAGAAAATCGAACACGCAAAAAATTTAGTATTCGAACTGATTCAAGATAAAGATAATGTTCGGCCGGGTGGCTTTAACAATGCCAACGGTGCCGGAGGAGAATCCGCTGAAGTGTTCGTGCCGAAAGTAGCTGTAGGAGTAGTGATTGGCAAGGGTGGCGATATGATTAAGAAAATCCAAGGTGAAACGGGCTGCAAGTTGCAATTTATCCAAGGAAAGAATGATGAACCTGGAGACCGACGATGCATTATCCAAGGAAGTCGTCAGCAAGTGGAGGATGCCAAGCGAATGATCGAAGGATTGATTGAGAGTGTTATGGTAAAGAATTCAATATCCAAAATGACTTAAAGGATCGAAGAGCTTTATTTAATAATTTTCGGGGGGTTTCTTCCGTAATTTTTTGATTTTGTTTTTGCAAACAAAAAAACAGAGAAGTCAGGCAAATAATCGAAACAACAACTCTGGTGGTGGTGGTGGCAATGGACAACAGGCTGATAATGCTAATTCAAACTATGGGTATGGCTACGGTGTCAATCACACTCAACAGGCACCAAGAGAGGAAGTTACGTTCTCAGTACCCGCTTCTAAATGTGGCGTAAGTCAACCGAGTTGACTTAACAGTGGAAAACAACTAATGATTCATTGAATTGCAGATTGTAATTGGTCGTGGCGGAGAGACCATCAAACTTATTAACCAACAAACAGGAGCGTATTGTGAAATGGACCGAAGTGCGGTGAATCCACCGTCAGAGAAGATGTTTAAGTCAAAAGGTACACCAGAACAGATTGAACACGCCCGCCAAATGATTTCTGAGAAAATCAACATTGATTTGGTTATATTGTCGCGCAAGCCTATCGGCAATGCACCAAACCATCAGAATAATTACAATAACAATGGCATGCAGAGTGATCCTAATGCTGCGGCCTACCAGCAGCAGTGGGCAGGTTATGCCCAACAGGGTGGATGGGAGCAAACACAACAGCAACAACAACAGCAGCAACAGATGAGCTCGATGGCGCAAGCAAGTGCTGCCGGACAGGCTGATTACTCAGCGCAGTGGATAGAATACTACAAGTAAGTGGAGCCATTCAAGTACAATCTTAGCATTATTTGTTGGGAATTTATTTTTTGCAGATCAATGGGCATGCATCGAGAAGCCGAAATGATTGAACAACAGTTGAAAGCGAAGCAGGCAATGTCTGGGGTTCCAGCGACTCCAACAATGCCGGCCGCAACGTCTCAAATGGCACCACAACCACAAGTGCAGCCCCAACAACAGCAACAACAGCAACAACATGTACCGCAACAACAAGCGCAGAGTCAAGCGCCCGATTACAGTGCTCAATGGGCGGAATACTACAGAAGTATAGGAAAAATTGAAGAAGCTGAAACAATTGAAAAACAAATGGGAGTGCAAAAAGTTTGTACAAAATCAAGCCACAATTTAAGTATTTATTTTCAATTTAAAACCTTCTTAAGGGGATTGCAGCAAACGGACAAACCGCTGCCAATCCAAGTGTAAGCGCTCCCTCTCAGCCAGCTGCAGCTGCTGCAGCACCTCAACAACCGTCAGCCGGAGGTTACCCACAAGGTATGACACCTACCCAATACGCCCAGTATTCTCAATATTACGCTGCAGCTGCTGCAGCCGGTCAACCCGGAGGTTACCCCCAGCAAGCATATCCAGGTTATGGCTATCCAACTGGGCCACAACCCGGTATGCCTGGTGGTCCTCAAGGCGGTGCCGGCGGTCCACCCAACCCCCAGCAACACAAGCAACAAAACAGCAAACCAAACGACAAAAAATAAGCGGTAAGTCGAATATTATCGCAAGAGCCTTTGATACTCCCTCAATTATTTACGCTCCTTTTTATACAAAATTCCTCCAACGTTTCTTTTTGTTTCACTTCATTTCTCATCTTCAATTTTATGTTTGTTTTCTTAGCCTTACATTTTATATATTTAATGAAATTTCCAACAAATATGCAATGATTTCTTACAGAGGGGTCTCGTGTTTTGATGATTTTATGTGTATGGAGAGAAAGATACTTATATTATATAAAAAAAGAATTAAAAGAGAAAACAAAACAAGCTAAAAATTGTTTACCTTAGCTTCCTTCCTTCGTTCGACGCATTGTTTTAGAGAAATTACAAGAAACTCAAATGATTGGTCTAAGTATAGAAATAAGGACTTTACAACAGATCTTTACTATCATAAAATTACTAATTATTATTATATATATATTCATATTTAATCTAAGTATTTCCATCTGAGAATATTAATATTAAAACAAAAATTAAACAATTGTTGTTGAAAAAACATTGTTTCAAAACAATCATAAAGGAAACAGCAACATTTATGAAAAGTCGAAACAAAAAAGCTAATGCATAACAGAAATTATGTTGAAATTATTATTAAATAATATTAAATAACTTTCAACAAATAAATATTTAACACGTAGTCGTTGTTTTTTAAATCAATTAATTATAATAAAAATAATAATCATTGTCACTGTATTAAAGAGATGCACACGAGCATCAACTGTGATCCTCACTCTAACTCACTGTTGTAAAGCCTCTCTTGTTTCCCATCATCATTTGAAAACTATTGAAGGAAGACACTCACCAGATAACAACGTTATTAAGAGGGGCAAAGGCAGAAAGTGGCAGGATATGTAAGTGATGTGATTTAAAATAAAAACAATCTTTTTTAAATGTAACAAAATTCTTTTTAATATATTATATCTATATTATTCGTTTTAATTGGCGGGAGATGGAAACAGAAATGACGGTGGTAAAATTCTGGGACGATGCTGATGTTACAATCCTTTAAACAAGCAGTGCATGTGCAATATTTGCCGTTCACTCGGGTACCCTTATTGGAGACTTTGTTTTACCTGTCACAATAGGTACATTTTTGTTTTTAGAAAATTGTTAAGGTTCTAGTGGTTTAGTTTGTCTTTTAAAGTATCAGTAAGTAAAGTAACATTTCAAAAGTTGCGTGTCATGAACTTGGTTAAGCCATTCATGTTTATATCTTAAATATTCAGCAAAAACTATTTAAGTCTACGCGGATATGTACATTTCGAAGAGTCAAATTTGCATAGAATTACTTTCGTGATAACATCATGTATTCAAGTAAGGTTAGGGAAAGTCAAAGTAAGGTTGGCCCGTGTGTTTTTGAGCTGATTTTAATAATTTTAAAAGAAACTTTTAAAACTAAGTCAATAAGAATGACACACAGTCTTCATGTTCCTGTCGATGCACACGTTGGAATATGCAAAGAATTCATCTGCTTCCTATTGTTTCGTTTCTTTCTGTTCAGGTGCTCACTAGATTATGATTTGAGAGTTTAAAAAAAATCTTTAGATCAGATACGTGTCACCACCGTTAAGTGTCAACAGTACTGTTAGTTAATCCAGGAAAATGTTATCCTGTTTGAAAAAAGGCTTCTCAATATCTAAAAATAGACTAAATGTTGTCGGAGTGGCAAGGTTTTCCTGAAAAGGCTTTTCAGATTGCAAGAAACTATTGGCTAACGGTGCAATCGTTAAACAAACAAACTTGGTTTTAACAAACAAAATCTACATCAAATAGGAGAAGAATTTAGAATGTTATCTTATTTCGCATTCAGTGACAGCAATTTTGCTTATAACTCACAAAAATAGATTTTTTAAATGTCTTGTACTTTGCTTTAACGGTCATCCTCCGGAGTATAAAAAGGGGCATCATAATATTTTAATTAAGCCCAAGGAACTATGCGTATTAAAAATAGTTAGGGTATTGTTAGTGAGAAAATCAATACAAATTCTTAAGAAGAATAGCAACATCAGCAACGCACCTGACCCCCAGTAAATGATTTATGAAATGCTTCGTTTACCTTTTCCTATTTATTTTTGCAGCCTACCGTGAATATGTAAAATTTTGTCGAAATAATATAAATAGGCCAATAATTATATCAAATAATGTTTTTGTATGCATTTATTGAACTTTCATATATGATTGCAAAGGTAAGATAAATTATGTTTAATTTGAAAATAGAATACATACATAAGAATTTTTGGCAAATAAATGCCGGGTAATTTAGCATTTTATCAAATTCTTAACTCTGAAATATATAAACCACGTCTCTATTATTGCAATTATATTTAAAAACATGATTTATAAACAAATCTTAAAAAAATATTTAAAATAATTTAACCAATGAAAAAATGGTGTCGTTGTTGTTATTTTGTTTCTTTCTTTAAAGATGTTTTGCCGTTTCTGGTTGATTCACATACTCTGCTTTACCCCACCCATCCCGTCTAAAAACGAAAATAAGAAGAGCAGACTAATGTTCAGTTTCTTGTGTTTTTTTTTTGTCGAAACAAAGGAAAAACAAAATACGTGGTAGAATTTAGGGTGTTCGGTAAGGTACATTTTTTCCATTGCAATCTAACATATTCGTTTTATAAATATGAAATGAAATATATAAGAAAAAAAAAAACAATATATAAATGGACCTCATTGCACCTCATACAAATTTACACAAATATTTCATTCGCTATTCAATAGTAGTATGTTTGACTGTTCTTCTCATAATATTTTATGCAATGATCTCAAAGAATATTTAATATTATTTTCCAGAAGACAAAATGTGTTAGAGTGATGAGTATAAGATGAGGATAAGGGAAAGAAAGAAAAGAAAGAAAATCAGAAATGAGGTTGTATTTGATAGAGGTCTTCTGGTATGTATATTGAATGTATATTGGCTGAATATTCTCCTTTCTATATGAAAATATATTTTTTATTACCGGTCTCAATAATTTTATTGAAATATTATGTGTTAACAAATATATATGCCCTCAAAACGCAATAATTTTTTACAACCATAATCATAGCTTGTCTTTATATATATATATTTATGTATATACGAATATATGTTTCTCCACATTTAGCCCTGGGGCAGTTTGAAGCTTGAGTGTAGTCTCTTCCAAAGCGTGCGTTTAAATAGTAGCAATTGATCGATGCGCCTCTGGACGAAAACGAATAAGAAACGTAATTTTTTTATTAACAATGGATTTCATTTAAAAAAAAAACAATTTTTCTTAAAATCTTTATATAAACACATATATAACTTTTCATATCTTCTGTTTCCATTTTTTTTATGTTTCATTTAAATATTCTAATTTGAAAATTCTACTTTTATTTTGCATTGTTTATTGAAAAAGGAGAGTTTTTTTTCTTCCAAACGAGATTGCAATGTCAAAGTATACTGTGAAATATTTTTTTATCTTCATTTCATTGTGTAAATATTAATTATATTTTTTCTGTAGAAATTCGTAAAAAAATTAAAACGTTTTCGACAAGAGAGCAATTGAGACCTTAAAGAATTAAGTATTTTATGTTTAATAATTTATTTCTTCATGTTTACATTTACACAAAATTCTGGAAAACGCTCGCCAGGAAATTTTGTTGCATATTTTTTATTTTTAAATATGAATTAGAAATTGAAATATTCTTTTCCTGTGGTTGCAATATATAAAAGATAAATGCGTCTGCATCAATGATATCTTTATTGAACCACGGAGTGGCCGGAAACGTATTGGTAGAAAACAAATTAAATTATTTTTTGTTTGAATTTAAAGTACCCTCATTAATCAAGCCTTGTATAATGACGTTACCCTAGTTGCCATTTAGAAGTAAGCTTAGGAGTTTGAAAATAGCAGGTAATGCGAAGTAGGCAAACAATGGCACTTCTATTCAAAGTTTGATCAATTAAATGTTATTTGTGATATTCATAAAAGTGTAATTTTCATAGAACCGAATTCGACCACTGATGAAACAGTTGATTTCCCTTACCTTGACTGGTTGAACTCGCTAGCCATCACATCAAGAGTGAAAAAAGAGCCTGTTTCTTGACATTTTAAATCTGATTTTTGAAAAAAAAAGGTTTTGAACACCGGAAAAACGGGCGGTTGTACGCTTATAACTATGACCCTTTAAATTGTCAACATATTTCTTCGTTATTGAAAGGACAATTAATTGAGAGCTCAGGTTTGATTGTGTATGCTAGGTTTGGAAAATCACTGCTTGAATTTTTTTAAATTTAAAGTACTTTCATTTTTACTTCCTTCAAAAGGTTTTAAAAACTATAAGTATACGACTAACTTTTTGATAAGATTTATTAAATTAGAAAACGTTTTCTTGGTCCAAAAATAAACAAAAAAAATATTTTTTTCGTTGTCAAAGAAGTGTAATTATTCAATTTAATCAATTGACAAATTATATCCCTGTATGTCCGCGCCTTTTTAGTTAAATAGAAAAAATAGAAATGAAAAGAAAATTTCCACTACGTCATTCAACTCAAAGAATCAATACAATTTGTGTCTTTGGTCTTTTTTTGAACAACTAGTTCACAATATCTGGATATATGGGTATATATACCATTCATCGAAATACTAATACCTTTGCTTAATCAACAGAAATGCTTCGGGAAGTTGGGTCTGAATTTTATTTATTTCATTGTAGATACTGCTGATAAGTCGAGGAGTCGCGATGTGGTAAGTTAACAAATGGGGACAAATCAAATTGTGTTGAAAATTGAAGATAAAATTATATTTTACTGTATATGGACAGACATAGCAATCAATTTGGAAAGGGATTTTCATATTAGTTTTAAATATACATACATACTATTTCTTAATACAAAATATTTTAAAAATTAAAAATCCGTAGCGAAAAGGTCGCTGCGCTATTTAAACCTACCGCGTATGTGATTTTATTTAAAAATAAATATTCACCGAACTGCTGATCCATTATATACATATTTATGCAACAAATTTACTTAAATTATAGTACATAAATACTTTAACTTAATACTTTTTTTAATCAAATAAAACTTAAAATATATTTTTGCTGGTTTAACAAAAAACAATTGAAAATCATTAAAGATTTTTACGTTTTCCAGAAACGCATTTAAATTCTCCGATGTTAGATAATAAAAAAAATAAACTACCATGTCACAAGTTTTCTAAAAAAAAACCGAATCGAATTCAGGTAAATTTTCTTTTTATTCTCTTGCAAATATAACGTGTTTGTCCATTAAGCAACAAAATCTAATTATACACATATATATAAAATTTTATCTTTGAAATATTTTATACAAATATAAGTTTCTTATTTTGATAAGAAAAAAGAAAAACAAATGTTTTAATGTCTGTGTATTTTAGTTATATTGAGTATTTCAAAAAAATATCTCCGTGTCAATTTGGAATAAATACATAAAATAATATTTCAAATCTTCATTTTAAAAACCATTTGTATGAAATTTGTGATTCAATTGATTGAAAATGAAAAAAAAAATCTTTATGTCTGCTCAGCAAAAATATTCCGAATACAGCTCTTTGGAAATTCCTATTTCCTTCAGTAAGACTACAACGTGGTAAGTATTAATAATTTTGAATTTTGGTTTTTTGTCTATGTCAGGTTAATTACGGCAAACAGATAAGACTGGAAAGCTGCTAATTTCACATAGTTGAAAGCGCATGTTATACTTAACGTCACTTGAATGGAATGTTAAGGAGTTTTAGCTGTGTTTCTGGCCGTTCTAGAAAATTCAATCTTTGCCTTTCTGATTTGTAGCTTTTCAAAGCGAAACTACATCGTACTAGCCAGCGAAGAAGTGCTCTTAACCAACCAAATAGTCCGCAGAAATTTATAATAAATCGGCTACTGGATTTCCAGTTGTGCTGTCGAGCGAAAGAAAATCACCCGTATTTTTTATGTCAATATAAGACAGTTTTCAACAGAACTTTTTTGTTCTAATGATATCATACAGATAGACCACTCGATTCAATGCTAGACTCCTAATCAAGACTGCTTCGAGCTGATGCAACTGACAAGTGCCTTGCTTTGCGATCACCAGTGCAGTACTATTAGGCTTAACACTTAGATTCCAAATTGCTTGAGCAATTAGATTACTATCACTCTGCTTAGCCGAAAGTATTCGCTCCGCTTATTAGAAAACTCAAGCACTTGCTTTGGACTGAAAAGGTGTGACTTTGGAACCTTATGTCTTCATAGGTTTCACTTTCCTGAGCGGGCGTCTCACTTCGTTGTTTTCGGGTATAGAGATCTAACCTTATCCTTGGCAGCGACTGTCTGAGTAAGCTTGAATACAGTGCCTGTTGGGTCTAAGTAATTGGTAAATGGTGAATTTATGTTTATTTTTTTTTTTTTTTTGAGTTTTATACACGTGCGTTCGGATCTTCTGATAAAATATGCTTTTCCGTAAATGTATAAATGTTGAAAACCATAGCTTTAAAGCATTTATTCTTTAATTTATACTTTGCAATATCAAATTTACATAAAAAAAATCAGGTACAGCTTTTCTGTAAGAATAATTTTAATTATTTTTATACAATATCTCGTTGGACTCGAACAATTCGTGGGGAATATCATCTTTACAGTCTCCTGGTGGATCGTCGCCAAAAATTGGTTCACCAGAACCAGAGCCAGTAATTATTGCAATAATATCCTTCAGCGAATACCCGGAAGTTTTGTGATTAATGAACTTTAAATGGAGTCAATCATAAGTGACAAAAAGGAAAATATGTATTGATTTGCTTACATTCTCGATTTTTTGCGTGTAAATATCACCGAAATCCTGCCAAAAATCACCCATAAGTTCAACCAGAAGATTGTTTATAAGATTTTGAAAAAAGTTATTTAATCTTTCATGTTCCATTAGCTTGCCATAATCAACAAAAAGTTCATTGATTTTAAACTTAAAAAAAAATCAAAGATTAAGAAGCATTACTTAATTAAAAATCTATTTACCTCAATTTTTAGGTTTTTTATTCCAAAGGACATTCCTATTTTTATGGCTCCGGTGACTATAACTCTTAGATCCTTTAAATGACCACTGTATAAAAATATAATCGTTTATTAAGAACAAATCTTCGCAATGTTACAAAACATTTATTTACATCATTTTATCATCTCCCACTAAGTTCAGAATATACGCAAGCGATCCTTGGGCTGTGTACTGTGTATCTAATTTTGTCAGCGGGAAATTAAAGTCAAATGTAAATTTCTGAGTGAGAGTAGAAATTTTAATTTTATTAATGATAAAGTCTGAAAGTCCAATCACGCTTAGGTTTGTAACAGAAGCTGAAAAACTGATGAAAGTCTAAAGTGTGTTTAAAAATTAGTATGGAGACTTGTACTTACTCTTTAAATATGTTGTCATCTAGATATGTTTCCTTATGTGTAATAGCAAAAGGATCAAGTGCTGGAATTCCCCATTTGGGAAATGGATGGCACATCCTTAATCGGAATTCTTCGAATAAATTTTCGATATCATCTTCAAGCGCAGCTTTAACAGAGTGCGAGCACGCACTTATTAGAAGTACACAAAAAACCAACAACTTCATTTTGAAATGCTAACTTCAGGTCACGTCCGTAGTCAAGAAATTCAGCTGAAGGAATGTCATCCTCCAGCGTAGAAGTTGAATATAATAAAAATATTATCGATTATGTATTCAAAATATTTTAGTGCGCCCTTATCTTAAAAACAACTGATTTTGGTTTGAACTGATGTTATCAAGTTGTACATTTTTCAGTTATTATTGTGTACGTAATCAAGATTGGGGGTTGCGATTGGTCGCAATTAGACGAATTTATCAGTACATGGGAATAAAAATATGGTAGCAAAGTTGGGCAATTTGAAGAAGTCAAGTGGGTCACATACATCGATCTCGCAGGCTCATGGGGCTTTCAATTATTCAATTACTGAATCTTTATGAGCGTTCCAAAAATGGCTATAAAACAAGTACTCACTGCATATGAAATTCAGCTCCCTTTTGGGCGGTCAAAAGAGACCTTAATCCAGCCGCTTTAACACTGATTATACAGTCTACCCTTGATTGTCGAGCATAGAATAGAAGTTATTTTTTTTTTACTGAACCATGAAAACAAAATTTTTAGTTTTGTTGATTTGAGAAGCGTTTTGCTGGAAAAAGGTTGATTTTAGAAATCATGCCAGTGGATGCAACAACATCATATGAGTGCAGCATTAATGAATGCTAGAATCCGACCAATTCCTATTAAACAGTATTATGGTTGCTGTTCCGATCCACTTGTCTAGCAATATCATGACGGGTTCGCCGAAGGAGAGCTTTTTTTTTTGATTCTTTGTATACGTTCGTGGAACTGGCCTATTTAAGGTTTGCTACCTCAAGGAAGTATGAGGGTATATTAGCCTTAACTGCATGTTGTGAGATGGAAATCTCCCCTGCTATCAACATCTCACACTAAGATTTCAATATGGATTTTGAAGCAGTATTTTCAGTCAACGGAATAGGTAAGAGCAGAAATATCAATTTTATGTTTAAGGAATTCTAAAAAATTCAAAAGAAGCTAGTCTTAGTCAACCGTTTGTTTCAAAAATTCCTGGAAACTTGAAAAATACTATGTTGCTATCCAGAAACATATGCATGGATGCGTACGAACCTTTAAGGTTTATTTCAAATTGATATTGCTGCTGGAATGCTCTTTATTTTGAAACGGATAACAATTCTAAAACATAATTGCCAATTGATGTCCTTGGAGAATGCGAGCATGGGGTAAAAAAAATTAGAAAATTACACAAAAGTGTTTAAATGTCATCAAGCCGTATTTATTTTTAAATTACTATTACGTTTTAATACAAATTGCGATATGCCATTGACGGTAAATAGACGAATTTATCTGTTTTTTGTTTTTTTATATGGTGCCAAACGGCGGCAATTGTAGTAAGTAAGTAGGTCTCATAATGCAATCTTTCGAACTCGTGTGCTGCATTGAATAATTCATTGATTTTTATCAGTGTGGTTGATGTGTGAAATGAAAAACAATAAAAAAGTATTTCCAAACAATTATTGTGAAACCTGTTGCCTTAATCATTTAGTCGAAGGTCTGATGATAGCGGTTTCAATATCGACAGCTGGCGTAAGTTGAAGCAAAAGATCCAGGCAGTCGGTTCTTTATTCCACTAACTTCTGTCCAAGTCGGCCAGTGAACTCACTGCCCTCTGCTCCAACCGTCCGAAAACCGCACTGTCCATTGGCCATGCTTTCCAACAAACATACAAGCCATGGAACCCGTCAACTGCCATTCCGGCTGTATTTCAAGCAAGCCAGCTAAATCAGCTTATGAGTGCCAGGTATACTGTCAGGTATTGCTCTAGCTTTGTAACCAGGCAACTACAAAGCTGCAATTCCGTGACTTCGTCAACGTAGATTTCACGTACGTAGAAATTGATGTAGAAGTAAAAAAGGTCTATTCGACGTCCACTGACACAAAAGCGTACCTACTTTTTGTCTAAAAAAAATATAAAATTTCCTCGACGAATAGTAAATTTAATTTGATATGAATTTACCATGGCCTAATTCCACACCTATGTTTTTTCATTTTTTAACAAATTGTGAGATATGTCATCGAGAACTTTTTATAGAACTTGATCAGTTTTTAAACTTTTGCATCAACATTGTGGCTGGGAGGCGCTGACTGTCCAGTTGGGATAGATGTAGTTAATTCTTGCCTTTGGTTGGCGATTAGAGATATCTCTGAAATTGCCCAACGCAATGCATCGTCCTGCTAACGTGGAAGCGAATGTTGAAGGGCCATGACGAGTGATCAGTCTGAATGTGAGATAAAAGTAAGATCACGTCGGGATCACCAGTTATGGGAACTTGGTGCTGTTACCTACAATAAAAATGACGTGTCGGAACTAGTCAAGGTTTTTATATTAATTAAAAGACTTGGAGCGTCTGCCACTCTCCGATGATGGAATACATTCGTAAAAAATAATGGGCTATCCATCCTAGCAAGCTCTTTAACGCTGTTGGAAGCGAAGCCGTTGCTGAGTCGAATGAAATTTCATCAACATACAAACAAACTTTGACATTTCGTTTGGTTCTGTTCTAAACTTTGAACTCTGGTTGGGCCAGACCGAGTTTTTCTCATTTATCTTTTTGGGAAAATTATTTTTGTGCGTAAATTTTCTTGTTTCGCTTTTTCAAACGCTGAAGTAGTTCGTAGGGGCAGTCTGTTGCACGGCCTGGACACTGTGCGCCAATGTGAAATCGAACCGTTCACATATATTTTGTCGTCTCAATGAGATTCAAGAGTAAAGTTTAATGCTCTTGGATTTCTTTTGGTTGAATATTCAGGAGTGCTCTGGCTCAGGGAACAAACTAAATCATAACAGCGGAAACGTGAGCAGTTCTTGAAATAGAACTGGAATGTTGATTCGCTATTGCACTGGCTTTTAATTACTATACATGCGATAGTACCATTCAGACAGCAAGTTATTGGCCTGGCTTATACCGCAGGTAAGTCCCGATCCAAACCTGGATCCAAGGTTTACACTCTTCAGACAGAACTTAATTATGTATTAATGTTTTGGTGTCTTTGCTGATTTTGCGGAATAGTCTGAGACGTTGTAAATACTTGAATTCAATTCCTACTCAATGCTACTATTCGGTAGATGTCGCACTAATCAACTGTCAAAAATTGTATCTCTACGCTCTCTGTCTATCATTAGGCGTGTTTATTTTGTAAATGTATATACGATAGGACAAAAAAACGATAATCGGCGTTCGGAGCAGTTGAGATTTCACTGGCAAAAAAAAAACGTAACAATCGTCATACAAATCAACAAACTATAAACAAAAATTAAATAAAGGCAGATTATCAATATGAATAGTTCTTATTACCGATTTTCATATTAAACAAATTTATTTTCAGACATTAAGCATAAAGCATTAAGCGTAGAATAAACATTCTATCGGCGGTAGTGAGTTATCTTGGATGCTTTCGGCGATGAGTCCTTAACGTATACGCGATTCGTTTTTGTTGTATTTAACACGCAAAGCTTTTGACTTATCCCACATAGATTAACAAAAAAAAACACGTCTAATATCCAAGATAACTGACATTCTCGATTAATTCGTCTTTTACATTTATAGTTAAATCCAGGCGACAATAAATGGCGGTCTATGAGACTAAAAGCACTCGAAACTACTGTTCGATCTTGTTCGATGTAAACATGTAGTTCTACGAATAAACGCAAAAAAGTCCTGGCCTACGCATAGTCCCGGTGTGAACAAGGCCATAGTCTCAGGGGAAACTAAGCCATTGGCTGTGATACAGATAGATATTCAAGTAGACGGCTTAACAAAAAAAGTCATCAATGTGAAAAAAGAGTCATCTATCGGACGATAGGATGGATTACTCTCATGTGATAAACTCCACAAAGTTTTTTGCATACTTCTGCCTGTTAAGGAATCTAAGTATGCAATTCTTTTCAAGTAACTGGGGTGCATAAATTGTCTTGCATACTTTCGGCAGAAAAATAACTCGGATAGGTACTTGCTGCTTTATGTGGGTTTCTGGTTGCCTGGTAGTTCATGAGAATTTTAGGAAAAAATCGACGAGATTTTTTTTTCCAATTTGGCAAAGTAGAGTTTGGGGACCGAATGACTGACTATATTGGTATAAGAAAAAGCGTTTTTTTCCGTGGGGAAAACTGCCTTCGCTTTCCTTATTAAGTTCACTGATCTTCTTAAATCGAAAGAAGGGTGTTGTAAAAGTAAAAAGATGGTTTTATTATTTTATTATTAAATATTTATTTGTAGTTCCTTAATCTATGAAGTTACGATTTATTTATTTATTTACACTTTAAAATTGGGAGAAGGCTTAGACTACTGTACAAAAGCGGTGATTTTTACAAGTTAACACACAATTTTATCACATGGAACGTCGCTCTGAGCGAACCGTTTAGCAGGAGCACTAATCAAACTTTGACACCTCTAGTACCCCTGCTGCGGAACCGTTCACTTCGGTTGAACCAAACCCAGTTCTTCTCATTGAAATAGTCTTCGATTTCTTCGAGGGTCCTTCCCTTAGTCTCAGGTTGGAGCAAGTATGTCAGGATGGCGGCCATAAAGCTTGAAATGGCGAATATAAGAAATATTCCGCGCATTTTAACGGCTGCATTAACCACGGGAAAGGCCTTCGTCATAATGAACAGAGACAAATTGCAGGCAGAAAAAATTGCTCCAGCTGTCCTGCCACGTATCTTTGCTGGAAACAGTTCGCCAACCATTATGCCCGGCATGACCATCATAGGCGTGTTGCAAGCGATATAGCAAGTGAGGCAGGTTATGGCCACGTAAACGTCCAACGAGGTGTGCTCTCCGCCATGGCGATAGTACATGAAGACACTCATGACCAGGCAACTTAGACCCGACCCGACAGCGGATATGGTCGTAAGCAGTCTTCTGCGTACAACTAGCAAAACGAAGCATATTATAAGCGTGCAGACTGTGCGAACGACGCTTGTCAGTACAGCTGCATTTTTCGAGTCAATACCGCTTCCGATTTCCGAGATGATGTCAATGGCGTAGAAAACAACAAGGAAGGTGCCGGAGAACATTTGAAGCACAGTGAAGCCGATTACGAGGCAAAGTGGTTTAATAGCGACACGTTCACAGCAAAGGCGGAAGATATTCTCGTTAGTCTTGGATGTGGCCTTTTCGTGTTCTATACGTTCATGCACGATGGCAAGTTCCTTTTGCGCTATTTCTTTGTCGTTGCGCAGAAACCGAAGGGCTTTAAGTGCTTTTTCAGGTTGATTGTTGCGCGCCAACCATGTGGGACTTTCGGGAATGAGGAACAGCGCCACAGCCGAAAGAATGGGCAGACCGTTACCACACCAGGCCACTGTTCGCCAGTGTAAATTTGAACCAAGAACATATACGAAGAGGATTCCTAGGGAATATGAAAAAAATGGTGCTCCAATTAAGAGGCTGCGAAGATTTGGCTCAGCTGTTTCCGCTATGTACACCTGTGGAAGACAAGAAAAAAGGTTTGGCAAATTATTAAAGAACAAAAGGTAAAAATAAGCTTAATTTGGGATTGTGTTGCAAGACAAAAGGAAAGAAGAATATCCGTAACATTAGGAATATATACGAAATCGAAACAAGTGCGTATCTGGAGGCTCCTCCTTTTCAAGACTCATAAGGATAATAGATATGATATACGCAATGATAAAAAACGATTCCTCAGCATCTGGTAAAAATCCTGTTTAATTCACTAACAGAAAGATTCTTTTTCGTCCAGATACAGGATCAACTGTCAACATTACGCAGACTTCTCGGAGGAGTTCAACAAGGAGGAAAGGTCTCTCCTATCCTTTTCAACATCCTATCAGCACCCAGCCAGCCAACGACGCCCGAACAAAGACACTCCTCTACGCAGATGACTCCATCACATACGCTGCGTCATTAGCCCCGGGAATAGAAGCCGCTAGGGTAGAACAACACATAGCGAAGCTATGGGACTACTACAAGAAATGGGGACTGAGGATCAACAGCAGCAAGACAGAAGTAGGAAAGCTTTCGCAACGAGATGCCACGACACGAGAATAACGATGCCAGATGGTTAGGAGATTGCTCCGTAGCTCAAAACGAAGTACCTGGGGATAACCTTCAGTGAGCGATTCCACTTCCGGCGAAAAGGCTATTCAGAAAGCCAATTTCGCCCTTCATCTTGTGCACCCACTCCTAAAGAGTGGTTTGCATTAAAGCACCAAATTACTGGTCTTTAAGCAACTTATAAGACCAGTAATTACTTACGCCTTGCCAATTAGGTTTACGGTACCGCCAACATCAATGAAGAAAATTGAGATCTTGGAAAGGAAAATCCTCAGATCGTGCACTGGACTCTGGAGGAATCTCAACACGCTGAAATACTTCAGCAACACAACGCTGTACGAAAGCGCAGGGATCACACCAATCAAGGAATACATGCTGCAGCTGTCAAGAAAAATCAACGAAGGGTTAGCAAGCCACCCCAACGAAGAGATCAGGATCATCAGCAGGCAAGAAATTGAGCCAGCCCACAGGTACCTCAGCACACGAACAATCATCGATGAACGATCGATCAAGAGATCATCGACTGGACCTCGTTCTACACGAAAGCCAACAAAAACTACTACAGAGGTTAATACCCTGTATAATATTTTAAATTATTTTTCGTTTATTAAAACAACTCCCTCAGAGTCAATTTTCATAATGTTTGGAAAATTGGTTATAAAATCAATTATAGATTAAGCATATCATGTTCACAATTTTTGTAAAGAAAATTTAGTATTATATAAAATCACAACTGAAATACGTTGGGCCCTTATTGTTGAGCCAACAATATATAAATTGTAGTTATAAGTCTAGTTTTAAGTCAAAAATGTAAATATTAGATTAAATAAAAATAAAGCTAGATAGTAAAAAAATTGTTAATGATAAAAAACGATGGGTTATCCTGAAAGTTTCTCAGATTCGGCTTGAATCAAAATAAATGTGCCTAAAATAAAATTCGGAAATCGTAGAACAAAAACTAATCTTAAAGTGTATTTAAAACGGCTGTAAGTAAGTAAATGAATCTTGCCGGTAACTGGGATACGAAACTTAAATACTCAAGGAGTTTATGTTTGTAGATCAATTGTTACTAATATCCCTCTTTAGACTTAAAAAAAACAAAAAAACATTTAGGCTACTAGAGGAAGCCTGTCACACTGAATAAAAGGGGCAGTGACCGCAAAAAAAATTAGTTAAAGATATATAAAGAAAACACGATTACCGCGTTTGCTTATTCCACACAAGAGTGACTCAGATAAACGTAGTCGCCACTGCAATATTGATCGATTTCGTAGAGAATTCACTCACCTACTTCAGATTTGGTTCAGTTGAGATTTGGCCACATCCGAACTATGTGGTGACATGCATCTTTAAAGATGTTAAATGTTGCGTTATTACTTGTAGGATAATACGTCTTAAAAAAAAGAGGAGCGATATTTAAGAAATCCGATGGCTACGATTGGCGTTGAGTTTACACACTTTTCATATCTAAGAATTCTTGACAATTTTGTGACCGAAATAATAGCTTATTTCTTGTTTATTTCTGGCCAACAGACTAAAATTTTGTCGAGGGGGATTTGTTGCATTTAAGATACAAATTTCTATCCAGATACGCATGCATATCCGGTATCCCATGGCTTGGCTTCGTTAGTGAGGTCTACAATATTTTTTCGCCAGGACAATTTCTCGTATACTATATTTATAATCCCACGTTTCTGACTTAGGTATCCGTGGCACAGTGGCTATTGTGATGGACAGCTGAGCGTCTTTGTTCATGTCCGAGAAGGAACATTTGCCGTTTTTCAGGGCATAACCTCTCGCAAATATTTCGCAATTCCCAAATGCCATTATAAAACTTCTCTAGTTGTTGAGAGTCGGAAGTAAATAATTGTTTTAACCTCTGCAATCTGTGCAATAAAAACGAGGAAAACGCATACACAAAAATTGTGAAACACTTGATGCATGAAGAATTTTTTTTATCAATCCATCCCATCTTGAAATTGCAGAACTGTGCTTCCTATAAGTGGAAAAAAAGCTATTGAATTTTACGATTTTTTTCAAACCCTTCGCTAGTCTATTCATTTCATAGCCAGCAAATTTGGAAGAGGCGCCACTGTAGTCGTATACAGTTTTATTAAGGACCCAGAGAAGTATGAAAGAGACCGCAAAGGAAGAGGCAGCGAAGCAACAACATGTCAGGAAAGTCGTGCGAAACTTAGAGCTGCTTTAAATTTTAGGCTTTAAGGGAGTAAAGTAAAAGGCAGAAACTGGAGTTACAGCTATCCGACCGACTGTTCACCGCGTGCTGCAGAAGCCAGCCATATCCGCTTTAAAAATAATTCGAGAAAACCACAATTGAATGCGGCACGTAAAATCCAGCGGCTTAATTTTGCAAGAAGTCACATCATGTGGAATCGAGGGTGCCATACCGTCGTCTTTTCTGATGAAAAAGAAAATTTTATTTGGACGGACCTGGTTGATACAGACTTCAGAAACGAAGAAATACGTCTTTAAAGGCGACATAGCGGAGGAGGTGGTGTACTGGTATGGGGAGCAATAAGCTATTACGGAACTGTGGAGCTGGATTTCCAAAGCTCCAAAATTGCTGCAACCACTTATAAATCGATACTGGAAGTGCTTTTCCGCAGTTTTCGGAGATATTTGGTGGACAGCGGTGGACTTTTCAACACGACAATTCACCGATACACACCGCACGGACAATAAAAGCATGGATTCAGAACCAAAATGTTAAACTTCTTGAAAGGCGGCAAAATTCACCCGAAACGTGTGGGGCTGGCTTTCAAGAAAAATCTATGAGGGAGGAAGGCAATTTGTTGAAACGGAAGAAATTTCATAAAACGAGTCTGGTCCGAAATTTCGCTAGATTATTTGACAACACTCTTTGAATCTTTACACAGCAGGCTTGTTGAAGTGATTCAGCGATCGGGTACCCATTGCTAAAAATTACTACTACTCTTTGAATAAAACCATTTTTGTTTATATAAACAAATTTCGTATTTTTTTACCTTTTAAGTTGCCAACAGGTCAATCGAGACAAGAAAAAAAGTAAATTTGATGATGACCTTTTTGGGAAAAGCGCCCTTAAAGTTGCATTTATCAACTTACTCCCATTTTTTTATAATATAAATATAATATACTTCATTCCTTCGTTTGTTCGCTTTGCCCAGATAAGCGAAGGGTTAGAAAAATATCAAGTGAGACGGAGTGTATCTAGTCCATTTGTTATTGCCCATGTGCTTATATCATGGTATTGATTATGGTCTGAATCGACATCGTTCGCGTAAGTTTCGTGTACATAGAAAAGGTGTTGGGCTCAAAAAGGTATACTCACCGCCTTGTGACACCAAAGCGAACTGATTGTGTAAAAAAAAAAATATTGTCCTGCCTACTTATAACTACCCTGACAGATTGAAATTGATTTTAAATATATTTTTTTAAGTTTATTTTAACAATTTGTATATTACTTTTAACGTTTTGCTTTAGAGATTTTTCAGTTCTAAAACTTTTCTATAGACACTAATTTAATACATATCTCTTACCATAACAAGCGTTCGCAAAAACTTCCGCTACGACAGACCGTCTTATTTAAATGGGATAATTTATAGCGTATGTTCATTCTTAACGTACATTGTAAGTATTGGTGAAAGGACTTTTGAAATAGGATGTGTTGTTCCGAAGATTACATACAAACTTACAAATATCAGCTCTTTAAAATTAAAAAGTTTCTAACAATACTTAGTTTTCGCTGGAGGACAGGTTGATTTAGCGTATTTCTATAAGAATTTAATCCAAATATAAGCCCACAAGACTTATCAGTCAATTCAAAAATCCAAGCGTCTCATCAATCTAAGGAATAAAAGTCTGGTTAAATCTTTCGCGTAGCGCATATTCAAGATCAAGTTCATGTAAAGATCCGGATCCGACTAGTCTCATTTTTCCACACTTGATTGCCACTGACGAAGCAAAACTTACTATTATGCCTGCATGAGAAGCCCAACAATGGCGTATGCACTCAGACGTGCGTCGTGAACGAACGCGGATTAAATCATTTTCTTGGTCAAGTCAGAATTATAACGTCATTGACCGTGATCTAGCTCCAGCTTTTCCATCAAACGGGCATTAAATCCGAGCATCCACAGGCTTTATTCTCAATTGGTAATCATCCGCGTGCGGTTCCTGATTCATAAATCATTTACTAAATGAGTACTTGTGTATTTTAAGTATGTTTTCCATTTCTAGAAGACCCAGAGGCGCCTTGAACTGCTGGACACATCAAAACGGTTCACGGCTTTTAACTAAATCATTCTAAATTTAACGCCACTATTCAGCCTCTCAAAGCACACGTTTGACAACTACCCATATCCATTAAAATAAAAATTACTCGACACCCCTTAATCGAATCAAGTCAAATCCGATTATCCATGGCTTTGTGAGCGATTCAAATCGTTTAAGAAAGAGTCCAATGAAAGAAACTCAGCCCAAATCCGAGCCACCCTCTTCCAAACAAGGTCTTCCAGTTGGAGTGTGCAAAAGCCTACGCGGAATTAGTCATCCTTGCCCCCTACATCTTGAACTCACTGTGACGATGTTTGTTCTTGTCATTTGGATTACACCGTGTCGCGGGGATGAGGATTCCAATACAGTTGGACAGCCGGAGCGGAAAAGCCTGAATCATTTGTTTTGACTGCTCTTCTGTTACCGGCTGATTGTCGAGCGTTTGTGTCTTTTTATTTTGTTTCTTGGTTTGACGTGTGCGCGTTCGCTCTTTATGGGCGTAATAGTGTCCCGCCAATTGAAGCTGCCGGAAGATAATTTATGAGCGAATTGACCATGACACAGTTTTGGTCTTGCTCTCTTCCAGTGAATTACTACGTGCTTTGTACGTGATATGATCTACGATGCGTAGAAAGTCGCTGGTAGTAGGTCAGGCTCTAGTGGTTTCTTTCGGGTCAGACTGTCTTAAAAGAATGTAGGCTCTTTTAAGAATGATCTTGAAGTATTTGAGGATACATGCTTTTGATAATATTTGCTGAGCTGGGGGACGTTTGTTGACCGCGGAACCAACCAATTTATTGATAAGGTTGCTTTGATTTGGTTTAACTTGAGTGGTGATCATATCTGATCGTGCCGAATGAAAATATTTGTTTTCCTTTCGATAAACTCGTACTTGTTTGCTTGGAAACAAATCGGTGTCAAGTTTAACCGACTTAATGAAATAAGTCTGAGGGCTTGATATCACAGTTAAAGTAATTCAAGTTAATGTACATAAATAGATAGTGCTAGAAACTGTGGACTCGTTTGCTGTTTTTTTTATGAATAATACAAATTCTGTTGTTCTCTAGATTTAAAATTAAAGCTAGCAGTTCAGTGGTGCTGGACGGATTGAAACCTAAGCTAGTGCAGTTCTTATCATGCTGATTCCATTTTTCGAGCATGTGCAATCGCTTGATGCTCATATCGAAATTTCAATGCCCACGATACGAAGTTTCGGAGTCGGATCCAAATAGTTGAACTAGAAAAAAAAACAAGATTTTGAAGAGCAATACTTTTTCCATTTGTGTTATGAATGTGCCGCCTTAGAAGACGTACTGCTTCCTCGTTGAAATATACCAGAAAATACGTTTTCTTTATCAGCGTAGTGTCGGACATTCACAAATAAAATGTTGGAATGCTTCATCGTTTTCAAGGAGTAACCGACATTCATTTTTCGGCACAAGTTCATTTTGTTTAGGTAGATTCATGCAGCTCGTTAGCTTTCTTACATCTTCCTTGTCAAGATTGAGGATTTCCTTGTAGAAATGAGGTCTTATCAATTGCTTGTATTGCCTAACACCTTCCCCATTTGTCCAGTGGTCTAGGCGAAATTTGATTTCCGTTCTTGTTGTTGTTGCCCAATTTACACTACAAAATGTTTCTGGACCTATTTCATCTGTAGATTCGTTTCTTCGTTTCCTGCAATCCACTTGTGTCCAGGGACCCAGCCCAGCTTCGCTTTATTGTGGCTGCCAAGGGAGTGCAGTGTATCGCAGCAACATTTAACATTTTTAGAGTTCATTCGGTTAGATGATTATGTCCTGAGTGTGAAAAGATTTGGATTCCAGCGTTTTTAATACCCTTAGGAGATTATGTCTGGAGCAGGATTCAATGGCGTAGATTTCAGCTTGAAGCATGGTAGGACCTGAACCCATTTCTACACTCTTGTGTTGGGACCAAAGAATCCAAAATCGATTTTTGATCCGTCTGAAAATCATACCAAACTTTTGGGGTCTAGTGTAGGAAGACCATTGGACCAATGTGTTTGATGGCGTATCTGATAGCTTTCTTCCTAATGAAGATGGGCAATGGAGTTAGCCCTACTTTAACTTCTAGGTGCGCTTAGCACTTCCTATTCCAAGATATGGAACCCTTATCAATTTTTGCAACTTAATAACCATTGACTATTGGAGAGTTTTTGACCACCAAACGATGACGGCATAAGTGATTATGGATCCCGCCATCATTTTGTACAACCAATGTATAATTTTGGAAAACCCGAAGTCCAGCTGTATAAGCGTCTGCTGGCTCACAGTGCTCTTGAAGCACGCTCTTTGGCTATGTGTCCGGAATAACTTCAAGATATTTGACCTCGCTGGAATAGACTTGTGTGGTGTTGTTTACCACTATGGGTTCATGGTTGACTCGTGTCTTCCTTGAGAATGGCACTACAACGATTTTACTGCGATTAATCGCTAATTCTTCTGTATCATACCATTCTACACTCTTAAGTTATGCACTCTGTATGACAATAGATACTGTCGTGTCGTGTTTACCCCTGATAATCATCGCCAGGTCATCAGCAAATCCTATGGTGATGAAACCATATCTTTGAAGATCTGCTAACAGTTTGTCGATAACTGTTGATCATAACAAAGTGGAGGGAGCTCTGCTTTGTGGGCACCCCATGGCTGCAGATAAAGAAACCAGCACTCATCCAGAAGAGGAAGTAATAGAAAGACTTTTCAGCATGGCCCTGATCCATTGGTCGATTCTTCGACACCTCTGGTTCTGATCGCTCTTGTGATCGAGTCGAAAGCAGTGTTATCGAAAGCGCCCTCGATGCCCAGGAAAACACATAGGCCAATTTCTTTTGAATCGAGTGTGTACGAAACTCTGCGACACATTAACCTTGTGACAAACTTCCCTGTCGTACTGCTTGAATTTGTTACGCGAAATATTGTTGAAATAGGTGTTATTGATGAAACTCGGTGACATATTCCAGGATTTCATACGAGTAGTTTGAAATTCTGATCTTTCGTTGACTCGACTTGCTGGATCGATTAGTCCTTTTTTTACTTTTTGAATGCATTTTTTTTTATTTTCTCATTATAATTTCTTAGACACTAGACAAAACGCTTAAACTAGCTTATATAACTTAATTTTATTTACTTAAATAACTTACTGGCCCTTCGCGGGCGCTCTAAGCTAAACCTAGTACTATATTCTATGTCTTTCGACTTAAACAAACTAATTTTATTAATTTTACTATATTTACAACTATTAAACTAAGAAAATTTTCAAAAAAAACTTAGTGGTCGGACATTTTTAATTCTATATCTAAAGCTTAAAACTACATTAAAATTACTTAGAATATATACTTAAAACTATGTATGTATAAATATAAAAATAAATACATACGCCTAAAAATCCACGAAAATATATAGAACATAAATATATATATAATTTAATATATATATAATATAATAATATATATTTTCCTAACTAATCCTACTTACGCTAAGAAAACTTAAGTCTATGTAAACCGGCCAAAGCATTAACAGGAGCTTCCAGATGGGAAGTTAAAAGGAAAAGAGGCCGACTTTGCTCCATAATTTTACCTGACTTTGAAGGGTGTTGACGACAGAGTTCCCTATCAATTTTCAAATAGCCACCAAAATTTTTGGTGTTGCTTCTGTGCATCTATCATATCGCGGGTTGACACCGCTCTGCTGAACCTGAGACAATCTTCGGAACTGTGGGCGATGTCTGGATTGTAATCGAGTCGCCTGTCTACACCTGAACGGGCGATGTGGAAGATAAGCGGCATTGCCCTACTATTCTGTATCAAACCTTTTGAATCGAAGTAGAGGAAGGCCTCCGGAGGGACAAAGCCACTAAGGCGATCACTCTCATGGTACAAATCATTAGGGTAGAAAGCCCCGGAGATCAGGTTGTTGATCGAAGTCATTGCCCTTGCAATGTGTCTTCGAATTAGCTTAATAAGGAAATTATCCACTCTGATCAGGTTGGCCCCATTGTAAAGGACCTCATTGCGATAGAATTTTTTGTATTGGGACTCTGGAGTTCTATATAAACGAAGACAAGCCCTGAGACATTGTCTTTCAAAAACCCGAATCTTTTCCATCGAATTTGCTGTCACGTTGAACCACACTGGACAGCCATAAGCAATCATTGGCCTGACAAGTGCCATGTAGCAGATGACTTTCACCCTGGCATCGAGTTGGCTGCTATAAAACAGTCTCTTTGTCATAGCAAAAGCCGCTTTGGCTCTGGCTAGAGCTACATCTATATGTTTATTAAAATACAGATATTGGTCGAGCCAGAGCCCTAGGTATCTGACTACACTTCTGTTTGCTAATGGCTACCCATGTTGTCCCACGTTCAAGAATTTTCGCTAATTCTTTCTTGTATCCCAAGAGGCCCTTGACAGTGGAGTCCTGAAGAGAATAGTCTCCGATTTCTGGTAGTTAATCTTCAACTTCCAGTCGTCACAATAACGCTGGATTTTATCAAAGTCACATTGCAAGTTCAATCTGATATCCTCAATCTTCGGTCCTGATCTGTACGCAATCAAATCGTCTGCGTACGCTATGGCATGGTGAAGAGAACCTACAAGATCAATCGTGAAAATGCTGAAAAGTATCGGAGAATTAACCGCACCTTGTTGCAGACCTCTTATTAACTTAAAAATACAAATAGAAGTAACATTGCCATTCTTCACAACGAACCGTCTATTGGTAAGCATATTATAAAGCATGTACAGTAGTGGTTTGCTTATGCCAAGCCTGTTCAACTTGTAAAAGAGCGCTTCTAACCAAACAGTGTCGAAGGCCTTCTCCAAGTCAACCAGACAGGCACCCGTGCATTGTTTCTTAGCTTTGTACCATTGGACATCTGAAACCAGTTTAGACGCGGCATGTATGCAATCATGCCCCGCTCTAAAGCCGAATTGATTATCTGGAATTATATTTTTGTCCTCTACCCACTTAGTCAAGGCTCTATTGACAACTTTTTTGAAAACTTTGCTTATTGTCGGAAGGAGACTAATTGACCGTAGATTTGCCGGATTGGAGTTATCTTTACCCCTTTTTGGGATAGGCTGTACTATTGCTGTTTTCCAGTGCTCCGGATAATGTGCATTATTCAGTGCATTGTTAAACAGTATAGTGAAAATGTCTATAGCTTCCGGAGGGAGATGTCGAAGCACAATGTTTGGTATTCCATCTATTCCTGTAGATTTTTTCTTCTTTAGTGATTCGAAAATCGCTTGAAGATCTGCCTTGGAAATGGATGGGGGATTTTCCCTATCATCAGCGAAGGCATTATATGCCAAATTATCGTCATTGAACTCAGTGAAACCTCGGTTCTCTGATCGCCATTGTTGTATATCATTTCGAAGGTAGAAGTTGTGGAAAAGGACACGATTCTCCAAGTCGCGGTTTTGGCCAATGCAAGCATTTGCCTTATGTACTTCCTGAAAGGTCGCTCCTATAACCTCAACTTTTTCCTGCGGATCTTCAATCACAAAAAAGTTTTCATCATCAGCGGCGTTTATCGGATCTACGCCTGCTGTCAGTAGTATTCGTTCTGTTTCTGTAGTTCGAGAGATTTTAAGACACGGAAGAACGTTTTCATTGTTTTGCCGAAAAATTTTATTTATTTGTGGGAACATACTCGGGTTGTTGCACTTTACCGCGCGAATTTTGTTGTTCCAGTACAAATTAACTGATTTTCTGTAATTATCTTTAATCAGTTTTTGAATATTTTTTAACAACGACTTCAGTGTCCTAATCTCCGCGTTTTGTCTATCGGTAAATTGTCTGTACAAACGTTTTAGTCGTGACAGGAGTTTACTTTTTTGTTTGTGAAGTGCGTCAGTTATTGTGTTGCGGTATATGTCGATGTTGTCAGTTTGTGGAAATTTTGGTATCGTTCTTTCCATAGTTAGTTTGATGGTCTCGTCCATCTGTTTAAGGAAATTATCTATCTCCTCGTTTGAAAAATTTCTATTGGACGGTGTATTGAGCGGGCTGGAGGATATTGTTTTTGTTAAAGTTGTAGAAAAGCGTGTCCAACGCGTCCTACTATAATCGTAAGAGTACGTTTGGACAAACTCATCTAACTCCGCAACTTCGTCAGGAATTGTTATTTCGGCGCAAAGTCCGCAATGGTCACTTTCATATACAAATGTTTTCAAACAGTTAACAGTCCGTCGATCTATTCCAGTAAGATTAAGTCTTGTGTCAAAAAGCATTAGATCTAGATATGAGCCGCTGCTCGGAAAAGACGGACTACATGTCGCTTTTAAATCGAGCCTGTACTCGACATTGTGCAGATCCCACCAATTGAATAATGAGTTCCCTCTGGTATTAGAAGTATTATTTCCCCAATTACTGTGTTTGGCATTTAAATCTCCAGCCAAAAGAAAATAGTTTTCCTCTGACTCAAGCTGTAGAAATCTAAAAAGTGTCTCGAGTTCTGTGATAAAAGAAGTAGGTTGAGTAGCTTCAGGAGCATAGGCAGCAATCATGTACATCCTATTTCCACTACGGAGATGGATACACACAATGCAGGCCTCTAGTTCGCGGAAACTCCGCACTTCAGCACTGTACACTGCTTTAAAACTTAATCCTTTTTTAATAAAGATTGCAACACCGCCTCCCTGCGAGTCGGGCCGGTCTCTTCTTATAATAATGTAATTGTTATGCCTCAATTTATGTCTTTTGTTTAGTTTAGTTTCGCTAGCCAAAAGAACATCAGGGGCGTGGTCTTTAAGGAATTTAAAAAGTGCGGCTCGTTTCTCGACACTTACGATTGAATTAACATTTACTGCCATGATCTTTAAGGGTCTTCTCATCAACGTACTCATTACGGTTGAAGGGGCGTTAAGCTCGGAAGAAGGGAGTAAATATGGTTTACCCGTGTTGCCTGATCTTGTAGTTGCTGTTGCATACGACTCATCTGTGCTAGTATAGAGAGCAAGACAGTCATGGATCGATTAGTCCGTTTTGCGTGGTGTACAACCGCTTTAAACGTTCACATAATACAATAAGATTACATGGATAAAATGAAGTTACTTTCATTAAATGTTTATGGCATTTATTTTAGGTGGGAAGTGATAAATTTAAATATTTTTAAACAAAAGGGATAATGATTAAACGCTTTGCATTTATTGTAAAATTTAAATGCGTTCAATTCGGAGTGCTCTATTCGCCATTTAATATCATGAAATACTAACTTGTTTTGTTTGTTTGAAGATTGCTTCATTACTCTACTGTCAGTGATAAGTCACGAACGTAGAGCTGCAAGCATGGCATGCAAATAGAGTTACCACTTCAGCACACCCACCTACTTAGACTGTTATCACTGTTCGAGTATTCCAACAAATTCCAACAAACACTTGCTCTAGGATTCCATCCTGAGCCACTGATTTAATCCGATTCAAAGGGAAGCGCTTAACCAACTGTGCCACCCAAGCAGCGGCCTAGTCAGTTTCCGTCGTGGACATTAAAATTATTCCTGAGAGCATTGTTAAGCCGAATTTTTATTAAGCTTTAACGCTGATTTGTATTCCTTTACATTAAAGTGATTTAGTTGTGGTATTATGATGATCTTGTGTTAAAAGTCTCATTAACTGCTTTTATATGTTTACAATCTTTCAAACCTGATGAACGTGATTTACCTAAAGTGCTTTATCTTCACGTTACTTGAACTCAATCAAACTCGAACTGGTTTGTTTTAATGCTAAACCGGCTCTGGAATACTTTATATCAATTGCCATTTTACTAACAATCAGGTCGACAACCATGCAAAGCAGATATCTAATCAAATCTAAGAGACTAGCTAAAAATACTATACTTCTAATCTAACAAGTCTATCAATCACATTCATAGCTCATTAACAGAAAACAGACTGACCTTACCCTAGTTGGAACACGAATTTGAATTTTTCTTACCTGAGCGGGTGCACCCAGAATTCCAACAGCACATCCAGTGATGAAACGTCCCGCCAAGATCATGTGATACGAGTGTGACATTGCCATCAAGCACCAGCCGACAAGAATCGGAACCACGGACATCAGCAGCGTTGTTCGGCGTCCAAAGTAGTCGGCACAAGGTCCCGATACGATAGCACCCAGTGGTGTCGCCAAACTGTGAACACTTGCTAAGAAATGAAAGAAATAAGTTGTGCTTTCAGGAGCAGCACCTTATCCTTACCAATCCATGATCCCATATCGACATCAATGGTAAATGATGCCGTCGAGTTATACAACTGTGGAAGTAGAACTGCTGAATACCCGATTGGCATTCCACAAGCGGCGGACAGCAATAATATAGCAGATGTCGCAATGATCTAGGGGAACAATAAAAGTGATCAATGAAAGTGTAAGTTGTTGTTCTTTATAAATTTTAAATATTGACACATCAATCCTTCTGTTGTCAGTACAGTCAATTAAATGTTCATTCAAACTCGACCGAGCTGTGGTGTCTGTATTTTTGACAACCAATTGAGGTCAATTGGAGTGTTTGGGTTCAGCAATTTTAGATCTTAAATTGAAATTGAAACCTGCCCCAGTTGGATGTGATTGAATGAGTTGTTGTAATATACAAATATATGTGTCAAGAAAAACGTGGTTATGACATGTCAAATCATATGTTGTTACAAACAGACAATGTGGAACTCGTAAGGGACTCAGTGGTTTATATGGTTTAAGAAGTGACATTAAACAATTACTACTGTGTCCAAAAAATAAGGTGACATATGAATTTAAACTGCGCGCGTCGAAGGATTTGGAAATTTTTCTTTCTTTTTAGGTTGGTAGTACTGTCAGTGTCATCTATGTGAAATTTCATGTCAAAATATATTCATAGTGTTTGAGATACGCGTCGTTTTGTGAGCTGCTAAAAGTGAGTTTTTCGTTTTTTGCGATGTCGAAATTTATTGAGCAAAGAATTTGCATTAAAAGTTGTTTACGGAATCAATTTTCTGCTGCGGATACGTTGAGGATGGTGCAGAAAGCCTTTGATGATGAAGCTATGTCTAAAAAAAATGTTTACAAGTGGTATAGTGATTTCCAAGCCGGCCGTGAACGTGTCGAAGACGAAGAGCGTTCTGGGCGACCATCAACCTCAACCGATGAAGCTCACGTCCAACAAATCAAAGATTTGGTGTTGAAAAACCATCGATTAACGATTAGAGACCTTGCTTGTGAAGTTGGCTTATCGAAAGCCTCAGTCAATACCATTTTGAAGGATGCTTTGGGCCTCAAGCGCGTCAAATCTCGACTGGTACCGAAAACATTGAATTTTTTGGAAAAAAGGCGTCGCGTTGAAGTGTGTTAAACAATGCTTTCCGACTACCAGGATGTCATGAAACGCATTATAACTGGCGATGAGACTTGGATCTATGCTTACGACCCCGAAACAACCGATCAATCGAGCGAATATCGTGCCAAAGGAGAGCCGAGACCAAAAAAACCGCGCCAAAGTCGCTCAAAAATCAAGGTCATGTTGACTGTTTTCTTCGATTATCGTGGTGTTGTGCTTTATGAATTCCTTCCAACCGGCCAAACAGTCAACAAGGAATATTGTTTGAACGTTATGCGTCGTTTGCGTAACGCTATCCGCCTTAAAAGGCCGGAATTGTGGAAAGGCAATTCTTGGTTTTTACACCACGATAATACACCATCCCATACCGCACTCGTAATTCGTGATCATTTCGCCAAAAACTCAACCCATATCGTTCCGCAACCACCGTATTCACCTGATCTGGAGCCGTGCGACTTCTGGCTGTTCAACAAGCTCAAAAGACCGCTCCGGGGACACCGTTTTGATACGATAGAGGAGATTCAAGCCGCAGCGAAGACGGAACTGAAGGCCATCCCGGAAAGTGACTACAACCAGTGTTTCAAAGATTGGAAAATCCGTTGGCATAAGTGCATTGCATCGGGAGGGGATTACTTTGAAGGGGATGAAATTGATTTGGAAGAATAAATAAAGAATTTTCAAAATACCTTATTTTTTGGACACAGTAGTATGTCCTTTTTCCGCCTGTACGAAACACGAATTCGGCCGGAGAAGCTTTTCCATCACTCTCGGAGGATTTTTAATGAGTCGCAGGACCAGAACAAAAAGAAAGAAACAGAAAAGCTCAGGGGCCCATTAATAGTTCTTTAAATATGCCGTTTTTTTTATTTATTTTTATTTGTTATGGTGTGCTCTTTCGAGGTGTTCCCGGCTTTATGGCTGTCGCGTCTTGCTACTGAACGAATGGTCCCAGGTTTTTCACGACGCACCTCACACAGTTGTGATCGGCTTCATCTTTGCAAGCAAACCAATTTGGTTTTTGGGATACGCAGCATACTCTTGACATAATTTTATTCTTCTTGCCTACTCATTTGCAGTACAAAACCATTATATTTCATTGGACCGCCACGATAAATTTAGTCAACTTATGATTGATGAGCAAACTTTTCACCCATAAGTTTGCACACATAAACGCAAATCAATATTTTTTCCATTCCAACATTGGAAATCATAGCAGGAAAATTAGGGTTGGATTGGAGGAAATGCACCTTCAAAGATGTTATCACTTTATAAATTTTTGTGATTTTATATTCAATATGAAGGTCATAATCATGGGGATTCTCGAGATCACAATGTTGCCGTCCAACAAAGCAGTGACGTCGCACCTGAAGAAAAGAGCATCTACATATGCTTTTCTTCATCTTGGCAACTTCGAAAGCAATCGTTGGAGGCGATGTTCAGACTCACGGCCACTGGGACAATGGGACAATATTACGTCAGGACACCCCTCACAATGCGTTACTAATTTTTACTCAAAGCCAAGAGGCCATTAGTAGTTGTTCTGTTAATTTCCATATTCTATTTGGTTCTGTCTCAATTCAATACACTTTGTTGTATAGGATGTCACCTGTTTATATGTTTTGGTCCAAGTGTCGATGTTTTTCTTCTTGACTGTCTTTTTGTTTTTTGGTAACCTGGTGGCGTTCGTCGAGATCACTTGAAAGTTGTATCATTCGATTTAATCATATGTTTTCATGGGGTTAATTTTATTTTTTAACATTTCACTAAAGTACTTTTCAATGAATGAAAGAACATGGTGCCGGCAGTGAAACATGCCAGACAGGCTCAAAACATGCCACCATGACGATATTGATGAAGCTATGATCAAATGGGTAACCGTAGCTCATAATAAAAATTTACCGCTTTCAGGAATCAGAAAAGGCTAAAGAATTCGCGAATGCTTTGGGTCATTATGATTTTTTATCTAGTGAAGGTTGGTAAGATAAATTTAAGAAAAGACGTTCCAGTGTCCAAAAAACGATTTGTGGTGAAAGTGGTGTACCGGACTCGGTTACTGGAGATCATTATCCTAAAAACGTGTTTCCCGGTTAAATAAAAAATTACATTTTAAATTCTTCAGAAAAAAGTGTATTTTTTAATTTTTTTTACAAATAAGACACTAGCGTTTAAAATTGAGAAATGTTTTGGCGAAGAGAGTATAACCGCTATGATTGGCAGCAATTTGACTGCGTCGGAAAAGCTGAAATAACTCGTTATTGAGAAAGCAAAAAACCCGCGCTGTTTTAAGAGTATCAAATCACTTGATATGGATTATGAAAGCAACAAAAGGGCCTGGATGGAAAGATTGAGATATATGAGTAATGTAGATGTAGAAGATAAATTTAAAAATATCAAACTTGCATATTTTGCTTCAAACATGACCTCGCTATTACAGTCAATGGATCCGGTTGTCAAATTTACACCACCATTAGAGAGAACGGATTGTTTCAAAGGTAGTGAAACTACTTAATTTCATTAGGGAGCTGATTAACTTAATTAGGGAGCTAAGTAAAACATGGAACGTGAATGTCAAAAAATAAATAATTGCTAATTGTTTCCGGAATGCAGATGAATTGCTACAATACTGGAATAAAGAAGATTTTCTTCCACTTCACGATCGAAAACTATGTTAATTTTGATAAAAGTACATGCGCAATGGATAACCATACTGAGGATGATATCTTAAAAAGCGTTATAGAAAGTTATGTGCCTGGAATAAAATGTAATTCAGTCGCAAGATTTGAATTGTTTCTCGAAAGCCCGAATCTTTTCCATTAAGCTTGCTCCCACGTTGAGCCACACGGGACATCCGTAGGCAATAACAGGCCGAATGAGGGCCGTGTAGCAGATCGTATTTACCTTGGCATCGACTTGACTGTTGTGAAACAGTCTCTTTGTCAAACTTAAGGTATAGGAGTTTGGGTCTCATCAGTAGACTACTCTTTTTTCGGTGTAGTGCGTCGATTGTAGCGTTTCGGTATAAATAAACATTGTCAGTCAGCTCGCTCTTCGGTATAGTTCTGTGCATTGTTCGTTTTAAGATGGACGACAGTCCACCGCGCCCTACTGTTATTGTAAGAGTGCTCCTCCAACTCCACAATCTCGTTGGAAATCGTAACTATGGCACTAAATCTGCGATGGTTACTGTCCCACACGAATGTGTAAAGGCTGTTAATTGTTTGTCGGTCCATGTCGTTCAGCTGCAGCTGAACGTCAAATAGCATAAGATCTACGTAGGAGCCTGATCTGGAGCAAGACGGACTATCCGTCGCTTTTAAATCGAGTCACCCCACCACACTATTCTTACCCCACCAATTGAACAGTATGTTCCCTCTAGTATTTGGTGAGTGATTTCTCCAACGCCTATATTGGTTTTATCTGAACAATTCCAATATTTCGAGATTTGTTCAAGGATGAAAAAAACCTTGACGCTATGTTTACCTACCAGTACAGGTAATGAACATCATAAGGAAGGTTATTGGCAAAAGAAGGCAGCTATAACGCAGGTCCTCTTAGGTTTTGTTGAACATCCTTAGGAGCAAATCATTGCGCTGTCTTGTGGTCTGTGTTTGAATTGTAAACGGAACAAGGCAATTAAACCGTTAAACCTACTTTATTTTATCTCCGTGGTTTCAATCTTACTAGACAACCGCAAGCCCATACAGCAATCATATTTTCTAATCAAAATAACGTTAAACGTCATAAGGGATAGACTAATCTATTTTTATCTTTCGCTGATTCATGGTGAACCCAAACTATTTGTTATTAAATTGCGGATTAATTAAAAGAACAAAAATCATTCATCAATTTTAAATCGCGACATTATTGTAAAAAGCTTTGATAAGCCGAACGACAAAATTAATCAGTTATCGATCAAATCATTTATAACACCTTTGAAGAGAGTGGGTATGGATTGTTTTTTAAGAGAACATGACTGTGGAACGAATGAAAACAACACCAACAAACAATTGAGAAATTATAAGAGTCGGAACGAATGAAAAGCGGGATACACAAGATTGATGTCATAAGAGTTTTATTGTTTGCGCCGATTCATGACTGTATTCAAGGCTGAATTTGGTGGACCTTAATTTATATCCCATATGGTCTAGTGGCTAGGATATCTGGCTTTTAGGTCGTTCACAGACCTTCAGTGGAGAAAGACGTGTTTCGACTTTTAGAGTGAAACCAGTGAAAGTGTTTTTTTCAAGTGTTAACTTTGCTGCTGCACTGATAACTAACCAGCCGGTGCAGTGGTTGTGTGTCGGACTCTTGATCCGCACGTTAGGCGTTCGAATCCCAGCCGGGGCAATAAAATTAAATTTCATTCGTTGTTAATTTTCATAACTGAAATTAATAACACAATCTCAGTCAGATCGAAATGAGTGAGCGACAGTCGTCGCCTCACCAATCTGGGGGAGGAGCGGGGAAGGCATTGCCTGACCCAAAGCCGCCACCACCACCGTTGTCGTCATCATCATCGATGACTGGGAAGAGGAGGAGGAGGGTAAGACCGACTCCAAACCTCGTAAAGCGCCCGTCCCTATCGGCTTCAGCTGAAAAGCTGCCGACTGGAGCTGGGGAACGGGCGCCAACAACAACAACAACGGCAGCAGCAGCAACAACAACAACAACAGCAGCAACAATATCAGCAGCAATACTTAAAGTCGCAGCGGAACAGCAAGCGACGACAACAACTGACGAATTCCCGTATGTCTCCGACGGTGGCGAAGGCCGCTACACTGGAGACAGTAACAGTTTCATGTCTCTGGCGGCCTCGGAGACCGACGACGAGGATGACGAAATTGGCCAACTTGAAGCATTGCTTAAGGCCGTGAAGGCAAAACAGTTGGCACGGCGCGCCAAAGAACGCCAAATACAACAGCAGCTGGCAAATACCAGCCGAAATACGGCACCAGCTCAGCAACAACAACAAACACAGCTGCCTAAGCAGCAACAACAACAACCAAAACTGCCAAAGCAGCAAAACAAACAAGAGTTGCCAAAGCAGCAGCAACAATTAGAGCTGCCGAAGCAGCAAAATCAGCAGCAGCAAAACCAGCAGCAGCAACAAAAACAACAGCAGCAGCAAAAACAGCAGCAGCAAAAACAACAGCAGCAGCAGAAACAACAGCAGCAGCAGAAGACAGCGAGGACGAAGGTGCCTCCGATCAACACATATAAGATGGAGCTGAAGGACACGATAAAGATATGTAAGTCGGCCATTGGCGAAAATTTTATAATAAAAAGATTGAGTAATGACAGGCATGCTATCCACTGCTTCACAGTGGAGCACCATAAGTTAATTAAACAATTATTAGAGAAAACGACGACGGAGTTCTTCTCATTCACTCCCAAAAGTGAGCGTTTGCAGACAATGCTCCTTCGTGGTTTAGATTCGTCCACCGATCCCGAGGAGCTCCTTCAAGAGCTTCAAGCGAAGGAATGTGACGATCTTAAGTTCGTCAGTGTTAAGCCTTTCACTACAGCAAAGGCCCGAAGGGAGAATCGGAAATTACCGTTCTTCCTGGTCCAGCTGACCCCCAACAGCAAAATAGATAGTCTGAGGAAAATTAAAGTCCTAGACTATCAATGCATTAGTTGGGAAAAATTAAATCGCAGCGATAACATTTTACAATGTGTTCGCTGTCAGAGGTTCGGGCACGCCGCTGCGAACTGTCAAATGCAGTTTCGGTGCGTTAAGTGTGCATTGAACCACAAAGCAGAGGAATGTCCGCTAGGGAAAGATAGGGTTGCTGATAGCACGACTCTCAAGTGCATTCTATGTGGTAACTCGGGACACACCGCTAACTATCGGGGTTGTTCCAGGTACCAATTTGTTAGGAAGATAAATCTGGCTCGCCAACAGAAGGTGGAGGTCAAGCGCCCACCTGTTCCCAAAACTCCAGCCGTAACTCCCAATGTGACCTATGCCCAAATGGCGGCCGGTCAGAGGAGTACGGTACAACAAGCACCAAAGGTTGCTCCTCAGGCCTCACGACCTGGAGCACCTAGTGGTGATGCTGATCTGCTGGCTATTTTGCTTTCTATTCAGGGGCAAATTAGTCAGCTGCAACAGCAAATACAGGAACAGGCGACACGCGTAGATCGTATCTACACTCTGTTGCCGAGTCTAACGCGCCTCCAGTCGTAATGTGTTCGCTGGTGGAGAAACCCTTAAAGATCCTTTCAGTGAATGTAAATTCGCTAATAAATATCGAACGAAGAGCTGTACTCTTCAAGTTGTTAGAAGACCAAAGTCCCGATGTTCTTCTGGTTAGCGAAACCAAGCTCTCTCAGAGGCACAATTTGAGGCACAGTCAGTATCATATCATAAGAAGAGACAGACCCAACTCCAATGGAGCTGGTGGCGTCGCTATCTTTATTAGGAAAAATCTGCGTTTTAAGGTTATGTACAGCGGTGAAGTGCGTAGATTCCAGGTGCTAGAGGCTTGCATCATATGCATCCCCCTCCGTAGTGGGAAGAGGCTGCATATGATCGCAGCCTATGCAACTGAAGCTACTCAACAAACCTCTTTTATCTCAGAGCTCGAGACACTTTTTCAATACTTACGTCTGGGTTCGGAGGAGAATTATTACCTCATGGCCGGAGATCTAAACGCCAAACATAGTAATTGGAGAAATCATTCACCAAACACTAGAGGGAACCTACTATTCAATTGGTGGGGTCAGAATAGTGTCGAGTATCGACTCGATTTAAAAGCGACGGATAGTCCGTCTTATCCCAGATCAGGCTCCTATATAGATCTTATGCTGTTTGACGAACGGATACAGCTGACTGACATGGACCGACAGACAATAAACTGTCTTCACACATTCGTGTACGACAGTGACCATTGCGGATTTAGTGCCGTAATAACGATTCCCAACGAAATTGCGGAACTGGAGGAGTATGTCCAAACGCATTCTTACAATTACAGTAGGACGCGGTGGACACGCTTCTCCCGAACAATAACAAGAGCACTCTCTTCGAACTCGCTCAACCCACCATCCAATAGGAATTTGTCGAACGAAGAGATCGACATTTACCTTAAAAGGATGGACGACACAATAAAACAAACAATGGACAGAACAATTCCCAAGTACCAACTGACTGACAATGTCAATATATATCGCAATGCTACGATCGACGCTCTACACCGACAAAAGAGTAGGCTACTGACGAGACTTAAACTCCTGTACAGACGTTTCACCGACCCACAAAACTCGGAGGTTAGGACACTGAAATCAGAGCTTAAAAACCTACAGCAATTAATTCAGCAAAATTACCGTGCTGTAATTAATTCGCATTGGAATAACAAAATCCGGGCTGTTAAAGCTAGCAATCCTAGTATGTTCCCGGAAATTAATAAAATCTTTCGAAGAAAAAATCAGAATGAGCTTCCGTGTCTTAAGCTCCCCCGAACTACAGACAACGAACAAGTACTTGTGACAGCAGGCATAGATCCAACAGAAGCGATCGAAGATGACAACTTTTTTGTGATCGAAGATCCCCAGGAGAAAGTTGAAGTAATAGGTGCGGCGTTTCAGGATGTGTATAAGGTGAATGTTAGCACTCGCCCGAACCATATCTTGGAAAATCGTGTCCTATTGCACAACTTCTACTTGCGATATGACATTGAACACTGGCGATCGGAGAACACTGGTTTCTCCATGTTCAATGACGAGAATTTGGCAAATGATGTCATCGCCAATGAAGGGATTCACCCTCCATTCATATCAAAGGAAGATCTCCTGGTCATTTTCGGTTCACTGAGAAGTAAGAAATCTGTGGGAATCGACGAAATACCAAACATTGTTCTTAAGCACCTTCCTCTAGAAGCGGTAAACATTTACACTACCCTGTTCAACAATTTGCTGAATAATGCACATTATCCAGCTCATTGGAAGACAGCGGTGGTGCAACCAATTCCTAAACGGAACAAAGACACGTCCAATCCGGCAAATCTCCGGTCGATAAGTCTCCTTCCCAACATCAGCAAAGTGTTTGAAAAAGTAATCAATAGAGCCCTGACCGAGTGGGTTGAGGACAAAAATATTATTCCGGATAACCAATTCGGTTTCAGAGCGGGGCATGATTGTATCCATGCCGCGTCTAAACTGGTATCGGATATCCAATGGAACAAAGGTAAGAAACAATGCACGGGTGCCTTGTTGATTGACTTGGAAAAGGCCTTTGACACCGTATGGTTGCAGGGGCTCTTTTTCAAGCTTGACCAGCTCGGCATAAGCAAACCGCTGCTGTACATAATTTTAGATATGCTCACCAGCAGACAGTTTATTGTGAAAAATGGCAGTGTGGTGTCTGCTGGGACTTTTGAAATTAAAAATGGTCTACAACAGGGTGTAGTTATTTCGCCGATTTTATTTACGATCTTCACAAGTGATCTTGTAGGATCTCTCCGCCACTCCATAGCGTACGCAGATGACTTGATCGCGTACAGGTCGAGTCCGAAGATCGAGGTCATTGTAAGTCTTTTGCAGCGTGACTTCGAAAAAGTTCAGGGATATTGCGATGATTGGAAGTTGAAAATCAATTTTCAAAAGTGCGAGACCATTCTGTTTAGGACTCCGTTGTCTGGGGCTTCTAGAAATACTAGAAAGAAGTGGCGAATGTTCTCTATTGTTGGACAAAACGGACAGCCATTAGCGAATCGAAGTGTTGTCAGATACCTTGGGATCTGGCTAGATCAATATCTATATTTTAACAAACATATAGATGCTGCTCTAGCCAGAGCCAAAGCGGCCTTTGCCTTGACAAAGAGGCTGTTTCACAGCAGTCAACTCGATGCCAAGGTAAAGGTGATCTGTTACACGGCCCTTATTCGGCCTGTCCTTGCCTATGGCTGTCCCGTTTGGTTTAACGTGGGAACAAGCTTAATGGAAAAGATACGGGTTTTCGAGAGACGATGCCTTAGGGCTTGTCTCCATTTATATAGAACTCCAGAGTCTGAGTACAAAAAATTCTATAGTAATGAGGTTCTGTACAACGGGGCCAACCTGATCAGAGTGGACAACTTTCTGATAAAACTTATTCGAAGTCACATTGCAAGAGCAATGACTTCGACCAACAACTTGATCTCCGGGGCTTTTTACCCCAATGATTTGCATCATGAGACAGTGCGCCTCAACGGCCTTATTCCCCCTGAAGCTTTTCTCTATTTAGATAGAAAAGGTCTGGTCCAGGATAGATTAGCGGTACCGTTAATCTTCCACGTTGGTCGAAAAGCTGTGGACGGGCGAGTCACTTACGAACAAGACGTCGCAAGTAGCTCACCGGAGACCCTCAGGTTCAGTAGGGCGGTATCAGACCGCGACAGAGCTGATGTCGTAAGACAACATCGACACTTTTGGTGGCTGGACGGAGGATGAACTTCGTCGTTGTTTTATATCTTGGGTGCCCTTATGGCAAAAATAGCATGTACTGTCAGCCGTGGCCGGCTTATATATGTTTTATGTAGTGTAAGTAGTTTTTAATATTATTGTTAAGTTAGGTTTAGATTTTTAGCTTTAGATTAGTTTTTAGTTTAGTATTTAAGTCTAATTTTAGTAAAAAACATAAAAATAAAATCCATATACTAAGTTTTTCTTAAAATTAATCTTTTTTCTTAGTTTTATTATTAGTTATTTAAATTTAAATATAGTAGATATTTATAAGTCGAAAGACATAGATTTAATTGTTAATTTTAGCTTAGAGCGCCCGTATAGGGCCAGTAAGTTAGTTTATACATAGTTAAGTTAATTAAGCTAGTTTTAAGCATTTTTTTGTCTAGCATGTAAGATTATATAATGAATGAATAAAAATGCATTAAAATTGAAAAAAAAAAAAATTGAATTGATATCTGGCTTTCACCCAGAAGGCCCGGGTTCGATTCCCGGTATGGGAATGACGTTTTTTATTTTTTTTTTCCAAGAAGACCCTTCTAATTTGCATTGAGACTTTACAGTAGTAAACTCCTGAGAAAAAAATAATGATGAGTCTGATTTGGCCCCCACATTATGAGCGTCTCATTTATTGACGGAATTGGTCAAAGGTAGGTTAGAGAGAAGAGTGCGACTGATTAGTGAAAACGCGTTTTTTTTATCAACAAGTTCGTACAATAAACGAATTTGAAAATATCCGGATACGTCGGTTATCCATAGTTTGGTAAGCGATTTATGAACCTTTGCCTCCGAGCATGGAGGCGTAGTTGCTTTCTGGCTGTGCGATGATAAAGTATTAACAAACTGGTCTAGACTTAAAAAATCATACCATCACGCTTGTCAAAGCACTATCTGAAGATATAGATATGCACCACAGGCAACTTGTTGGACACAGTTGTAAAGGCACGGTGCCCAATGTTCACATTTATCCAGGGCAAGAGGTGTTTTTGTACTCGTAAGGTTATGTTGGCGATGAAGCTTCGATTTGACGCCGTTGGCACCTTCCTCCATAAGCGGTTGGTATCATTGCCATCTCTGAATAAATCATATAGTTCAGCATTGTAAACAGCTATGACTAAAAAGACTAAAGACACGACAAATTCAAGAATCTTTGAACTTCAGCTCTTACAAAGTAAATTGAGAACAAAAATATTATGGCAATTTCCTTTTCAGGTTTGCTTAACATGCTGTGTCAAAGCAGATCGAATATTCAAAAAAAGATAAACATTAAATAGTGCTCGGACACTTTCCTAGCCGATTTTGAAAAACTGTTTTATAACATAAAAGGGTTGCGCATAAGCAAACCAGTGCTTTACATACACATTTATGCTTACCATTAGAGAGCTGATTGTGGAAGACGGTAATGTGATTTCTGGCGGAACTCTTCATATCATAAACTCGCCGATCATATTCGATATTTTTTACAGGAATTCCGTAGATTCGCTCCACCACACTGTAGTGTGCGCAGATGGCTTCGTCAAGTACAGGCCAGACAAGGAAGATCAATTTCAAAAATGTCAAATAATTTGTCAGATCAAAAAAAATGTCTATCTGAATTTTTTTTATATTAGACGCCAATCCAAGCCTTGTAAATGAAATTGTTGTCGGTAATCCAATAAACGGCACTCATACGACATTTGAGCGAGCAGCCAGAGAACAAGCTCAAACGAACAGATTCAGAGCTTGGCGACACATGTATCAGACTCTAAGGCTCAGTTATTCATTCCTGAGCCAAACTAGAGTTAACTAACTCTGGATTAACTTAAAATCAATGTAGAGTTAAGTTCCGAAGCACTTTTATAGTCCAGTTTTACTCAATGCGTGGTGATTAATTTGGTATCAATGCGACTTCATTATGGCTAATCGATTTAGTTGTCGAAAAACTATCGAAATCTATAAATTCTGACTGCTCAGTTGTTGCTCAAAACTGGCCCTAATGCTCTTGTACAGAAATTTCAATGCACAACGACATCTTTATTAAAGAGAGGTTATAGAAAGCATTTTGAAAACTATTATTACGATAGAAGGAGAGCTTAAATATCAAAGATAAATCACGTTCTGAAATTCACTAAAGCCTTCCTTTTTCACAATTAGAGAGCTCTAATGTTGCATATAAAACCTGAACTGTATATGTACACATGTTCAATTTATATAGTTACGGAGCTGACTTACGTCACACCTAACAAATACTCCACCAACATACTCAACGGTTACAGCAACCGCAAGACCATGAATGCATGAGTCATTATCTTATCTTCGATGCCCTCATGCATCCTCATGCAGTGGATCACCCACATAATTATTTATTGTTTTCTAATGGAAACTAGATCACGATCACAAGGTCAGACTCAGTTTCCATTCAATAAATTAGCATTCGAACGATGCACATTCAAATCACTTCGTCTATTGACACAAGTGCATCCGTTTGCTTAATTGACAAATTAATAAAGATCATATTGCAAATCTTAGACAAAGACATTGCAATATGAATTTCATCACAATCAGGGTATAAATAGCCACCCTGATTGTTCCCCATCAGGATTTTATTCTCAAACCACATCTAGCCCAGTTGTGCGAAGTGTTTAAGATACTGACTTCCCCCCACCAGTGGTAAGGGGTCAGTAATAATAATTATATCATTAACTTAATATAAAACTCTGACTTCCCCCCACCAGAGGTAAGGGGTCAGTGATACTAATAATAAAATAAAAATAAATTATATTAATAAAAAAGTACCGTGTTTTATTAAGCCCTGTGGTCGGGCTAAAATTATATTTTTTGTTACGCTCCAACTCTCGGCTCGTAACTGGCGCAGTCGGAAACTCCTAAAAAAGTCATACGGAAAAAAGTTTTGTCGGTTCTAAGCCCAAGCAGGCACAACCGTTAAATCCTGAAAAGTCGAACGAGAAAAGTTCCGTCGGTTCTAAACCCGTAACAGTGTTCAGTATGTTATTGTTCGGAAGCATTTAAACCGAGTTACCATCGTAGACTTCCGTAATCGACAGTGACTTTTGAAAAAGAAAACCGGTACAGAAGGAAAATAAAGAACTATCAGTGAAAAATAAAGAACTATCAGTGAAAAGAAAGTCATCAAAAGATCATCAAGGACAGTGCAGTGAAAAGGACGACAACACTAGAGGTCATCAGTCAACACTCACCATAATTCGCCAAGTGCCAACTAAAAATAACAATAAAACTGTAAGTTTTTATATTTTCCTCATTTCTCTTAATCATTTTAAATTAAGAAAAATGGCAAATTTGCTACAAACCCCAGACATCATTAAGAATCTACCAGATTTTAGTGGAAATACTAGGGAATTGGAAATATTTATCAGAAGTGTAGATACAGTGTGGAATCTTCTTCGTTCCATAGAGAACGCCCCTCTAGTTATCTGGTCTCAGGCAATCAGAAATAAAATCAGAGATAGAGCTTCAGATAGACTTACAAGGGGAGCGCACGGGTTTGGGGAAACGGATTTAGCTGAATTTTGGCACAGCGCTAGAATACCATGTACGTGTACTAACTGTTAAATATTAAAATGCAATACTCAAAAATAGCCGAGAAAAACGGGCTCAAAATTTTTCCTAATACCTTATATAAAAGTTAGGCATCTGTGAATTTCAACAATTCGGTGGCCTGGTGGTACTGTTCATAGCTAGTAGTCTCATGCACGTGGGTTCGAGTCTTGCCGTATGCACATTTGCATTTTCTCATTTGCTTTTATTTATTTTTTGGTTTTTTTTTTCTAGCAATTATGTTATCCATTGAAAAAAAAAATTAATAAATATTTATTTATTTCTTTATTTACTCGCTCATTATATTAGTATATGATAACTATGGAGTCTATCTAGGTAATTCAAATGTGAATCATACAGAAAAAAAAAAGTGGTGGAAAAGGGGTACAAAATATTTTCTCCCTGTACCGTTACAAGGTGAACCGTATAACTGTTCCAGGTCTGCTTTGTTTGTAGTAAAACCTCCAACGCGAATAGACCTTCTTTATTTGTGCAGTGAACTTCGGTTTACAATTAGGAAAAAGTACAATTATTAAAATGTTATCATCATCATCATAAAATGGATATATTTTCACGAAAATGTAAGCCTTATACTACATATAAGTTATTTTTCAATGCATAACATAATTGCTAGAAAAAAAAAACAAAAAAAAATAAAAGCAAATGAGAAAATGCAAAAGTGCATACGGCAAGACTCGAACCCACGTGCATGAGACTACTAGCTATGAACAGTACCACCAGGCCACCGAATTGTTGAAATTCACAGATGCCTAACTTTTATATAAGGTATTAGGAAAAACTTTGAGCCCGTTTTTCTCGGCTATTTTTGAGTATTGCATTTTAATATTTAACAGTTAGTACACGTACATGGTATTCTAGCGCTGTGCCAAAATTCAGCTAAATCCGTTTCCCCAAACCCGTGCGCTCCCCTTGTTAGACTTTATGGTAATCCTGAAAGTTGGGATGAAATTAAATCCATACTATTGAGGCATTTTTCCGATCATAGAGATGAAAGGACACTCTATAATCAACTAAGTCTCTTACGTCAAACTTCAAGTTTATCAAAATTCTATGACCAAATTCTTGAAATAGTTACAACCCTTAACACTAAACTCAGAACAACAGAAGATAATCCAGATATAAGACAACGTATGATGCGTCGTAATATAAAGGAAGGATTAGACACATTCGTCAAAGGACTAAGAGAACCTTTCAAAACAATTGTTCTTAGCAGGGATCCAGACACTCTCGAAGAGGCATATGAAATTACGCTCAGCTTAAGAGATAGCAATAAAATAATGCCAGGAAGTTACAAACAAAATGTTCCAAATTACAGTCAAAGTTTATCCCGACATATTCCTCCACGGAATAATGATAGGCCCGTTCCAATGGAAGTTGATCCAACGCAATCGACTATGCAGCGAGCATTAAATAGGAATAATGACAATAACACAAGAAAGAATAAAAGGCCCCCGTTCCATGAGGCTTTTATTCAAGAAAATTTTCGTCTAACCGCCTCGGATTAAATCTACTACCTTATGTAGAAATTGAAATTTCTTCAAAATCAAAAGAAAAAATTTTAAAAGCACTTATAGACACAGGTTCATCATTATCATTTGTTAATCCAAAATTACTTAATAAAAACTATGTCGTAGAAACAGAACCTCAGACAATAAAAACCATTAACGGAACATCAACCGCAAAAATAACAGGGAAATTTGAAACAACCTTATTTAGAGAATTTGGAGACGATGATCCTCCAATAGACTTATACTTATGTAATTTTCACGAATACTTTGATATGCTGATAGGAAATGATATTCTTAAAACACATGAAATAATCATAGATTATACAAAGGGCTTACTTATTAGAGGAACGAATGAGATAGAAATAAAATATAAACCTATTCATTCAACAATAAAATATTCCTTTCAACCTCTAACGACACGTTCATTACCTATGCCTGTCGACGTAGAAAATGGACACATATTCGTGAAGGGACAACATTGGGAAGATACTTTACTCATACTACCAGGCAGATATTGGTCCAAAAATTGGATAGCCAACCTAAAGATAAAAAATCTTTCGGATTCAATAATTGATGTAGAGATCACCCAACCAATAAAGGTGAACAAAATGGATATGAAAAAATATAGAAAATATTTAAACTCCTTTTGTCCCAAAAACACAAAACAAAATAAATTGGTTTCAAAGCTTAAATGGTCCGAAGTGAACCATACAGAAGCTAGATCTCAAAAAGAAGATCTAACCAATAAAAGATCAAAAGATCACAAAAATAAATTGGTTAAAAAGCTCGAATGGTCCAAAGAGATCCATCCTGAAGCAAGATCTCAAAAAGAAGATCTAACCAATAAAAGATCAAAAGATCACAAAAATAAATTGGTTACAAAGCTCGAATGGTCCAAAGAGATCCATCCTGAAGCAAGATCTCAAAAAGAAGATCTAACCAATAGAAGATCAAAAGATCGTAAAAATAAATTGGTTAAAAAGCTCGAATGGTCCAAAGAGATCCATCCTGAAGCAAGATCTCAAAAAGAAGATCTAACCAATAGAAGATCAAAAGATCGTAAAAATAAATTGGTTAAAAAGCTCGAATGGTCCAAAGAGATCCATCCTGAAGCAAGATCTCAAAAAGAAGATCTAACCAAGAGAAGATCAAAAGATCGTAAAAATAAATTGGTTAAAAAGCTCGAATGGTCCAAAGAGATCCATCCTGAAGCAAGATCTCAAAAAGAAGATCTAACCAATAAAATAAATAAAGATCAAAATATTGAATTAGATCCAACACTCGAATGGTCCAAAGAGATCCATCCTGAAGTGAAATCTAATAAAAATGATCAAAGTTATATAAGACCAGGTCAAGAAGATAAAAGATCTAGAAAAATTGATCAATGGCTTACAAAAAACTCACAAGAAGTTAATCATACCGAATTCAATATAGACCACTTAAAAAGTGATGAAATAACAATATTCGAGAATATGATAAATAAATATGCCCATTTATTTAAGGAAGAAGGACAAAACCTCACCTTTACAAATAAAATAAAACACGAAATTAAAACGGTAGATGAAAAACCAGTCTATGCAAAGAGTTACCGATATCCGTACGTCCTTAAGCAGGAGATTCAGAATCAAATTAAAGAAATGCTGAATCAAGGAATAATAAGACAAAGCAATTCCGCTTGGTCTTCACCAATGTGGATTGTGCCGAAAAAGGCAAATGCTTTAGGAGTAAAGAAATGGCGAATTGTTATTGATTTCAGAAAATTAAATGACAAAACAATTGATGACAGGTACCCAATGCCACACATCAATGAAATCCTGGATAGATTAGGAAAAAGCCAATACTTTACTACTCTTGACCTCGCGTCGGGCTTCCATCAAATAGAAGTCGATTCCCGAGATATCAAGAAAACTGCATTCTCAGTCGACAATGGTCATTACGAATTTACTCGGATGCCATTCGGCTTAAAAAATGCACCTGCAACTTTTCAAAGAGTAATGGACAATGTTTTAAGAGAACACATCGGAAAGTTATGTCTTGTCTATATGGACGACATAATAGTTTACTCATCGTCATTCACTGAACATACTGAAGATCTATCAAAAGTGTTTGAGGCATTATCAAAGGCAAATCTAAAAATTCAATTGGAAAAAAGCCAATTTTTTAAAGAGGAAGTGGAATTTCTTGGACATGTAGTATGCAAAGACGGTATCAAACCAAATCCAAAGAAAATCGAAACTGTGGAAAATTATCCTATTCCAAAAACCCAAAAACAAATAAAACAATTTTTAGGATTGTTAGGATACTACAGAAGGTTTATTAAGGATTTTGCACGATTGACTAAACCTATGTCCGAAAAATTAAAGAAAGGTCAAAAAATTGATTTAAAAGATCCATTGTATGTAAAATGTTTTGAAGATTGCAAGAATATGCTTGTAAATGAACCAATTTTAGTGCACCCTGATTTCAATAAACCATTCATTTTAAGTACAGACGCATCAAATGTAGCTATAGGTGCAGTACTTTCACAAATTCACGAAGGATACGAACATCCTATTTCCTATGCAAGTAGAACGTTAAATACTCACGAAAAGAATTATTCAACAATCGAAAAAGAATTACTTGCAATTGTTTGGTCAACAAAGTATTTCAAGCCCTACCTTTACGGTGTAAAATTTAAAATTCACACGGATCATAAACCGCTTAAATGGCTTATGAATTTAAAAGAGCCAAACAGCAAGCTAATTAGATGGAGATTACAATTGGAAGAATTCAACTATGATATTGATTACAAGCAAGGGAAGAAGAATACTAATGCTGATGCCCTTAGCAGAATCCCTATAGAAAACTATTTAAATGAAATTGAAACGGCAGCGACTATACATAGCGCACAAGAAGATGATCATGGTTACATTCCAATATCTGAATCGCCCCTCAATTTGTTTAAAAATCAAATTATTATTGAAAAACTTCAAAGCGGTGCCAATCAAGTAAAAACACAAAAGATTTTCAACAAAATTCGTAAAATTATAAAATACAAAACTTTTACAGAATTCGATATTATACAAATAATGAAATGTCATTTCAATCCCAAAGGCACAAATGCCCTTTTTGTAAATGATCTTCAGCTTTTCTTAGAAATTCAAAATGTTTATAAGAACCACTTTCATAGATCAAAGAAATTTAAAGTATTAAGGTGTACAAAAGTACTCAAAGATATTATCAACGAGCAAGAACAGGATAAACTTATAATAAATTATCACAAAGAAAGTAATCATAGAGGAATAAATGAATCCTTTGATCACATAAGAAGAGAATATTACTTTCCAAATATGAAACAAAAGATAACAAAGTATATCAATAACTGTGAAATATGTCAAACAGAAAAATATGAGCGAACCCCACCAAAACCTAAGTTCGAGTTTACAGAAACTCCAAAAGACCCGTTAGAGATAATTCATGTGGATATTTTCTTCCCACAAAAGGGTAGACCAATACTAACAATAATTGACAAATATAGTCGCTATGCACAAGCATATGAACTACAGTCTAGAAATGCGATACACTTAAAGGAAGGTATCTTAAAGTATATAAGCACTTTTGGAAAACCCAAACTTATGGTTATAGATCAAGAGAGAGCAGCAACCTCTATTGATTTTCAAGAGTTCTTAAAGAATGAAAACATTAATTTACATTTTACAACAGTTAGTAATTCAAATTCAAATTCGCCCGTAGAACGTTTTCATTCAACACTTTTAGAACATTTTAGAATACTGAAAAACCACAATAATATTACTGTAGATGAAGCATTGCTCAAAGCACTATTCGCTTATAATAATTCAATTTGTTCTGCGACAAAATGTACTCCTTTTGAATTATTTTTTAAAAGAATTCCTGAAAACCTTAAACAGGAAACATTAATAAAAACCTTAAAAAATAAGGAAAGAATAATAAGTAAACGTAACGAAACAAGACATAGTCCAATCGAATTTAAAAGAAATGATAAGATATATTATAAAGAAAGGAATATTAACAAGTTAAAACCTAGATTCAGACAATTAAGGACACTTAGAAACAATAAAGTTACAATATTTGCTACTAACAAAAAACAATATCATAAATCAAAAATTAAAAAACCAAGGAAATTTCAGGTTCACAATGAAATCAATACAAATTAACATCCTTCTACGAACGATACTTTCAATGACGACAATACTAACTATTCAAGGACAAAAACTGGACATAACAAATTTAAATGAAGGACAAGGCTTTATTATGATCAGAGATAAGGAACTTCCAGTAATTTCAAATTATAAGAAAATACTTCATAGTGTAGACATAAATTCATGGTTAAGTAACTTAAATCTTATAAGGGAGAATATAGCCTCACTTAATTACACAGACCACTATCCAGCGATGATACATAATTACAATTCCTTAAAAGAAGAAATTGATAGTCTTATTCCACATTCAAGATCTAAAAGAGGATTAATGAATTTTTGGGGTAAAGGTTTAAAATTTTTGGCAGGAGTAATGGACTCCGACGATGAAATAGAAATAAGAGAAAGATTAACTGTTAATGAGGAAAATAATAGAAACATCATTGCAAATTTAAATGATCAAATACAAATAAATAACAAATTTAATAATGTAATGAAAAACGTAACCGAGCATATTAATACTCAACAATTAAAAATTAAAGAGCAAATGTATGAAATTTATTCATTCGTAGATACAAAATTAAGTATCGTCGAACATATGCAACACATTTTTCAAATTCAATATGATATACAATTATTAAGAGAACAAATCAGAAAAATTAAAGATAATTTATTATTGTGCAGACTAGGAGTCTTAGGAAGAGATTTACTCACAACAGAAGAAGTTCATAAATATAATATAACATTTAAAGAATTAATAAATATCAAAAGCTCTGTCATCTTGCACAATGATAAAATAATATTTGTAATAATGATTCCAAACTATGCAAATGAAACCTTTTATAAAACATTCATTGAACCAATTCCAAATAAAGATAATCTTGAAATCGACAGTAATTATGATATTGTAATATTAAACCAAAATAATGTGTATGAATATATAGAATCACCTATTATCTTAAGAAAACAATTAAAAGCAATTACAGATAATTGTATTTCTAAAATTTTAAAAGAAAAACCTACATGCACTTTTAAAGAAAACAAAGAAGTAGAAATTAAGCAAATAACTAACAATATTATTATAACTAAAAATATACCCAAAATATTAATTAATCAAAATTGTAATGCATATGATTTAAGAATATATGGAAACAATTTGTTAAATTTTGAAAATTGTAAACTGAACATAAATGGGCTAGAATATGAAAACCTTATTACGAGTGAAAACTTTATAATACCAAATTTCAATGACATTAAAGTCAAAAATATTTCTCTCAACATCTCATTACCTGATATCCATTTCGAAAATATAAGAAACAAAGAAATTATTAAAGAAATCAAAGCAAGACGATTTGTGACCGAAGGAATCACATTTACAACGATCGTACTAATCATTGTTGGAAACCTTTTATTTTTCTTCATTTTCATTAAATATAAACAAAGAAAAGGTTCCCAAAATACAAACATTGATATTCAATTAAAAACCCTGGATTCTCCGGAGCAGAATCTTAAGAAGGGGGGAGTTACGGAGCTGACTTACGTCACACCTAACAAATACTCCACCAACATACTCAACGGTTACAGCAACCGCAAGACCATGAATGCATGAGTCATTATCTTATCTTCGATGCCCTCATGCATCCTCATGCAGTGGATCACCCACATAATTATTTATTGTTTTCTAATGGAAACTAGATCACGATCACAAGGTCAGACTCAGTTTCCATTCAATAAATTAGCATTCGAACGATGCACATTCAAATCACTTCGTCTATTGACACAAGTGCATCCGTTTGCTTAATTGACAAATTAATAAAGATCATATTGCAAATCTTAGACAAAGACATTGCAATATGAATTTCATCACAATCAGGGTATAAATAGCCACCCTGATTGTTCCCCATCAGGATTTTATTCTCAAACCACATCTAGCCCAGTTGTGCGAAGTGTTTAAGATACTGACTTCCCCCCACCAGTGGTAAGGGGTCAGTAATAATAATTATATCATTAACTTAATATAAAACTCTGACTTCCCCCCACCAGAGGTAAGGGGTCAGTGATACTAATAATAAAATAAAAATAAATTATATTAATAAAAAAGTACCGTGTTTTATTAAGCCCTGTGGTCGGGCTAAAATTATATTTTTTGTTACGCTCCAACTCTCGGCTCGTAACTATATCAATACATTTAAAATTATTCAAGTATGGTTTCTTCAAGGTATGTTTTTTATAAAGTTTCTTTTTTGGTAAGTTAAAATGATCTCCAACTAGTAACCAGGCAGCTTATGCATCTTATTTGGAAATCAGTATCATTTTTTTTATACGTGGGAGTACAGATTTTAACCTATATGTACATACCTGATTTAGGATTGCTCGAATGTTTGTTGGTGGGTCAATGCTAATACTGCTGTTGTCTTCGGTTATTTTTGTATTTGGAACATTTCGTTTAAGCAGTTCCTTCTCTGAGCTGGGTACAATTTCATAGCTAAGCTTTTTATCCACAAATTTGGCATACTCATCGCTGTAAAAAAAAGCATAAAGGTCATACACGTGTATCGGAAATAAAATTTAGCCTTATAAAAAATATTTTGTAAATAATTTCTTTGTTCATGATATTGATGTGGTAAGTGTGTCAAATATTATTAATTAAACTTGAATTTGATTAATAAACCTGATTCCAAAAAAATGCCTTTTTTGTTTTGAATTGATACTCATGTTGAACTTGACAATGAAAGATGAACATTGTCGTTTGTCGACTTCCTCTCTTACACGTCTAAAAGGGATGTAAGACAAGCATGATTTTGCAGCTTGGGAGATGAGCGATTACATTTTTTATAGAAGAATGTAATCTTGAGTAAAAACTTCTGGACAGTATGGCAGTAAGGTTAAAAGATACCAGAGTATTTGCAGACTAGATTCCAGAAGATATTAAACGATTCTCTGAACCAAATGCTTTTAACAAAACCAACACCATCTCTTTATTTAACTGGAGGGGCTTTTAAAAACAACAGATACAAACTGTTAATTCAGTCAATGAAGGAATTTGTGAAAGTCAAACTGAGAAATATTTAAATTCTGACAAGTTGACTTTAATAACAAAATATCCAGGTACCCCGAGCGCGAATGACCTCCGTCATCAGCTTGTCGACGAATAAATAGTAACATTGAAGAACAACAACTAAAAAAAGGTATGAACGACATTCTATCAGGCCTTCGTCAAAAAGGAAAATGCACTTTGGAACAACGCACTGGGTGTTTCTATTCGTATAAAAATACCAAAAACGTACGCATCAACAAGTGGTTGGAAAATATCGAATCATGAAACTGCGGTCACGAAAGTAAAATGTTAATCTAATAAAAGAATCTTGGACAAGAGAAGACATCAGCGGACTTATACACTGTTGACGCAAATTCTTTCAGAATCTAAGGCATGAGTGTTCTGCAGAAGCCCACCAATTAAAGTTGGAATCTATCTGGAATTTTCGGCATACAATGATGAAGAGACGAAACTAGCAACCACACTTAAAGTGAGCAAAGTTTGAATCTTGGAGCAACAAGTGTAAATTAACAGAATTGGAATGGTTGAAGGTTCCTCCTGATTACAACAATAAACTTGGTTTTAAAAAATCACCACATGGCAAGCCCTCAAAATGACATGGGTGCTATCTATTGATTCCGGGGTTGGCGTACATCAAAACTATAGGAATCTAAATGTTTTGACCCAACCGGGTTATTAGAGACGGTAGGATAAAAATAAAATACTAACCTTACTTCACTATTAAATTCTGAATCAATATACTGTCCTCACGACATGAATCACCAATGACACAAAATTATTGATGATACCTTCTCCAATTTTAGGTTCGCTCATAAAGCAAAGATAATTACAGGTATTAACAGCGTGTAGTCATTGAAAAATTATTGTATTTCCCCAATTTCCACATACATTTAGTTGACTATTTAATAATTAAAAACGCATAAGAAATAGCATGCTTAGCACACAAAAAAATTAGGATCTAATTTTATAGATATTGAACGTTGAAACTTTAGAAATTGGTTTGTTGGCCACTGTTTAAGAAATAATAATGAACTCAATTATAAATTAAAAAATAACAAAATGCGGGCTTTCGTTCACTCATTCGATTTGCCCTCTTTAAGCATAAATTATTTAATAATTGACAAAATTTGGACATTGTAAAAAATAATAACAACTATGGACAAGTCCTTTTCTCGATATAATTTACTCAGGAAATGATTGTCATTATTATGCGATGGGTTGATCCGCTGGTTGTTTACGATATGTTAATTGAAAATGGGATTACAAAATATCGGAATTTATTTGCCTGTGGCGATGGCATTCACCATTGCAGATGAACTCAGAGTCTATTCTGTTTTATTTCACAAGTTAATAACTGAGAAATAGATGCGGTTGGAAAAGTGCTTGTTATAAATCAGAAGGCGAAAGATGATCCCACTTGGGGAGGAGAAAAATAGGTAACATTGTGATGGAAATGCCACCACACCAACAACTTTCCATTTGATGGTGAAAATTAAAATTTGCAATCTGCACTGTTAAGACCGCATATCCGGTCTCAGCGATGCCCTTCACTTCATTAACTCTATTCACTAACAAGCAATTACAATGCAAGGATTGAAAATTATACATTGAAAACCCTTAATAAAGGGTCCGCCATCTAACGTTTTTTTTTCAACTAGTGCTTATTTCGTGAATGATAACATTTAACTCATGTCTGATTTGACAGATAATTAGTTTTATCCTTCCGCTGAACGAATATGGTTGTGTATACGCTTGAACAACGCTGGGAAATATTGCGACATTACTTTGAAAATCATGGTAATGTTGCAGAATGTGTGCGAAAATTGCGTACGGATTTTGGAAGAACAGAAGCACCGTCAGCTCCGTATGTTCGTTATCTTGTGAAAAAAGTGAAAGAAACTGGCATCCTCATCGATAAACCAAAGCGTGAGAAGCCAAAAACAGTGCTTATACCCGAGAATATTGCCGCTGTGGCAGAAAGTGTGCGTGAAGCGCCATCAACATCAATTCACCGTCCTTCTCAACAATTGAACATTTCGGAGACATCATTGAGACGAATTTTGCACAAAGACCTTGGTATGACGCCATACAAAGTCCAATTGGTTCAGGAGTTGAAGCCAACTGACCATCCAATGCGTTTTCGCTTCGCTAAGTGGGCATGCAATCGACTTACAGAAGTTGCCGATTTTGCCAAAAAAATCATCTTTTCAGATGAAGCTCATTTTGATCTTGACGAAAAAAACAGAAAACCCGCACGCATACATTGAAAAGCCGATGCACCCAAAACGAGTAATTGTTTGGTGCGGATTTTGGTCCAGAGGCATAATTGGGCCATTTTTTTCGAAAATGAGCAAGGAGTGGCCGTTACAGTCAATGGCGATCGTTATCGGGGCATTTTGAAGGAATTTTTGTTCACAAAAATTGAAGAGGAGGATATTGGCAACATTTGGTTTCAATAGGACGGCGCTACGTGCCACACAGCCGAAGCTACACTGGATGTTTTGCGCCCTGTTTTTGAAGATCGCATAATCATCCACAGAGCTGATGTCGTTTGGCCACCTCGGAGCTGCGATTTGACACCGTTGGACTAAAATTTGTGGAGTGCCCTCAAAGATAAGTGTTACGCCGACAAGCCAGAGACAATTGACGCTTAAAAGGACAATATTCGTGAAGCCATTGGTGAAATACAGCTGCACACAATCGATAATGTGCTTAAAATTTGGACCGATCGTGTAGGCAACTGCATGGCCAGCCGAGCCAGCCATTTGATTGAAATTATTTTCCATTATTAACCGGAAGGCGGAAGGATTTTGCTTTCAAATAAAAAAAGAAATTTGAGAAAATATTCAGCAGTTTTTTTTATAGCATTTTCGAAAAAAAAGAAGTTATTTGGCGGACCCTTTAAATATATGTGTAGCACTATTGACTTTAAAACTACAATTTGATAATTACATATCTGTTTTCTTAAATCGTAGTATACTCAAGTGCAATAGAAACGTGTGAATACATTTTTTGCTTAATGCTTTGGGCTCTAGTTAAACAAAGACTAGTTATGAAAGCTGTTATTTTTGTTAAAAAAATTTAAAATAACTTGATGGCAATATATTCTTGATGTTCCATCATACTATCTTTGAAATATGAAAGTTTAGATTCCACTATTTAAGAACTAGTAAAACTATCTATAAATATTTTAAATTATTCAATGAAATGGATGATGGAGCTTAGAATCAACAAAATATTTTTAGTTTAAGAAAAGAAGATTTTAAGTTTGCTAGAACAAAAATTAATCCATATTGTTTTTTTTTTAATAATTTGTTTTTGTTTTATTTTTACTTATCTTAAATTTTTGCCTTAAGTTAATTCGTTTGATCATCACGATTTGTCTCTAGAGTCGGCAGTAATTTTAACATCGTTCAATACCCGTAAATTGCTTTATAATATGTCAAGTGCGACGATAAGGATCAGTTGCAGTTGCACTTGATTATCTAAACTATTATTAAAAACATTAACGTAACTTCAAATTAAATAAAATCTAATTGGCAAACAAGAATTCCGTGATCTTGCGGAGTAATAACGTTCCATAGCTTGTCGAAGTGCATCTCTACTTTGCAAATATCAAAACAAAATTAACAAGGGTTAAAGCATGTTCCGATCAATCGTGTGGTATACTTTATTATGGGCTGTTATTAATTTTTAGGAAAAATGTTTGACATTACACAGCTGTCTGTGATGACACTCATTTAGCAGATAATAATTAGACAGGTGTTAATTTAAAATATACGATGGAGTGCAGCTAAATATTTTTCAGTTATTCTGATCTCCAATCCGAGTGAAGAATATAACATTGCTGCGGGATTAAAGAAGGCGTGGACGGTTTTGTTCTACGGAAGTATGCACTCTAAAGCGAATTATAGACGATTTCAGATCCATTCTAGCGCACGTTTCCACCGTTTGACGGATGGGTTTTTTTTTCTAATTGCACGCGACTTATACAGATTCAAAGATTGTGTTTCCTGCGGCTAAGTGGTTTGATTGAACAAAAGCTAGGGAAACGCAGGTCCATACTAGAAAAATCCTTAAGATTTGCGGCTTTATACTTATACCAATAAAACTTCCAGTAAAGGATGGAAGGAGACAACTTTCTCCCGATTCAGGGTTTAGAAAATTATTTTTTTTTAAGAAAAAAAAGTAGATAAGTTAGGCATGCGACAGACTTTACATGCACAGTTACGTATAAGTATAGGAGTTGAATTTAAATTAAGGAAAAAAAAATCAACGACATCTGTTTGCTTTTCCAAAACTAGTTCATCACCTTGAGGATCAACAATTTATGTTTGCTTCTATAGTCGGATCGTTTGATGGGATATGAGGAATCAAACAAGATTCGACGTTTTATAATTTTATCATGCATTTTATCAACATGCTTTTATTCTCTTTAACAAGCTTATCTACGAAATTTTAACTGTATTTCTTTGAGGGTAAGGTATGATAAGTTGATCTGATAACGACAGTCGCGTGATGAATTTAAAGCAGATATATATGTACATATGTGTAAAGACATAAGAATTTAAAGTGATTAAGCGAAAAAAAATGACAATCAGGTAGACAAAATTTTTAGAAAATAATAAACCAAATAGTGTCAATGAAGCTTATGAACCAATACCAAATATTGAGAACATTTATCTTTTGCCTCCGTCATAAATGTTCAAAATTTTCTCAATTCTCTCAAGACATTTTACTTTTCTTTTTTTTTATTCAAAATGAAAATATATATTTTCAGTATTGTTAATTAATTCTTCCTATCGATAGCTATATAAATTATGAAGTAAAATGAATTTTTATTTCACTATTATAATTAATGTGCGGGTAAAAATGCTAAAGCGCGTTTCCTTTTGAGAAGATTTAAGCTTTTGCTTTAAGCTCGCGCTGTGAATAATTTAAATGTATTAGTTTAACTGAAGGCAAAAAAAAACAGGAGAGGAGAAATGAAAAAAAGATAAGAACAATACGGAAACCAAGGTTGCAAGGCACGCACAGATAACATTTAATTTCCAACTTTATGGAGGCACTAAGGGTGCATACATTTCTCAAACTAGATTGTTATATTCATTCACTTAAAAGCAAATATGCAGTTTCTAAAGTAGGATAGTTTTAAATTATTTTTTTTTGCATATAATATCAAGTACAAGGAACCAGCATCTTAAAAACACCTACATATTTATATAACATAATATTGTGCCATTTAAATAAATATACCTTCTGTTTCACATTAATGTGTATCAAAGTATTTTAATAGTTAACCCAGGAGGGGCGTCTTATAAAATTATGGCTCATTGTTTTAAGATATTGAATATTGATTTTATACTATATAGGGTCTTCGTCCAACAAGTGCTTAGAGTTTTTGGGCTAGAAGGTGTTAATTTACTGTCGTGGTTAGCTCTTAGAGGAAAGAGGTTGGACTTTTTTGCAAGGCTTCACTAATTCAAAGGAGCTGTCATGTAAACAAAAAAAGCGTTTTAAAAACTTTTTTGTGACAACATCGAAAGTGTTTCCGAAGCAAACCATCATAGTACGATTCTCAAGACAACCCCATCTATACACAATGACAATTGGACGTCCTTGTGCAAGAAAACCCTGAGAATTTCTATTCACATACATATACCTACTGACGATCTAGCCCGTAATGTCAGCCCTTGAACGGCGTCTTTGTTCAATGAATACAAGCCAACTCGGATAGGTAATTGAATTCTGTTGCCATTTTAATTGATCTTTTTCGGCAACGGCGTGCCAAACACTTGCATTCTCGTTTACCCGTTCGTCGTGCCCAGGCGATGTTGCTTTGGTCATATCTTACAAATTCCAAGTACTCTAGCTGACACATGTAATATTGATCTCGCTTGTACTTGTACGTTAACTAGCGGCCAATCCTTACTAAATGGAGCTCGGGTTTTTCTGAAGCAAATTTAAGATACATCCTTTCGCTTCTACCATGCACTTAAATTGTCGATAGGTTTCATAGGCCTTATGGTTTGAAAAGTCTTATCTTAACTTTAGCATAGCTCTATACTGCAGTTACACTCCACGGAGTAGTTGGCTTCTAGCTAGCTTTATCCTATCTCACCATTTCCACGTGACCACACTTTGGACACTAGACAAGAGTTCCCTCGAAACTAGAGAAATTGGGATGCTGGCCTTCTTAAAACTTTTTCCTTTCATCAACATTTTTTCTGATGGGTCATACGAGTAATTGAATCAACAAGTTAGAAGTTTTATATTTTCGCACATGCAATTTTTGATGTACATCTAGCGACTCAAATTCTAATATTGTTATCCACGTAATAAAATATTTTTTTTTCTGCTTCCGCGATTGCACAGGAATGATATATATAACCTTTTTAATGATCTTGTCCATTGTGTACAACTAAGCCGGTTGAGTCCCCTTTTTTTAATTGTGAACAGAGAGCTTCCGTTTTACTCCGTTCAATTAATATAAATTGATAAATTACAGCGTCGTTTTCGACAGATAGAGTCTTATCTAACGTAGGAGTTGGACATCTCCTCCAGGAAGCTTTAAACATTTTGACTATACTCATCTAACCAATTCCCAGTCTTGTTTCCCGTCCCACACACATTGGGTAATATCTCTACAACCTTAAGTGCGGCAGAGAATTCTGCCCGAGGTCTGTTACGAAAGGATTAAAATGGTAAGGAAATTTTGTGGAATGGAGCAGTAGATGATTTCACCGGAGTGACTTACCATGCGTTGGACCAATCAAGATACTCTAGATGTAGATATGTTTTTAAAACTATTTATGAAGTTGTGTTTGTGTCAAATTTCTTACTGTGTAAATTTGTGTCCGGTATTTTACCTGGCATTGAAATAACACAGAACATTTGACTTACGGCTGAGTTTTCGCAAGTCTAAATGTAGTGATGAAAAAAGCTTTAGTGTAGTGATGAAAAAAGCTTTAATAGCTATAATTGCACAAACTTCCCACTTTTAAAATCTTTTTGCGCTTACCAGGTAAACATGAAGTTTAAAAAAAACAGATGATTTCAAAAAATGGCGTTTTGTAGGGTATTCCAAATTGAGCACTTATATATTAGTAAACTCCTTTTATATTTGTACATATAGACATTAAAAAAAAGACACCATCATTTTTTTTTTCAAAATGTAAGACTTTCAACTTTTATATAATGCAGCGTATTGATGTATTAAAACAGAGGCATTAAGCAACAAATTCCAAAAAAATTTGTTAATACAAACACTTCAACGCTTTCATTCCTTTTAGGGCTACAAAAAAAATGTGTATTTTTATATCGTTTTCCTGACGCCCCCAAACTTTTCTACTATAAAAAAAAGCTGACGTAGCAATGAAATTTTAAATAGAGGATCAATATATTGGCAAGAAGTTTCAGCCAAGCTAGACACTTATAATTTCACCCCCTTCATTCCACTAGATACTTTTCCTGCTTTCTGAAAACTATTTTAATAATGCTTTAGGTATTTACGCAACAACATTTGTCTTATCTGCCGGTAGAAAATATAAAGTTTTCAAAATATTGTAAAGCAAAAACACGAATTTTTAAGAGTGAAATTGCTGACACATTTCAGTGCAAATTGCATTATTAATGTGAGCGTAAGTTGTTGCTGCATTGCCTGAAGTGATTTGTTTTTAAAAGCTTTATGAGTTGTGACTGCTTATCAGCCTTTTGTCTTTGTAAGTATTTATTGTTTTTAATTGAACGAACTTGGCACGCTTGTCAACTTCTAATAAATGTTATTCATTTCAGCTTGAAAGTGATATTGTTAAAAATGATGAAGAAAAACTAAGCCAATCATAAGTATATGCTTATTGATCTTCTATTTGCTTGCATGTATGCATGGAAATTTGTCAGGATTCAGGGTATTATGAAGCAGTCTTCCTCAAACACTTCATGACAATTTTGCTATGTAGAGGATGAAAGATCCACGTAAGCAGCTCCCCAAAGACTTCCAGGAATATAAAGCTTTTAGAGAATGTTTCAGAAGCCAGCGCCGAACGATGCTTAAAAAACCATGAAATGAACCTTCAAGAGAATCCAATCTGTTGTGAATTATGGGAGTTAAACTTAACAGTCACTCAAAGTCAATCCTTATGTTTATCGATTAGGCTTTTGTTGGGCTCAAGAGGTTTGACGGACAATCAAAATTGTCATTTTTGGATTATTGCACCCACAAAAGTTTACTGTCACCGGACAGCGATCATGGATTAATTCTTCTCAAACATGGATGGGAATGTACCCGCTCTGGCGCTCTGACGATATTATTACACCCTATTCTAGAGTTTGCTTTTATCATATGTTTGATCTCCCGCCATACGTTAGCCGGCTTTAGTTTATCAGTTCTCTTCCAGTTGTTTAGAAGTTCGCCAAAGTGAAGCCTATTCTCAAAAACCCAGTACATCCATCGTCTCCAGAATTCATACCAATCTCAATACTTCCTTTTCTATCGAAAGCTTTTGAAAAGCTTCTCCATTTTCAAACAACTAGCTTTATTTTACAGAAAAAGTTGTTGAGTCCTTATCAATCGGGCTTAAGGAGAAACCATAGCTACACTTCTCAAAATTTGTGATGAAATCAGAAAATCGATGGACCTAGATCGAATGTCCTTTCTAGGTCTTCTAGACTTCTCGAAGGCCTTTGACAGGGTAAACCGCCATATTTTGATTTCAAAATTAGAAAACCAATTTGAGTTTTCTTAGTCCGCAGCAAATTTAATGACTTCATACTTAAGTGCGAGAAAAAAAAGCTGTCATTATCAACAAAAAGTCGTCAGACTTTGTTGAATTGTTTTCAGGGGAACCCAAGGGAGCAATTCTTGGGCCATTCCCAATGTCATAAAATAATCGTCGGTACACATGTAGGCTCACGATGTTCTAATCTATAAAGGCTATAAGATAGGAATGATTGAAAATGCAGCAGAACGACTTTACAGCGACCTAAGAAATATAATGAACTGGGCAAATGCTTATCAACTTTGTTTCAACTCGAAAAACCGAAGTGTCTCCTACTCTACAAAAACAAGCTTGATTTGAACTGCTTTCCTGTTCTCTATCTAGCAGACTTTGTTCTAGAGTATGTTGCCAGGAACAATAACCTTGGCATTTGGTTCAGTTCTAGTCTTGAATGGGACTTAAGGACTTTATCCCTTATCAAAAACTTCGCACCACAACCTACTTAACTTAGACTTGCTAAAGCAATTATTATGCCAATTATGGTTGTCACATTTTAGTTGCAATTGTTCTGACTCTAAGAGAAGACTTCCTGTTTCTTTCAACAATGTGGCTAGATATGTATATAAACTTGAAGCGCTTCGATCATACCTCACGTTACAAAAATAGAATATTAGGATGTTACTTATATAGGTATTTTTTCTTTTATAACTCTGAAAACCTTTAACACCTTAATGATCAAAGAGCAAGATTATCTATACAATAAAATCAAATTTGCATCATCTAATTGATCATTTGTACTTTTGCAACCAAGATTAACATGTACTAATTCTGAGCCTTAAAAACTTTTTGAGAAGATTTTAATTAGATATTTGGCTGAAAATCGTTAATCACAATAACTAGAAATTTTTCATTTCATGAAAATCTCAAATATTGAAATTTGTGAATAAATTGTTTATCTGGAAAAGTAAATCTATAGTTTCTTTTTTTTTCTTCTCTTCTAAATAAAATTAATATCCTATCATACATAAGTTTATGCAAATTGATTGAATCTCCTTAAACTCTTATTACAGAAAATCAAATTGAGTCTGTATGCAGTGGTATTGAAGTTTATCTGTCTGCATGGATAAGATAAGAAGTTAACCGAAAACAGCTCACTTAATTAATAGGGCATTACGCCGGGTATATTTTAATGTATGTCAATTGCACAGGTCATGGTTTCTTTGCCATAATTTTCATGATTAAGATTCATTCACGGGAGCTTGAAGCTATGATAACTCTTGTAGAGACAGGCTCTCAAAATCTTAGTTCAAACGATTTTTTCTGATTTGTTAATATCTTATGAAAAACATAGTAAAATGTTCCATCAAACAATCAATCCAGGCAAATCTTATATTTAAAAGTATATGTTACAATTAAGGCGAGTTTTCAAACAATTTTTCAACTGATTTGTCATACATCAGCAGTACGAACTAAGAAACTTGAACAATTTATATCGTAAAATGGCAAAGCAAATAAAATAGTGAAGTGATCAAAAGTTATTTGCACACATTATCAAGTTAAATATTGAAAAACATTCATAAGCTTCAAATAATGAATGTACAAATTAACAAAGTCGATAAAAATATCAAGTTTTTTTATGTGAATGATTCCTATAGTAGGTTTTTATATCGAGATTCATACAAACGTTTTCGAAGAACTTTAGACGGGTATCTACATAGATGTTGTCTACAACCTATTCACTTAACTCAAACAACGCTTTCAATCAATTATTAATTAATTTTCGCCATCATTATGCAACAGTACTGATAGCTTATTGATGACATACTCATCAGGTGTTTTTCACAGCAAAATTTGAGAAACAAAAAATTATTTACATAAGCCCCCCGGGACTCCCAAAATTTAATTTGCCAATTGTTAGTGTCTGGTGCGCGTTTCACTAACCCAATTACTTCTTATGGAAATGTATTGGCAACAAGTGCCAAAATTTATTCTTCCACAGGTGTTCAACTCAATGAGCCTTAGACTAAGGCATTAACACTGTTATTCGCAAAACAAAAAAAAATCTTTAGGTCACTAACCTTTCTACTGTCATGATGTTGCGTTTTTCCCAGACTTCCAATGCCAATGTTTATTATCCAACTGCACTGATATTGTTTTTTTTATTTTGATTTTTTTTTTCACTTTACACCCTTCACAGAGGTTAAAAAAGATATCACTCAAGACAACAGAATTGTCCCTTATTTTTTCGATAAACTGTTTACAACATTTGAATCAAACAAACGATTAACGACGATTGTGTACGAATCAATGATTGTGATAAAAGAAAACTTGCTCACGCTATTGTGATCGGACTTAAAAAAAAAATAACGACCACACCAGACTACCCGCACGAAAATAAAACGTCAACTGCTTTATCGCACCGAATTCGCAAACTATTTATGCCGTTTCGTCGGCGCGCAGATTCGTTTTTGTCAATGTGAAATTTCCAGTTTGTTTCAAATTTTTGATTACAGCGGAACAAATTGGGTATGAAACTGTGAAGAGAGATTTTAACAATATGGTTTGAGTCTTGGGTGTACTCTTTTTTGTGAAAAGTGTTTAGAATAATCATTCGACCGATCGTGCTTTAAGCTTTTAATGGAAAAGTGTTTCCGGTGATTTTGTTGCCAGTAGCCGTTGACACATTTTAAAAATATCTGTTCCAACAGTCAACCGGATTAAAGAAAAACGAATTGTCAATGCTGCCGCCGTCGCGTCGATTAAGTCAGCCGCTCTTAAAATTCGGATCGGGGTTTTTCGTCTTGCAACAAGAACTGAAAAGGATTAAGATTAAGCAACTTGTATGATATGGGAAAGGAACAAGAGCCATAGCCTTCTGAAGCGCCCCTTTAATAAAAGACTTGCATTAATTACTAAATGCGATAAATTAAATAAATTGAAGAAGTAGCTTAGGTCAGCTTCTCCAGGTAAGGCATATAAATATGATTCCATTAGTTTTAAAGCCCACAAAGTTAGTCAGAAAAGCAACGATGTAAAGTCATCAACTAATGTTTTTTTCAAATTTCTAATTTCTTAACCATGCTGAAATGTAAATGAACTTATAATTAAATTTAATATTTTTTTTTTTAATTTTGCCGATTACCCAAAGACCCTTACCACTATTTCAATGATCAACAGCGCTGGGAAGAACCCAACTTATATTCACACCTTATCGACTTACCAACCTTCTTGCTATCCTTTCTAGAAAAGTTTTTTTCTGCACCAATTAAAAATTTATACTGGACATGGTATTATCGGACCAGTACAATAGATCGTATCTTCCGCTAATAAAAACTTTTTAACCAGAAAAAAGGAGTGCCATTTTGGATAGTTCACAAGGGTTTGACAAAGGTTGGCATCATGGACCATGCATCTATAAGATAAATTTCCTATCCCACTTGAAGAGCTGCAAATTTAGATCTTTATTCAATGCTCACATATCACCCAATATGAACACTATTGTTGAAATACAAGAAAGTATTTTTAGGACGTAGCTGAACAAGACTTGGCAGTAGGCTACTAGCAATGCAATTGTTCAATACAATTCTTTGGTTTTGGGCGCTATACAATATATTTGACGAAAAGTTTGACCAACATTTTTCTTTATCGCCTGAATAGCTTCTTGATTTGCCGCAAAGCATTGATCCAACGAAATAAAATCGCAGCTTCTTAGTGGCCAAGCAACACAACGATTATTGAACAAAGTGTGCAATTAATCGATTTTTGGACGACTTGTTTCCCCATCTTCTAATTCTCAATTTCTGACCATAAAAAAATTCATTCACGACTCGGTTGCTCCCTCTCTTGACTGTTAAGTTTCTTCAATTGCTTGACTGAAAGACAAATGCCGCTTCAAAAATCCTCGTTCACGATGCATTTGGTTTATTGGACTATATGATGATTGGATCTTCCTAGTCCCAAATATGGGAAACTTGCTTGTCTACGTAGACGCGTAAATGGAAATGCGCATTATCTAAACGAATTAATTTTTGATCAAAAATTGTAGTCCGAAATTTCTTTGCAAACTTATCCTCAGACAAATCCGACTTATGTTCGGTTGCTTAGACCTTTGGTTTAATTTGGTTCTCTGGCTTAGGTGCACCTAATAGGACAAAGCGGTAATATTCTGCGTTATGTTCAAAAGTCTACCACAGGAAAATGTTCGTTTAACAATCACGAATCTAATCCCATTCCCATCACGAATCGGCGTACATCAGCTTCAGAGCGTGCATTCTTTCTAGATACACTTCTTCTTAAAATTCGCATTGTTTCGGAAACACACCATCCACTTTGGAAGTGGGACAGAGGGCGCACCCTTTGTTACTCAAATTCCTTTGATCCGGCTCCCACAAGTATACCAAACTTGCCAAAATAAGTTTTTCCTTACTTTCAAGAGTTTGCAATATATAAATTCATGGAAACGGAACTTGTCTACGATTTCTTCTTCCAGATCTAGAGTCGACGATTAAAAAAGCTTTTGCGTGAAATTAAGCATGTTGTTAATCCATAGTGCTCATCCTTCAGGCATGATGGAAATTCGAAGAAATAAAGTTAATTTTGAAACGACATACTGCAAGCTTATTGTTAAAGAACATAAGCCAATTATGCATTTGCTTCTATAAAACTCTCAATCAATGAATTTGTCAAAATAAAGGCTAAGTAAGCAGCTGATTCATAATTCGAGGAGAATACAAAGTGTCAATTCAACTCGTTTTATATCTCAAGACTTTCGCACTCGTGCAAATGGTTAGAGTACTCGAAGATCTTTACATTCACAAAGATTGAACTCACTATTCTCCAGATTCTAGTGAAGAGTTGTTCTTCCTCGTTGGCAGAGCCATTGTGCAACCTCAGGTCTCGACTAGAAGGAAAACAGCATTTTATCCAGTCCAGAAAAAAGACAATCTTAACTTTTAATTTCTGTTTGATATTTAAACTTTATATGTTGAGTTGGCGGATGGAGGTCTGCACTGCCAGCTGACCAATGATTCGTTGACATAAGTTGTTTTGAGCCAATTTTCCTGCATTTTACATGCGAGCTGGAGCATGACCTTGTTGATATAGCCACAATTTATCCAATGCCTTTATAACATCAGTTTTTTGATAAACGTTCACTTTAAATAGGCAGGACATTGTATGGCCCATAGCCCACTCCCTGCCACCTAAATTAACTGATAGCCACGTTCAACCGTTGGTATAAATTTTTTACACTTCTTTAAATTATCGAACGTATATACGAGTATTTGGAAATGATTCAAGATTGTATATTATTTTGCCAGTTGATAAAACCCATCGCTGAGTGTTCTTCTTTACTTATCCTAAATATATCTCGTAACTAAATCGCGCTTAAAGTACGGGCACTTGTTGTCTTCCTCAAATAAATTTAAAGGACGAATGAAAAACGTTCAATATTTTATTTCATCCATAACTTAGTTGCGGGTTGGTATACGCGACTAGGCTTGGTAAAATACAAATTTCTTAAACCAAAGAAACGAAGATTCAATTCTTCTGCTTTTTAAAACTGCGTAAAATGGTAAGTTTTCATGATTCATTTTTCCTGCGGCTTTGGAGACATATTTTTTACTTTCGAAAACTATCATCCAAAACACGTTCGATATAATGGTACATTAATTTATTTTTTTCTTTATTTCTTCACTTTTATTTTTAACTTAAAATATAAATTTCAATTCCCACACTTTTTAACTTATGCTGAAAACGTTTTATTTTGTTTTTAATTTTCTTAATTAAGTACGAATGTTCATGCTCTTTATGAGATTTTGATTTGAGCAGGTTTCTTGCTTGATAGACTTTTGTTTTCGCCGTTTTATATTCTAAAATTATGCTTGAAGGTTTGAGACAAATAGTTTTTAAATTTAATACGTTTTGTGCATAACGACTTTACAATTTCAATCCAAAGTTAAATGCAGTTTTTTTACAGAAACATTCAAATTGATTTGATAAAAATATAAAAGGAAACATTTTGAATAACTTTTAATTATGTACACATCGTCTTCTTTTCACACATGCTATAAATATTTTACAAGTGGATTACCGCAATACAAGCCATATCTTGAGCAAAACAATTGATAAATACTGAATGTTTAAATACACTTTCATTGTTTTCTAAAAAAAAAATGTCTTCCGTTAAATTATAAATAGTTTTGAACTTATGAACAGCATTACCATTGTTTAGGTTTTTCTTTGTATATCAAAGTATAAAAAATGTTATAATATATTAAATAAGTTTTCGTATATTCGACATAAAAATATAATATAAAGCAGCAAAGATATAAATAACTAAAGTCATGAGATGTTTAGTGCTTAGGATCAGGTAACAAAAATCTCCATTGCAAAATTTAAAAGACATATTGTTAGGGCAAATTAAACCAATGTTCGCCTGTTTAGCAGACGTACGGTGGCGAAAAACAATGCAGATTTTGCCAGATTTTTCATATAAAATAATTACAAATTCTCGGTACAACCGGTTTTAAGGTAACAAGGGCGAATTTGGTTCTTTTTGTTTTATAATAATAATAATAATGGCGGAGGTTGGACCTTCAATTTATGGCAGCATCCGAAAGGTGCTGTGAAATATGCGACCCCTTAAGATACTTAAGATATTCCTGAAAAAGTCTGACTAAAGATGCTTAAAAAACAACAAATAAGGATGTGCAAGGACCAATTCCAAACAAGAAAGGGAAAATATCGGGTAGCCTGATGCCATTTCATTATTCTTGTACCCCTTCTTTTGCCAGTTAATTCATCACAACTCACTATTAAAATGAGCTTACATAAAAGGTAGAATCTAATGGTCAGAAGGTTCTCGTCACCAAAGAGAAGACGATGAATTGGACTATGCACGAGGCAATAATTTCTCAAGTACTTCCCGATGAATGTGAATACTGATCATACAAGTATATGCCGAGAAAGATTATATAATTCTGCGAATGTCTTTTTATTTTTTAAATATGTACATAAAAAAGAGAACTGAGTCTCGTACAAAATGTGCGCAACTAATCGATGCCTGGAGAAAGAAAATATTCCAGATTTTTGGAGAGACATGCAGAAGCCGAACTTTTTGCTTTTGCCGAAGCGTGCAAAAGTAAAACAGGTCTTTTCTGCAGTTTTATAACAAGCACGTGCATTTCGTTGAACTAGAATGGTCCCATAAACCGTGTTCAGATGAGTCTCACTTGGATATGCTGTAAAGCCCGAATGTGGCATTAGAATTATAAATTGTTAAACAAATGCTAGAAAAACAAAAACACTTAGAAAAGTTCAAAGCAAAAGGAATAACTGCTGATTTCAAAAGCCTACGCAATGTTTTTGTATAAAAAAGTGTTGGTATGAAAGTGCTTTAATTAAATTGAAAGAATTAGTTTTTATAAAAAGCAACAAATTAGAGAGTGTTTGCTTTCTTCATAAAATTCGTTAGCTTTTGTGTTTATTCTAGACCATAAGCGCCACAACCAGACATCTTGACAAATTGCTTAAGTTCACACCAAATAGAATTTTAAAACTAAACCAATGACTAGAAAATTGTATACAAAAATATGCCATGTTTATGGACATTAAAATAGATATGGATGCAAAATATCAAAATATTCGAATCTTGGATTTAACCAGAGTTGTTATTTTTTAAAATATATATTCTTTCGGATGATTTCGCAATAGTTCTCATCTTAAAATAATTCTTTAAACTAAGGCAACCATTTACTTTGTTTAGTTTTTTTGCTTACTAGTCCTTATTTTTAGTTTTGCTTATTAAATTACAAATTTTGATTATATGCAAAAAGAAAAACATTTCATTATTGAATTTTATTTTAATATCCTTGTATTATTTTAAAGATCAGGAAATTCCATTAATGTGACCTATTCGCAGGCGATTTTCCCATCGAAACTACTCAAGGCGATTGCAAATGCCTGCATCGCACACAATGGGTACCGGTAATCCATGGTGAAGACGTCCTCAGAAGTTCGTCCAAATTGCATGACGATATAGTCTGGGTCGGAGTCATGAACAAGTTGGAAATTTTTCACAGATGCTTGAGTGACACGCCCGTGGAAATTCAAGACATAAGATTGGGTTTCATCATTCCAAACGGGGGTTTTATTATGCAGTTCAACAATGTTGTCCATGTTCTAAAAGGATTTGGGTGATGTATAATATTTTTTGTTTTGTTCTTCTATGGGCGGAATTGGAGCTTACCTTGGATTTCCAACTATCTAAAAGCCCTTGCTGGCGGGGATCGGCTGAACTGATGTTAACTCGTTGATCTTCTTCGGTCATGCCGGGTAGGAGAACAGTCATGTTGCGTGGGCCTTTGAAACCTAATATGTTTGTGTCCTGTAAAAGTTAAAGATAATGCGTTTTTTTTTTTATTTTTTACTTTGAAGGAGCCATTCAAGTGTGGTGAACAAATGGTAAATGATGATACGTTGAAATTGAGTGAAATTTTGTGGGGGCGAAGGATTTAACAAATTTATTGTACTCGTGTTAGAATAAAGTAAACCTTTCAAAGTTCATCAGCGGTTCATTCGATCGATCTGAAATGCTCGTCTTTTCTTTTTTTAGAAACTACTCTTCTCGTTGTTAGTTTCGGTTTAACATTTTATTTTCAATTACATCATTCTATAGGATTAATCTTGCCGCAATAACACTGACACTAAACTGATTTACGAACGAAACTTATAAAATGATTGCTTTATTTCGCGAGAATAAATTTTCTGCGTATTTATTTCGAATGAGGAAAATTATAGAAAATAACGACATTATATTTTCCCATTATTTTCAGAATAGGTGCATCCAATGTTCTTTAAAATTCTTCATAATTGCGCAATGTAACTCTACATCTCTTAGGAAAAAAGAGGCTTTATAGTTTCTTTTATGACCTTTATATTTTTTTATATTTCTGTATAAACCACGTCAATCTCGAGCACGAACAATTTTGCAAATGTGGAGTGTAATTGCGTTACTGGCTGTAACAACTTTTCAATATCTTTTTATTTTTTTTCTTAAACAGGTTTCAAGGTATGCGGGAGTCAGCATCGCACGGCAATTAGCTGAGCGAGTTAAAAATTTATACTTAACGATACACACAATTCTTTTCCTTATGAGCTGAATATAAACTGGTGTACATGCAATGTCGTTTAGTTCTCCCATATATTTGCCAAAAGGGAGGGAGTTAACCCCTGGAAAAAATTAACTGCGGTTTTATTTCTAACATTCTTGAAAAAGGAATTTAGAATGATCTTAAAAGAGGTTACTTTCTACATTCGTCAAATGACTTTAGAAAAAAGATAGTGTTTTAAACCATAGCCCATCCAGCAATGAAGTGTACAGCACAGGTGGAGCTCAAATTACCATTTTCTTCCTGTTCTCAAAAGAAAAAACGGAACCCTTAAAGTATCACTTCGCTGTAAGTCTGTCTGTCACCACCCTTTTTCTGAGGAACCCATAGATGCTTTTAAAAAGAGGCTTCTAAATGGTTGTTTTTGCTGCATTCTTGCAACGGAATGCAAGGGTACTACAAACAAACAAAAGCAGAAAAATTCTTTGAAACTCGATTTCCCTGATAAACGAACTGTTTACATACTATGTATAAATTTGTAGGGAACCTTCGTTGCGGGAGTCCAATTCGTACTGGATCGGTTTTTTTTAATTCCTCTTGAACTTATTCGTTAAATGAACCAATGAACGAGTGAGTTCTGGCTAAGAAAATCCAACCCATGGAAACAGACCAATTGTGGACGTACGCTGATACTGAAATACTCTCAAATGAATCCTTATAAAATCAAAGGCTCTGACATATGTCCGGATGCTCTTAACAATATCAGCCAACGAGGTTTGACAATCACAGTTTAAGAAGCAAACAATATCATAAAGCCACCGCTTTCGAACTATGGTGAACACGCATTAGAATTAACGCGACACGAGCGTGCCTTTTGGTCCTGAATTAACCTTATATATGCATGCTTTGTGGCTTATCACAAGGTACTTTACCAATGGAAGTACTCGAGCGAGACGAGTCTCTTCAAGGAAATGTCGCGCAAAGCAGTTATCATATGACATCGCTTTTAAAAGCTTTTAGTACCAATCTGTGCGAAGATTTCAGGTTTTACAGGAAGAAGCTTACTCTAACTTCTATCCAATTCTAGCAGGTATACCACAAGGAAGTGTTTTGGGTCCGCTCCTGTATCTCCTTTATACGGCTGAAATTCCAACAGAATCGTTATCATATCGTCTGTCTTTAATGTCTTTTGAATAGGGTCAATCAATTGGCAGTGAGCTGGAAAATTAAGCTAAATGAATCGAAATCATAAAATCTGACATTTGCATTGCGCCGAATAAATTATGGTCTTTGCACTTATCTTAACCGATCCCAGGTGCCGCACGCGAATTTTGCAAAATATCTGGGAATGCACCTCGATTCGGGACTAACTTGGAAATATCACGTCTGACAAATATCTAGACAAATGTCATTTAAATTAAAAAAAAATGAATTGGTCGACATTCTAAACTGAAAATCAGCTGTAAAAGATTGATCTACCAATTCAATCTAGCCAATTTGGACGTATGGGATACAACTCTGGGGCTGCACCTAGTAATCGCGTCAGCTTATTACACAAAAAGTCAGAAGAAGTTTCCACGTAAGATAACGGACGCTTACCGCTTTGCTACCAACAGAGAACTACACAACACTCTTGGTATCAAATGGGTCAAGAAAGTCATAAGTGGAAAAAAATTACTCCACGATACCAATACTGAAGCCAGGCAGCTTCTGGACATTAACATCGAATTTCGACGACTAAAGAGAATCAAACCGCATGATGATCTAACCACATACATATAGTACACATACTGGGGAGCAGAATAATGGTTCTGAATACCCACACACGTTTTTCTTGGTTATTAAACTTGAGTACGTTATGAACGTTAGTATTTAATAATCAAAGGATAAGATTGTACAATTCAAATAGTAATTAAAAAAAAAATAAAAAATTATGGAACTACGCGTTAAGTCGAATAAGGGTAGCGTGTGTTTAATAATTCCCTATTTCTACAATCTGTTTCATAACTAAGTTTGCAGAAGTCAGCGCTATTAGGTTTCTCCGACGAAAGAAAGAGAGTGTTACGTTATCACACACACAAATGGAAAGTTGTTGGAGTTGGAAAGCCTAAAAGCAACTAATAATCAAGTGTTATTAATTTTTATTCTTATTCAATCGGCTTGCAGGACTTCCGGCATACATATATACTATATATAAAAAGTTCATCAAGCAACACAAAATAATGAATTTCTCCCGATCCGATCCAATAAATTTCAAACGACATGTCGTGACATTTAGTACGATTTACGAAGCGTGTTATTTCCCAGTAGTAATACATTTTTCCAAGCTCGTGATAAACTAAGAGCTTAGAACTTAGGGCAAAATCTGATCCCGGCATTACAATATAATCGCCGCTAGTAAAAGTAATCTTTAAATTAATAATAATAAAAAAAACTGTTATCAATTTGTTTTTTGTCAGATTATAAGTAGCTTACCCTTAAGCTTATGATTACGCATGGACTACGATAATTTTGTCAGGAAAATACAACTCTAAGTAAACAATCTTTTTTGATTGCTTTCAACCGTCGTCAAAAATTTTTTAGAGTGGTCACGTTCTTAAATGAAATGCTGATAAGATTATTCGTAGTAATAGCAAAACTTGGTGATGATATGATGATGAGTTCAATGAGCTCAATTATGATTTATATTTAAATAAATGGCAGGTTAAAATTTACTTACATAAATAATCGCCGCCAGGTCGAGCCTTGGGCGCTCTGAATCGTCCTTGCTGCCGCGGTCAAATACTGAGAATGACGTTCCAAACATATTCGACCTCAGCTTACCAACGAATCCATCCGCTTGTCTGGACAGGTCTGTTGGATCACAACTGATTATGTAATTCGAAGTCTTGCTCTTTTTCCGCTTACGACCTGAAACCACCAAATCCAATCATGAATATCTGCAGTGTTGTATGTTTCGTGCACTTACCTCCTAATAGGAATATCTTTTTGCCATAGTCTCGCTCCAAATGAAGATAGTAAATGGGAAATAAGCCCCTGTCCATGCCTTTCCGATCTCGTGTGATGCGACATTTAAATAGAACACCCTGTGGCGCTGGTTGCATTACAAATTGATCGATTTGTCCAACAACATCACCCTCTGGCTCATTGGACGCTTGTTGTGAACCCTTGCCACCATCACCTGCTGTGGACGGGGTGATTGGGGCTGCACCCGCAACATTTCGATTGGCATAGTCTTCCGAGGTATCATCGGATTTAGAAACTGTGATTGCATCAATGGGGCTGCTCTCCTCGTCCTCGATTTCATGCGATGAGATTTCCTCTATGAGGTCTACAACAAGGCTCGTGTGTGCATAAATGTGAAAACAAGCAAATATATATTTTTTTGAGACTTACCATCCTGATGATGATTGGACGATGCTGTTGTCCTGATGGTGTTTGAGTTGGTTGTGAATATTTGATCCGGATTCTGTGGTGAGCCCATAAACTGCATTGGTCCATCGTATGCATGCATTTCTCTGCTATTGCTGTTTCGCATTCCGGACATTGGACGCATTATTTGTAAATCACTTGCCTGCACCATACCCGGTGAGGCACGCTTCTGTCGGATGTAGGCCTCCATCAGTTGCCTCTGTGAATCGGAGATGCAAGAGTTTAAAGTTTATTTATTATGCACTTTATGTGAATGTGGGAAAGAGTAAATGGTTGTTTGGGATTGTTATTGTTAGCCAACACTCTTCACGATTCGGATAACTATAAACTTAAGTGCTTGGATTGTTAGTGGACAGCATGTTTTCTCTGGCGAACTTTGGGATTATCTTATGTAGGTCGGTACTAGTCATTTAACCGCAATGCTTTTAAACATGTTCTGGTAAGTAATCACTATGTGAATAATGAACAATTTTAGGTTCCTTTCCTCAAAAGGAAAAACTGAAAACCACCCTTGTTCTCAGGAACGCGTGGAGTTATCAAATTGAAATAAATACCAAAAATTAATAGTTGCGGGCCCTTAAGGCTATAAAAAAATCGACGAAGTCAGAATATATGCCTGTTATTGCATCAAGGAAAATCAACACCTACTTCCCTTTGACCTAGAATTATGAAACTTGTCTAGAAGCAATGTTTTATAGCACAAGTCAAGGGAAGGATCCGAAAACCGCGATGGTCTAACTATTTACATACCTTCAAGTTGGTACGGAACCTTCGGTGCGCGAGTCCGACTCGCAATTATTCGCATTGTTTTTCAAATGCTTCAGATTGTATTAAGACCTGATATGGTCACAAATATTGTTCTCCAAGGCATGAATGACTTCATCCCAAACAAGCTGAAGACAATTAGGCCAAAAGAGAATTCATGATTCGACTTGAGCTGTAAAGAGGCTGTCAGGTTGAGAGAGCTGAGTTTTCGGTCTTATAAAGCCAACCCTACAGAGGAAATCCGGAAAAAGTTTCGACGAGTCCGTAATGACTGTAATGCTCTTCTACGACGTACGAAGTTCTCCCATGGACTTAAATTAAGGCAAAAAATACTACGTTGTCCCAGTGGTAGTAAACAATTTTGGTCCTTCGTCAAAAATATTAAGAACTCTACTTCGTCATCGATTCCGACGCTCATTTCGAATGATAATCCTGTTGTAAATAATCTTGACAAAGTCAATCTGCTTGCTGCACAATTCGCGGCCAGTTCCACACTTCCAGATTGTACTTTACCACCACCTGTGCTCGAGGGCGTTGAACATTCTATGGGACAAATATATTTTCGCACTCGCACAGTCGCAAGAGTACTGAAAGATTTAGACATACACAAATCCACTGGTCCAGGTAGTATTTCCCCTATCGTTCTGAAGAGGTGTTCTTCCACGCTGGCAAAACCACTGCGTAAGCTTTTTCATCTTTCCTTCTCCTCAGGTCTCTTTCCGAGCAGATGGAAAACTGCATTTGTCCAGCTTGTCCCTAAAAAATGCGTTTCTTCCTCTCTCTCCAATTACAGACCCATAGCACTTACGTCCCTTCTTTCTAAGGTCATGGAAACGCTGATAAATCGTCAGCTAATGAAATATCTTGAATCACGAAAACTTCTTAATAACCGGCATGCAGTACGGTTTTCGTAGCAACAGGTCCACTGGTGATTTGATGACTTGTCTCACTGAAAAGTGGAACCAATCTATACATAACTTCGGTGAAACAAAGATAGTTGCACTCGATATTTCAAAGGCGTTTGACAGAGTCTGGCATCCGGCTGTTTTGTCGAAAATGCGTGCATATGGGATCGGTGAGTCTTCTCTTCTATGGATTAGAAACTACCTTTCGAATCGTTCAATACAAGTTGTATTGGACGGTTTCAAGTCTGAAATTCACCATATAAATGCTGGTGTTCCCCAAGGCGATCTCTTGTCTATCACATCTAATCCAATATATTCCTTCGCAGATGACAGTACCCACAGTTTCTCATATGCGTTTAATGATTCACGCCCCTGCTCTGGCATTTGCGTCGAAGAAACCGAAAAGCTTTCAATGCTCGGTATGTGCGTCAATTCTAGCCTACGTTGGAATGACCACATATTCGATATAGCCAAGAATGCAGCGAAATGCTTAGGTTTTCTAAACCGGTGCAAGAAGTTTTTTACCCCTTCTGGTTTAGCCAAAATTTATAAAGCTTTTATTCGGCCTAAAATGGAGTACAATGCTCACATCGGGGCAGGTGCACCCAAGACCACCTTGCAACTCCTAGATAGAATTCAAAAGCGAGCGATAAAACTCATAGACGATGACAACATATCGAAAACAATTCACTCGCTGGAACACCGTCGAAATGTGTCTTCTTTGACTTTGTTTTATTGCTATTTCTACCACCAATGCTCCGTCGAAATAGCTAATTGCATTCCGCCCCTCCAGAAATTCACTCGCAACACCCGTACATCATCGAATGCTCAACAGTTTACCCTTAAGCCTACTTTCGGGCGCACTGTGAAATTTAGAAATTCATTTATAAGCCGCACAATGCGCATGTGGAATGCGTTACCTCGCTCTATTTTTCCTTTGCACTGCTACCTACAACAATTTAAAACCAATGAGCACTGGTACCTTCTTTCTCTCCCATCCGCTTCTGCTTGTGCTGCGTAAAAAACACTTTAAGGATACTTCAAATCCCTTGAGCACTTGAGCACTATTTAAAAAAAAAGACAATGAAACGGATGCATAATAATTCAAGACAGGAGATATTGCGAGGATGAGTATCTGCTGTCATGTGAGTCCATCGCCATCATAAGGTTTATTGGTTTTGAGCCGGTTCAGTATAGAATGTATGGCGTTATAGAACCATACATATACCTATATTCTTTATAAATGGGAGCAACACACTTCTTGTATATTACTATTTGACCCTAACGCTTCGCAGCACTTTTAGCGGGATCAGGTTTTTCTGTATTTCAATCGAGGTAAAGTATTTTTTTTAACGGTCACTCCGAGTGATATAAGTGACATCCATGGACATGGATTTCATTTCCACATTCGAAGCTAAGTGCGTAGAATTTGACAAAGAATCAAGCTTACTATCGTCTTTAAGTCTTTCGAAAACACGTAACAGAATCTTGTGTCAATTTCTATAAAAAAATAGAAAATACTTAAATTGTAGTTCGAAGTTATCTTACTACTAAAGTTTTAAATTTGAGCCAAACCAAGGTTGTTCTTCTTGTTTGTGCTTATTAAGGATGTCATCCTCCATAAAGGAGAAATATAATGGAATTGCATTTTGCGGAATAGTTTTGTAAGCTTTGTTGAAATTGACGACAATAATCAGGCGATAAATACAACTATTGCGGTTGTTATCGTACGTTCTATAGCAAAATTGGTTAGACATCTTGACTACCAATATAGAGCGACCAACCAGATATTGGAAATTTCAAAAGTATCCGTTTGCAGCACCAGGATTATTTACGCAATATTTTTTTCATGATTCATCTGTCACAGCATCCTTAAGATTGTGACGTACATAAGCGATGGATCCCCAAATTGGATTCTTTGATATGAGGAAATGACGATGCATTTGCACTAAACGGCCAGAAGGTTTATTGACGAATATTCCATGAATTGGGTTTCGATTTATTTGGATCGGGAACCCGAAGAAAGTGTAACCACTTCGCAATGGTCATCCTGTGGTTGGAATGATAAAAGCATTGCAGTCGTTAAAACTCAAATCTCTTTGGAAAAGCTTCCACTACTGTTTCTTCTATCTCTTGTTGCTTCTGCCACAATACTTATGTAAATGTATAAAGAGCAGTTTCCCATAAAACCAATTAAGTCTCAACAATTTAATCCCTCAGTATGCATGTTTCTCCCACGTCAAAGAAACATTCAATTGCCTGCATGTTGGGCTCACAAATGAAACTCGGACAAAAGTTGGATTACAGTATCACTGACATACGAACAGTTTAATTATCTCCAACAACGAATCAACTAAATTGATTTAGCCGACTTCCCTGTTTCCTCACTGGGCGGTCGCCATAGCCCATGTACAATAGCATGGTCAAGGTTGCCATGGTCAATCGCTACGCACCCAGTTTAGCCTCTAACGAATAAAGCATCCCGCTGAATGCAAAAGTACCCAAGCAATGCAGAGTCAGATACAATTTGATTTGATTGAATGCAATTGGTTTTCGTGTAAAGTGTATGTGTTTAATTAAATCGGATGAGATGTGATAAAGCAAGCACTGCATTGGCACATAATCGGATAACACGCACGAAATTGCAAGGATACATTTGGTTGGATGGTTAATAATTGTGTTATTATTACTCGCAAAGCTTGGTCATGCTGAACTACCGGAACATCTGCTGAGATTAAAGAGGATTAATTCATGGCAAATACTTAGTGAATTAAAATAAATGTAAGGGTATTTAATAACTTTAAATCCATGAACCTTCCGGGATTAAATATAGTTCCTTTTTTACTGATTATTGCGATTATTGATAAGCGCATTAAAAATTTGTCCGAAAAGGTTGGCATTGGAATCATTATTTTGTTTTTGATATTTGATCGGACATGGCCGATTTTAAACTTTAAATCAATGATCAACCAAATTTTCGAACGCGGGCAAATTTTGCAATCACCGATATAATTTTATTTCCATCAAGCCACATAACTTGTCTTGAACTTTACAAGACAATATGCAGCAAAAGCTATTCTCACGTTGTGAACACGGAAATAACTTTATTCAACAAATCTGTCCAGCTGCTGGAACACCCAGGCGACATCGATATCAACGGTCGCTCCAAGAAACTTTTACAGTAATTAATTGAAGAAATGGCGAAACGAGTTGTCGTCAAAGTAAAATTGGACTTAACTAAGTCAAGATTTTCAACTTACAAAGATCGTTCACAGGATCTAGGACCTTGCTGTTATTAAGGTTAAACGAAACAAATAGGTTCAAAACTCCTTACGCGGAAGATCAAAGACACCACCCTACAAATCGTTGAACGAACCAATTTTGCTATATTTTGAATGCTTATGAGTGAAAATTTCTGATTTGCAATAAGGTTGCGGCAGAAAGGAACCTTAACTACAGCTCCCTTGTTCCAGAAGACAAAAGAAATCGGACATCGGTTTTAAGGATCAATGAATGCCATAGATCAGAAAGAGTATTTTAGATAATTTAGAAAAATAAAATGAAAACCTTACGGAACCATGTTTTTAAGATCTTCGCTTATTAAAGTTAGCCCTCAACTGCATACGAAGACAAATATGAATTGGCAATTTTTGACGTTACATTTTTTGTACAACAACAGACCTGCTAATGACCTAAGGACGAAGACACCCTTTTCATCATTTCATTTCGAATGGAAGAATGTACTGCACGCAAACAGGAAGCTTCTTCTACTTTCTAAATATGGTTCACTATGCTTAGACCGTATTCTTCAAGTCCTAAGATCATGCACAAGACCTTTGGTAAATCCTTATCCATGTAAGTATGCCAGCAGCGCCATACAACCATGCAAATGATGAAATAAGGATTATCAATCAACAGAACCAGATTTATCCTCCAATAATGAGTGTGTCACTGAGTGATCGTAAAAACTTGTAAGTAATTTTAACATGTTGGTGAGCGATATACAAAATACCTTAAAAGCTATCCCGCAAGTGTACATGCAAGTACTTCGGTCTTCACAAGAAATAAGAGGATGATGTTCGTGGCGAATCAAAGCTAAACAAAATCCCTATAGCAAAAAATGCTAAGATAATGTGACGAGTATTCTACATATTTCCGGAGTATAAATTCATCGGCTTTTATGAGCCGAGCTTTTTTAATCTAAGAGTTGTCATTTTATCCATGTGATTTAACTTTGCTTTATTCGATGCTTCGTTTAGAAAACCAATTCACCCATAGATATTGTCCCAAGAGTTTGTTTGCTCATATGGTTAAATGTAAAAAAAAACATAAAACCAAAGCGGGACTCCAAGGTGTAGTAGTCATTTTACGGACATACGCATACGTACGACTAGAAATTTTAAGTTTTTTTTGACAAAAACCAGAGTTTACGTTCGGCGTCTAGCTGTGTTGTCCAACCGGTCAAGCATGGCAATGGCTAAATGGTGTTAAATCATGAATAGGTAAAAGAATAAGCTTTCAGGATTCACATTTCCGTAATATTTTTCCATAACTTGTCGTCGAAACGTGGATCGTGAATAGAGAAAAGGACACTTGAAATGGCCTCAACTTAATAGAGCTGTTTTAGGACCAAGTGCACGTTAAATAATTTCCAGCATCAAGGTATAAATTAAGAGAGATCTTTCAAGTAGTCTTGAGATCAATAACATTGGCAAACGTTGTTAGACTATTTAAATTAGTCTTTTGGCTTAGTCTCCACAATATAGCTGAAGTTTTTCATAAATTTTGTAAATAAATTTGAAAAGAAAAAACAAACAGAATCTTATATGAATTTGTGTGGCAGTGCATATGGTTAAACATATGTTTATATCCTATAAGTAATTTGAAAACTGTAAGTTAAATGTATTTTGAACTTTTTTCATTAGAAATCTAATTTGATTTTAATTAAACAAGTGAAATGATCCTTTTTTTGTCGTAAAATTAAAATCAAAACGTGTTCATTCTGTGAATTCGCTTCGAATGAAACCAATTTAATTTAATTTAATCTCGAGTTATGCGAGGCGAAAAAATACACACAAACGTACGTACATACGTGCACACACACACTAATAACATCCTTCTAAATATATTGGAATCCGAATCCTGGGACTTCGAAACGTGGAGATATTTAACAAAATTTGAATTCCGAAGATCGGATCGATTACAAGAACTTCCAGATGGGAAGTCAACAAAATTTGTTGATTGATATAAAATGATTGACGGCGAGTGAGACTTCAAAAAATAATTACAATAGTTCGAGTGTTCCATGAACACAAAAGTTGAAAAAATCTCCTCCGCCTCAATGAATGCTTATCAAAAAACCTGCGACATTTATTATATTTTTAAGTATTTTTTTAAATAGAGATAAAGACTGATCGACGTAGACCAAGATCAATTCATTGAAAAACCATAATTAACATGTTCTAGCGCTAAAAACATTTACATGAAAAAACATATTGACAAACACATATTTGTACATAATGTCACATACATACATTATTAGAATTGGAAAATTATCATTACCCTTGTGTCACCTTAAATCCGGCAATTTGAACTTGATCCAATAGAAAATAAACAAAAAAGCTCTTCAACGTATTGTGCGCTTCTTAAATAAAGAGAATTTAATTACTAATCACGTGCGACATCGTTTTCAAGATCACCCGTTTCAAAAGCATGAAGTCGAAAACGGCGCAATCACGAGTGCACAATTGACGAAAACGGAATCATTAATCGGAAACAATCCGTAAAGGAGCAATCGCCTCCACTCACTCGACTATGCATAGGCGGTTTTGATTACCCGAGTTTCAGGGCACTCTCGTTTCTCTAGACTCATATATAGATAGTGATTGTACTGCAGGGTCACTTGAGCAAAACATTAAGCTCTTCGATTTTGCACGAGCATAGTTGTAGCCGACTCGCTTATCAAAGCGACATTTCGTGATCGACTGTCTCTGCGCGCGCTACTACCTCCAATATAGGAATACGAGAACGAGAAAAAACTTCACAGTAAACGATTTGGATGGTTTTGTTATCGAACGGAAAAAATGGCATACGGGTGCCGATAGTGTTGGTGATGGGTGTAATAAAATATTAATTCATTGGTTTATAGCCCCCATTGGGGAGAATTCATAAATCAACAAACGCCACTCTAGCTAGTAGCTAATTCGGTTTGAGTTTAATCTTCGGACGATATCAGAACAAAATTTTAAAATATAATCTGGCAAAGATAATCGTATCTCTTAGCAGACGTGTATAAAAACTCTTTCGCAACCATCGTTTAAATTCAGTGTTATTGCAAGTAATTCGGTATGGGGTCGAAGGTGTTGCTTATGTTATTTGCGGTGCTCGCGGCGCCATTGGTGGCATTTCCGCCAGCCACCAATGGCTTGCGTTCGGATTCGGATACGTTCATTTCGAAGATGTTCAATCGCATCCCAGGATGGCGACCATTGCACAAGTTACAGTGGACTTTAAGTGTTGATTTGGACAGACCTTTGAAGGCAAATGAGCGAATAGGAGTATCGGGCGATGCTGACTTTCTTGGCGGTTGGTTGCCAGACAGGGCATTATTTTTGAACAGAACCTTCATGGCGAACAAGTGGTCGGGAACGGTGAATTTCTCAGCAAATATGACGGTGAAATATAGATTATTCATTGGAGTTGTGGACTCGAGTGGGCGAGTTCAGGTCAGACAATGGGAAACTCACTTACAACCGCGATCAGTGGAATTGGGTAAGGAAAGTCGTCAGACTAAGGATCGTTTTGGATGTGTTAATGGTGAAAAGGAAGTCCATCGGGGCTGGTTGAACAGCGGATATATACTCCAATTTAAACTCTTCCGCAATCCCATTGAACTCAAGGGGCCGAGCGAAGATCGAAAGATTTTCGTGAAAGTAACGCCTCTGGACTATGACTGGAGTGCCAAGGAGAATATCTTTACACCGATTTTGCCATCTGGAAGAGCAAATATAGAGTTTGTTCGCATGGAGTACGGAAACAGTGTTATCCGTGAGCAACCTGAGTATGGTGTCCCGTACGAGGCTGACGATATTGTTGTCTTTCACATCACCACAAGTGATCTCAAAAACGTCGCCTACATGTTCACCATTTATGTTCAGGACGACAAGAAACCGGAAATGATCCACACCCTCGGCTATCAGTATTTATTTCCCGAGACTATCTCCGCAACCGAAGGGGACTCCGAGCTTATTCTAATGTCTCCGAATTGGTTAACTTCCGTCGGTTTTATAAAGATCAGTTACTTACTAGTTAAGCCATTGCCAACCCCAAGGGTTAATTTTGAGACATCCCTCCTGCACTTCTGGCGAAAGAATTGGACTGCTTTGGACGTAGGTCATCGAGGGCTCGGAAAGAGTCTTAAAGTCTCCACTGGAGCTGCACCAATAATAGAAAACACAGTCGCATCAATGAAAGAGTCTGGAGTCCGAGGCACCGATATGGTTGAGTTCGATGTTCAACTTACCAGTGATCTTATTCCAATCATCTATCATGACTTCGTTGTGTATGTCTGCCTAAATCCAAAGACACCTACCAGCAAGAACGACCTCACAGAAGTTCGTATCAAGGACCTAACCTACGAACAACTTAAGGCGCTGAAAACCTACCAAGTTATAGGCTCAAAAATAATTGAGTATCCTGCACACAACTCGGAGCCTCGTGAAGACTATCGTCTGTTTCCACTCTTCGAGGACTTCCTCACGAAAGTCGACCCAAATGTTGGCTTCGACATTGAAATCAAATGGCCGCAGTTGCGTTCCAACGGGAAATATGAAAGTGTTCAAACGATTGACAAGAACCTTTACATCGACCGAATACTGGATGTCATGCTACGTAAAGGCTGCGGACGTGTGAGTTTTTTCAGCAGTTTTGATGCGGATATATGCACATTGCTGCGTTTTAAACAAAACATTTATCCAGTGACGTTTTTGGGGCCGAGTTCGCCGAATTACTACGTCGATCCTAGGTCGGATACGCTAAAACAATCGATTAATAACGCACAGGCATTCGAATTGCTCGGCATCGTTCCACATACATCGAACTTTGTTAAGGATGGTGGCGCAGTGAAATTGGCCACGGATCTGGATGTGAAGGTTTTCATTTGGGGCGATGATAGCAGTAGCACCGAAATGGTGAATGCATTTAAGAGTTTCGGACCAACTGGGGTGATTTATGATCGCATTGATTTGTGGATACCAGAGGGAAAGATAAACGCTTTCAAGCAGGATGAGGGGACAATGGATCTGCTACAGAAACAATGTCTATATGAAAATGCCACAATTAAAATTGATAGCAGTTAAATAAAAAGTTTTTGTTTGTCATTAGTTGAAGGACTTGAATAAAACAAAATCATTTGTTGTGAATAGAAAAGTGAAATTAAAAAAATAGATATACACGAATTTTGTTGAGTATTTATGTATTTCAGAGGTTACCATGAAATCATGAATTTAAGAAAATATAAATTAACAGGCAGGCAGGTAAGGCAAACTTAATTTTAAACGATTTTAGAGATTGTGTATGAATGTTGTTCTCCATGATTTTCGCATTATTTACAAGAATCGAAGGTATTTTTAAAAATCAGATGCATGTTATGGTGTCGTTTATTATACGAAACCGATTCCCAAAAATTGGAAACAAAATTTATATTGATCGTAAATGATTGCAAAGTTTTTAATATTCGTGATTGTTGCAAGGCTAGTTTTTGCTTGATCGATTGTATTAAATTCGCGAGCGAAGTCACATCTCATCAATCAAACATCATCAAAAGAAGGAATGAAGATAAAACACAAGCGTGAACTCAGTTTTAACTTTGGTAATTCTTTAGTTTATTTTTGCTTTTTAAATAACAAACAAAATACAAAATCAAACTGTGTGATGAACTCAGGTACAAACTTCATTTATTTTTTGTATCACAAAAGAGGGAAAGTTTTGCAATGACAAGGGCTGTTACATGATTAAATGAGATTGGAATAGTTAATGGTACTGGATGGCTTGGATTTCAGAGGAGATTGAAGTTGTTTGTTTTACAACAAGAATACCAAGAAAATGGCAGTCTCATATTTTGAATACCTGCGGACCATGCACTTAAATTTGAGAATATTGCCAACATGTAGTATATTTAATTAATGAATTTAATGAAAGTGCGCTTTTGTGTAAACTCTTAACCAAATAAGTGATACGTGAACTAAACCTAATGTTTTTTTCTAAAAAGGACACGTGGGCTTTTGAATAAGCCGTAAAATAACACGTCCTTCTTTAAATTTTAAATTTTTTCATCTCAAAGTGAAAGCATAAGCTTGCCTCTGTATGCATGTAGGATGAGAAGCATCTAATGCATCTTCTTCACGAATAAATGAGACGCAAAAAAGAGATGGAATGTTTATTTTTTCCTTATTTGTACATTTTTTATTTTCATATTTTATGCTTTCCGGAAAAAAACTTACTAGTATTCAAACAAAACTTTGGTCTTGCTTCTTTTATTGAAATTCAAAGTATTTAAATCAAGTTCAACAAATTTTACTGAGGTCCATTCCAGGAGAGTTAGCTTATTTATCATTTGATTTTTATCATTTCGTACGACAAGTATACCTTCCCTTAGGGTTGTTCTTTGAATGGATGCAAGATGGATCCTTGATAAAATGTTAGGATGATTTGGTAAGACTGATTTTCTTCTCATAAATATTTTATGAATTCTCATAAACAAACAATATTTTTGATGTTCAAAATAACTTAAATATCCTAACTTGGAAGTAAATTAAGAAATAACCATACAAATATTCTGTGCTTGTTACCCTTTCAATTTTTAGACGTTTTTTCTTCTATGATTATTGTATAATAATTCCACCTTTCGTAGGTACCCAAAAAGACGCGTGACTTAAGTGAGACTCTGGCTGCTTTCTATAAAGAATCTATTAAGTATTTCGTTCATTCAATCCATTGCTTGCCCCAAAAGAATGCATCCTCGCTTCTCCAAAGGGTAAATAAAGATTTGCGTTCAATTCATAGCAAAAGATTCAAACTACGACAAGCATTAATAAAATCTCCGGCTGCATTTATTCGCTCATCGAAATTCAAAGGGTTCCCGAGTATTTTCTGGAGCCCAAAAATCATACCAAACTATTAGGGTGAATACGTTTCTCGATAATCTCTCCATGGTTTTCATTCTCCAGTCTTTGGTTGAAATACATCGTCGAATCCCTTCAAAAGATGGACTAAAATACTCTTGGGCGGTTCAAAAGAAATTTTTTTTGTGTGGTTTTTGGTCTCCTTCATCTCTGACCCATTTTTAGGAGCAGCTCTTAAGCAATTGTAAGACAACAACATAGAGGTTAAATTTTGAAGCCTGAGTCGCTTCGGAAATATAAACAGACTTCATAAGGCACCTTATCGAAAAACTGTTAAAATAACCCATTGTCTTCCTCAAAAGTCATAATATGGTAATATTAATAATGTGTCGTGTGCTGACGGGACTGTAAGATAGCAACACATGAAAAGCATATGAATCCTCTGCATAGAAAAACTCGAGCAGCAAGGGAAAAGTATCTACAGAGCTACACATCTAGATACGGTGTCCTTGTCTAGGATATCGAAGAGACGACACTGGGACGAGAAATCTTTAAGAAAAAAGCGATCGTATAGTATGTCTTGTAAAAACTATTAAGCTATAGCTCAATTGTTGCTTAACGTCGCTTAAAAGATTCAATGGAGTGTATTATGCGAACGTCTTGTGTCTTTTTGCAACGCATATTTCAGCCAAAACAAATATGGATGATTTATACGTTTGGCGTAACAAATAGGACCAAAACTGGTTGAAGGACAAAAATCATGTTTTGCAGATTTTAGGTTCCTTCAAAATATTTGTATGAAAGTTTGTGAGTCGGGCCAACTGGAAGCATCGTGCTAAAACATTTCAGGTTCAGTTTCTCCAATGAATGAATAGCACGAAAATACAGTGAGAAGGGTGGTTTTTAAAATGAGTATTTTTCCCAAAATTCGTGGAAGACTTTTGAAGAAAAGCAAAAAAAGTGTAAATTTCTTTGTTCGAAGATGTTGCGTAATAAATTTCGGGTGAAGTGGGGATTTTCATCTCATTTCACTTCAAGTATCTTCTTTGTAGGATGAAATGATTGTTCTGCTTACTTCCACTTTCGGTTGTGCACAATTTTACCAAATATTTTAACTAAACTTTTTGAAGTATTTATATTTTGAAAAGTCTGCTCCCTGAGCGATTGAAGAGATACAAGAATGTTCCAACGAAAAAGGCGTGAGTATTTAATAGAGCTTAAGTTAACATTACTCCATGTCAAAGCTAAAGAACGATTGAATCAAGTTTATAATTTCCTTACCTTTGATCCTAAACATGTGCCAATTCTTACAACATTCATTGTGCTTTCAATGAGAGATATCTCCCATTCGTCCGTTTTTTATATTCACCGAGTTTCCAGTGTTACGTGATAGCATTTTACGAACACTGCTATGAGGCAGCTATTCCTTGGGTTGTAGACATCATAATCAACGAAATCCAAGGATAACAAGTTTCAAGTTACTTACTCAACCATTCAAAACTGTCATGGGATGGATAACGTCCATTGAATCAACAGGATAACGTCGTCTCCTATTTATTATAATTGAACTCCTGCTTCCCTTCGTCTTCCCGCATCCTTGAAATTTCGTTTAACCCTACCTACAAGTTTATCCCTTGTGTGTACTGAAACATAATCCTTAGAATGGAGTGGGATCACAATGCAATCCCTCCCATCCACGCAGAGCAGATTTTCGTTTTACCCAATCGATATTAAGCCACTCACGATACCGAGAGTAAAAAAAACCTCGTGCGCCAACGTAAAGACAGAGTTTTATGTCCGAAACCATTGACATTATTTAAGTACTTTTTTTTTCATATTGTTCGACCCATGACTAAGCTTTGTAAAGGATTAATTTGAGGATAATTAAATGTTGATACTTTTTCACAATAAACAGCAAAACAAAGTGTAGAAGCGTGGGAATAGTTTCGGAGGAGAACTTTTGTCTTAAATATCTTGTTTTCAAAGAAGCCCGAAATAACAATGCTTAAATTTTATTGAAATTAAATTGATGTCTGAGGAAACGAATAAGTAAGTAAGGCCTATTGATACCTATGGCAATATGTTGACCGGTTCATTTACTAATAGTTAAGCCTTTGACACCGAGTCTTTTTTCTTTTTTTCAATTCAATTCAATAAGTTTATTAAACAGTGCACAGTAAAACAATGTCTTTTTTAGTGCTTAGATTAATTCAGTAGTATATAAGTTTAACATGTTCTTATATAAAAAGTATAAAGTAATACAAAAAAATAAAAATTAAATCAAAAATTCAAATAACAGATTTAAAGTGATTAGCGTTAGTTATTGTCTTAATATGCATTGGAAGGGAATTCCATAACTTGACAGCATAAACAAAAAACAGTCTACAGGAATTTAAATATTTGTGACTCGGTAAAATTAGGGAATGGGTTCTTTGCGATTGAGCAAATTGTAATTTTTTATAAAGATAAGGTGGGGATTTCGTCATTATTATGTTGTGCAAGAAAATGCAGTTTCTAGCATTGGTGTGCTGTGTAAGGGTACAACCTAATAGTCTCCTGGTCTGTTCAGATACATGATCGTACTTGCGAAGGCCATGAATGTATCGCACGGCATTATTTAAGGCTACATGCAGTTTTTGTTGAGAGGCAGAGTCAAGACTACAATATACAACCTCTGCATATGATATAATGGGAAGAATAAGAGCTTTTACAAGCTTGCTCCTTGTTGCCGTTGGAGTAAAGTTGGCTGTCAGCCACAGTCTCCTGAGACATCCATAAATCCTGCCGACTACATAATTAGTTTGATCGTTAGCGGAAAGATTACGATTTATGGGCCAATGGAATAACCTTTGATTTGTCAGAATTGATCAGCAATCCATTCACTTGAGTCCAGTGATGTATTTTAGCTAAATCATCATTTATTAGTAAAACAAGTTCCTTGATCATTCCCATAGGTCGAGCTAAGTACAACTGGGCGTCATCTGCATAAAGATGGATGGAACAGTTTGTGCATGTTGAAATTAATTCATTTCAGCATAAATCATTCCTAATGAACCGAAAGTTTCCTTTTTTCCACATTCTTGACTAATAATATGAGAAATTATTCCAAATCCTGGAAGAATTAAAATATAAACTTCTGGGTGACCAAAAAATCAAAATAAATGTTGATATAAAATTGGATCTCCACCTCCGGCTGGATCAGTCTCGAAGAGTTTTACCACTTTTGTTACATTAGTACCCTTAATGTTCTTTGCGTTAATTTGAGTTGCGATTTAAAATAAAAAATTGTGATGCAAGTGAAAATTGTATGATTCTAGGCCAAGGGGAAGTACCCCATAAGTTTTGATTTCCCTTATATAACTATTGACTGCGTCCATTTAGAAGCTTGATTGACAGCTTTAAGGAACCTCATTCATAAATATTTGGTGTTAATTTCATTTAATGAACGGAACCTTAAAATCCAAATAATTTGGTTGAAAACAACGGCCGGTAAAGGGAAACAAACGCATTCAAGTTTACAAAAAATCAGAAGGTGACTTGTAACCTAAAAGGTATTTTCATCATCATTTTCAGTGCTGTGCCTACCATATTTTGATTGATGTTTCCTTAATACTGGATATGGAAAGTTGTTTTAGGTCTCCACTTGCTTTTGGTATGCAAAGGGAAGTGGAAATGCACGTATATTTAAAGACTTGACCTCGATTCATATCAAACTGCCAACCCCATTTAATGTCATATAAAATTCAGTCATTTGTCCTGTCCTGAAATGTGAGTACAATCTAAATACGATTGAAGCATAATAATAAAGGATACAGAATTGAATATCGATCCAACTTTAATGAAACCTTAAATGATACATCCCTGCAATGACTTTATGACTTCTCCTAAATTCATTTTTCAATAAATCATGAATCACAGATCCTCAACAAAGACAGACGATAGTACTTTAACGACCCCATCAAAGAATGTCACGATAAAGCAGTTTAAAAATAAATGAAATGAACAGAAATTGATTTCCTAACGCAAATTTATAAAACATAAACAATAAAATTAAAAATAGAACGACCTAGAGAACGAAACATAAAAGAAAACTCGACAACGTTAACAAAACAATTTTAAAAGATATACAACAACCTTTATGCAAGGGTCCAACAGTCGGCACGTGTCCCATTCTTCTAGGGCAATAAAATAATTATTTATTTTACAGCTTTTAAAGGGCAAGACTCACGCACAGTCTTCGGAAGCCTAAGCTAGAGAAAAATTATTCACAAAACATACCTTCAAAGCACGTCCTTAAGCGTTAAGTGCAAAATTTTATGAATTATTTATCACTCGTGAGGTTGGGATATCTCTGGCACGCCCAGCTTCCACCCACTGGCCCTGTTTCGAATTATGAGCTACTTACGAAGTGAATCAACATAAAAACCCAATTAGCCAAACTGTCTGCACACGACTCAGAATCACAGTGTCTGGATGCTCCCCACAAATACTAACTAACATCCTTACATCACTTTGCAGCTTACTCTCTGCGGGAGACACAAAACACAAGCAGCGCAAGGACTCTTCAAGTTTAGTGTATCAATTCGTGTAGCAAAACATAATGGAGATATCCTGTCAGCAAAGTATAAACAAAATACAAATGAGGTATGTAGAAAGGAAGACGTCCTTGAATACTTGAATCAGTTGTGGCTTTTGCTCTGTTTTCATGCTGTTGGTTTTACTATAACACAAAAAGGACAAGCGTTTTGAACTTGTCATCATCGCTAAACATCATGAACTGGGGCGTTCATTCTGACATTGATTACCATAACTTTTAGGCATGTCACAGCACTGACGGCCCTAGTCCTCCAATTAAATTATCATATAGCTGCATACTATTTCCGGGGTGTATGTCATGGTTGCGTTTGATGGTTTTACGCTTGTTTAAAGTCTATTTTGATTATGTTGAAAAAAGAAAAACGCTTTATGGAAGTTAAAATTGATGGCAGAGGTTTTAAAGATAGAACTTTTGGTTGCTTGAAAAGTGTCTGCCAATGACAGACATTGAAAACATTACATTTACGGTCAATGGACACGTTTTGAAAATTTGAGTTTCAGTTTTGGTAAGAAAGAGTTAAATTTATTTTGTGGGCGGATGGGAAATTTTTCTTGAATTTATCCCCATTACTGGTAAGTATGGAATGAAGTTAGTTTGCATAAAGTTGGCCCAATACATTGAAAAAATTATAGAAATTAATTTCAAGAGTGTATTTGACATTTTCATTAGTGAAGAAAAACTAATTTTGGGCTAAGGACTGTGGAAAAGATATTTCAAGAAGGAAAAGAATTTATTATAATTATTCATAGGTCTATACATGAAACCAGAGACATATTCAACGATGCAGCCCACTGAATGTTATCACATTTGATATGCTAAAAAACTATCTTATTCGATTATAAACTCATAGTTCTGTAAGATGATTACTTCGACGAGTTTATTAACAAAACAGGGCAACATAATAAGGGATAATAAAAAAATCAAGCCACATATCTCGACTGTAAATAAAACAAAATGTCTTAAGACTACTTTTTTTTAAAGTCGATAAACTTACAACACCGACGAGTTACTTTGTCCGAATACAATTTGTTGTAAAAATAATCTAAATTGAAAAAAAAAACTAAAGGAACATTTTAATCAAATAATACCTTAAAAAATAAAGATTCTTATGTTTGTCATAAACTTGGAAAGTTGCAAAGGTGATACCAATTCCTCCTGAAAAAAAACTGAGCAGTTTAAGCAAAAAACTCGCAAGAATTTTAAAATAAAAATGATCAAAATTTGCTGAAGAAAAACACACATTTCCGGATGAACAGTTTGGATTTAGACGGTATCATGGCACAACCCATAAGTTTTTCGAATTAGTAACAGCGTAAAAAAGAACTTAGCGATTGAGAAGTCAATTGGTATGATGCAACTTGACATAGAGAAAGTATTCGATACCGTGCGGCACAAAGGTTTGTTGTGAAAAATGTTACGTTTTAATTTTTCGTCATATTTATGTACAATTGTCCAGAGGTTCCAGCCACTCGAATTTGATATTCCTTAATGATGGTCTTCACCAAAGATTTTCCAAACTACCAGAATACGAGCCAGTAAAGTACGCGGAAGACACATCAATATATTTTCGTCGTTTTAATTTGGTCAAATGATCACGACGAATTTAAATCTTCCTGCCAATACATTGGCGAACTATTATTAGAGTTGGAAAATAAAAATATTTGGCCATTGATGTTTAACCTGTATGTAGCAACAAAAATAATACTTTCATTCATTAATAGGAAATCCCAACTCAAATGGAACCATATTTGTCATTCATAAAGTCATATTTCATCGAATTCTTTTGTATAGTTTTGTAGTTTGGAGAAACTGTGCAAAGTTAATTTTAAAAAAAATTCAAATATCAAATGGTGCACTAGTTTACTCCAAATCTGCACAAAAGGGCCAATGTTGAATTGATCTCCGACAGAATATGAAAATGCAAAGAAAAATTTCTTATCAGATGCGACTTTCCAGACAACTCTCCTATAAACGAAGTGGTCAATTCGTGCGATGTGATGTTTCAAGTTTACGTTGTTTATAAATGCATATAATTTGGTTGGTATTGTAAAACTATTTGGGTTTACAATTTTTAAAATTCTTTATTATTGCAATAATTAATTTATAAACTGAACCTGTCAATTATTTATAGTATTGTGATGTGGGTCAGTAGGATTCATTCTGAGGTCAATCGACAATCTCACCATTTGTGGGAAAAATATATAAATTCGCAAAAGGTAAGGTGTGCTCTGGCTCCCAAAAGAGCTGCTGTAACAATAATTTGCATTTTGCTGTACGAAATTTAGCGTATCCGAAACGAATACAAGTACTGATGCTCCGGTAAAGTCCTAATACCGCACCAGCCGATACATTCACCACCCGAAATAATCACCATAAGAAAATCTATATTATGTGATCAAGTTTAGCCTTAAGAGTTAGTTCTCTTGTTAAATCCGTCGCTTCTATGAAATCAAAGCACAAAACAAATGAAAAATAATCAGCACTCTCTGAAAATGCAAGAAATACTTGGAAATATCAACTGTACCAGACGTGGAGGAATCAACAATATGCAATTTGCCCATTTTCATAACATCTATGTAAATATGAGCGAAACTGGCCTAATATGGAAGATTAGACAGTATCAGAGAACAGTCACACCTTTACTGGAGCACTATTGGACTGGATTGAAACTACTGACGAAGTCTTCTGCTAAAGCAATTTTATTGAGAAAATAAGCGTAAAGCTTCGCGCGGATATGGTCATTTTTTTCGTTAGCTGGTAAAGTTTTTTTTAACTTATTGAAGCTGAACTATTTCCAGCACATCTAAAATTAGTTTTCAAACCTAGTTATAAATATCGACACCGAATCCACACCAGCCTATCAACCAGCTATAATCATGATGGTAAACATTTTAATAGCTTCCTTCCGGCTTAGATTACGCTTTGCATAATAAATGCACAAACTTTTGAGGATATGTAACGCAAAGACCAAACCTATACACTGATTCAATTACTATAAGGATTGACTGATGAGAACTTGAGTCATGCCTATGCGAAAAAGAAGAAGAATGAAATCAGTCTATTGAATGGTCATTGCAGTAACCTAAAGAGAGCCCGCGGACCAAAGGTGTATTCTTAGCAATATCGAAAATATCGAAAAAGTGGATGAGCTAGCTAGGAACTTATCACCTCCGGATCATAACCACACACTACGTTATATCACGAAACATTTCCCAAGATGAAACAAAAGTTCAGTAGATAATTACGAATGAGTGCTTTGGAGCACAGCGTGGATATCTAGGGACAACGGAAAAAGGATCCTCAGTTGACGACAGAGAAGAAATTCGCATTTTGTTTAGCATAACAATTTCATGCGTCTATGAGCTGCTGCGATAAAAATATTCTTTTAAAATGCCTTAATCTGCAATTGGCTCGTCTTCGAACCCTCAAAGCTCGTGATACTTTTTCTAATGTAGGAATTGGTTCCAGTTTATGAAGTTGATTGCAGATCCATTTGTTCAATTAAACGAATCGCGGGTCTGCCGTTCAGTGCGAGTATTTCCCTTCAATTCCTTAAAGTACTGCGAGCATTTATTAAAGCATATGTTAAATATTTCTTAATGAAAAAACACATCCTCTTATGAAATAGCATCAAACTTAATAGCAATAGAGAAAAAAGACTCCAACTTTAACTCAAAATCTCTTACATTTATACCCCTTTAAGCACCGCGTTCATCACATAATAAAAAATACATTTTCGTGCAACCAAGCAACTGAAAACGGTGTTTTCTCCTGCCCAACAAAGCCTAACACACGCCTTGCATGACAGACGACACTTTGCTTTCCCTCAATTCAATCGAAAAAGGATTTTATTAGATTGTAGCCATCTGCCCTGTTGATAACCCCATCCCTCGAGAAGGAGACTACCATTCAATCCACCAGCTGAATGGCTGCCATATTGTTTTATTCATCATAAAAATCAATATACTTATACAAGTAGACATAAACAAACCAAACCAACTTCCCACTTGTTCATTTATCACAAAATGACCCCAAAAGGACGTCGTCGTGTATGAGTAGCATATGTCATACCTTATCGTCCTTAAAGTATGCGCGTGTGGATGCACACTAAGGTGGGTAGTGGGAAGAAAATAGAAACAATCCTCACTTATTCTACTTATGTGTAATGAAGTACCAAACTGGCCGCTGGAAATAGAGAAGTAAAAGTAGGAGGCATCCACATGAGACGGAAGGAAGGCAAAAAGATCCTTTTTTTTCCATTTTCTTGCCATCACGACACACGGTTGCCTTGCGAAGTTAAAAGCACTTATAGGGGAAAGGTTGAGAAGTGAACAATTACCAAGGACCGACCTATTTGTTTATTTAACTTGGAACTTTTCCCGCCTGTCACATGACAGTGAAGCGAGAAGGTACGCTCGTACTATGCGCTTGTACGGTTGTACGCTATTTCACCGTTTTCTGAATGCTTAATTGAGGACAAAACTTTAGCTCACATAATGAAGGTTCTCTTGTGCTTGTATTCGTATTCATGTGCTCTGATAGTTACCGCACTTGTGACGCCGAAACTCTGTTGTGCTGCATCCCCCCAATGAAAATTGAACCTTGTGTGTGGCATTGTACTACTCATGGCGCACGGCAGGGAACTCACGTGACAGTTGAACATCTAACTAGGAGTATTGGGAGTTCTAAAACTAGCCTTGGAGTCGTATGTCGGTTTCGCTCTTTTCTATGCGCAGTGTTTTATCAATAATTTCTTTTTTTTAGTTTTTCATTCTGTACATCAATCTGCATTGAATGGCCTTGGTGTTATTGTTAGCTTTATTTTAGTTTCGTTTAAGATTTAAGCTATTCCTTGATATTAGTTATTTAACAGCTGAGCAAACACGTGCCTTGAAAGACTGATTCCAGACATGTGCATGTGCCATTTTGGAATGTGGAAGGTACGTGGTCGCTTGTCTTCGAATTGGATAAGCATCATAAATTAACTGGAACAGCGATGAACAGCCAACGTCAAGAATGAGGGTTGAATAAGGGATAACTTTTGCTTCTGCACAAAATAGTCATCACAATGGGAAAGGATACAAATGGGGTTATTTTGTTTATTGAAAAATTCCTTTATAAATCATCGATTGTCGATTGTCGAGCCTGTCGTCTGTCAAGAAGCAGTTATCGCCGAAAAGGTCGGAAGTTAACCAGCTAGAATTTTAGATATATTGGCTCCATTTGTATTTTTATTCTAGAGGTTTCAAATACTTGAAAGCTATAGATGTTAACATAATTTCGGAAATCTTACTAGTGAACGACAAACTGAAGGATGAATAGAAAAACGAAGGAAGTATAAGCCCATCACAATTCAAAAATGTTTTTTCAATACGAAGGCTTTTCTAGCAAATATGTTTTGATATGCAATCAAAACCAAACAGTTTTTTATTCCATGTAGAAACATGGGCTTGATATTTTAAGATATATTAAGTTGGTTATGTTGAGAAATTGAGTTAACACATTTTTTTTTATTTTATTTTTTTGCGAAACCAATCATTTAACAAAGAAATTTCAATCTCGAATCACACGTTTAATAAAAAGTACCTACCATTTTTCTTTATTTCTTTAGAATGCTAATGATATAGCGTTTACAATAATAAATTATTATTTAGATGTAAAAAGAAAATTCTTGTAAAAGATTTTGTACTAATGTTAACACATTTGCAATTCAAAAGGTGTACATATGTATTTATTAAAGATAAATAATATATTTTTAAAAGGAGAAAACCGTTCATAGCTAGAACGATGGTGAGAAGAACAGAATATATAAGGTATCTTTCTAAAAAATCTTTGCGGCACATTGAAATTAATACGAGATATACATAGATATACATACATAGAATTAATGTTGCCATCAATGAAGAACAAACATAGATACAATCATCTGCTGTCAAGGTTGGGCAAATCTTGAAGATTAGAAGATTAAGTCTGCTTGTATAAGGCGGGAGGTTATATGGGTCTGACGGACGAATGTTAAACAACATAAGTGTCATTTTATTGTATATACTCTCTTTAAACCAAGCAATAAGTTCGCTTTATTGGAAATTAAGTTGATGTGCTATTTAATCGCAAGTTTCTGTTCCCCCCTAAAACCAAAATATTATCAACATTACACACTGTCGAACAATTTGAATTGTATGCGGAAGATACTGGTTTTTCATATAAAATTAATAACATTACACAAGTTGACATTTTAAAACAGACAATAATTGGTACACTACAAATAAGACGCATCAAGATCACGCTGCAGATCATGACAGTCTCCAATGTTACGTATCTTCTTAAAGATAAATTATCTATAAACAAAGTAAACAATAACGAGCTCATGTGGGTACTTTGTGGCACCCAAGAATTATCATAGTAGTAAAATAGCTCGAGAAATAACCTGATCTATTTGCCAAATAGGACGCAAGTCAAATTAAGAACTTTGTGCTGATTGCACCGACCGGAATGACCGAAACTGGCGGTCTAGCTTCTTTTCATTCTGTGTAGCTCATGCCTCAGATGGGATAGCATGATAAAAAGTGATCCGTACAAGAGCCTGTCGAAAATATAAACAACGCGTTGGAAAAATGAGGTTGTTGGACCGGCACAGGTACTCCAATGTCGGTCGCCGAGCCAGCGAAGCAAATAGCAATAATTTCAATATCTGTTTTGAATTTAAATTTTAAGAGCGAAGCCAGTGTTGTCTTCATTAAAAAGCCACACTTCCCCGTTTCTTTTTTCAACAAATTGCTTCTTATGAACACATTCCGATTTAACCTTCGTTATAAACCTCTCAAATTCATCCAAAATGTTGACTGTAGGAGAAAATATTTTTATTTCTTTATTATTATTTTCTTTTTCTCACTCGAACTCAGCATAAATTCTAATAGCCTTACGAGAAAAAATTGCATGAGTTGCAAATTTTTTTTTTTTTTAACTTTTGTATTTGGCTAATTCCTTTTGCAGCCGATTTGCAGCAAACACTGCACGAGCTACTGAATAATGATAATTTCCAAAAATGTTAAATGTTGTGTTTCAAGAAAGCGAAACTAACTGCACCAAGGAAAAAGAAGCTATACTGAGGGGAATTTGCAAGAAAAACTAATTTTTTTCAAATGCAAGAAATCCATAATCTAAATTCCTTCATTAAATATACTACTGTGTCCAAAAAATAAGGTGACATATGAATTTAAACTGCGCGCATCGAAGGATTTGGAAAATTTTCTTTCTTTTTAGGTTGGTAGTACTGTCAGTGACATCTATGTGAAATTTCATGTCAAAATATATTCATAGTGTTTGAGATACGCGTCGTTTTGTGAGCTGCTAAAAGTGAGTTTTTCGTTTTTTGCGATGTCGAAATTTATTGAGCAAAGAATTTGCATTAAATTTTGTTTGAGGAATCAATTTTCTGCTGCGGATACGTTGAGGATGGTGCAGAAAGCCTTTGATGATGAGGCTATGTCTAAAAAAAATGTTTACAAGTGGTATAGTGATTTCCAAGCCGGCCGTGAACGTGTCGAAGACGAAGAGCGTTCTGGGCGACCATCAACCTCAACCGATGAAGGTCACATCCAACAAATCAAAGATTTGGTGTTGAAAAACCATCGATTAACGATTAGAGACCTTGCTGATGATGCTGTTGGCTTATCGAAAGGCTCAGTCAATACCATTTTGAAGGATACTTTGGGCCTCAAGCGCGTCAAATCTCGACTGGTACCGAAAACATTGAATTTTTTGGAAAAAAGGCGTCGCGTTGAAGTGTGTTAAACAATGCTTTCCGACTACCAGGATGTCATTAAACGCATTATAACTGGCGATGAGACTTGGATCTATGCTTACGACCCCGAAACAACCGATCAATCGAGCGAATATCTAGCCAAAGGAGAGCCGAGACCAAAAAAACCGCGCCAAAGTCGCTCAAAAATCAAGGTCATGTTGACTGTTTTCTTCGATTATCGTGGTGTTGTGCTTTATGAATTCCTTCCAACCGGCCAAACAGTCAACAATGAATATTGTTTGAACGTTATGCGTCGTTTGCGTAACGCTATCCGCCTTAAAAGGCCGGAATTGTGGAAAGACAATTCTTGGTTTTTACACCACGATAATGCACCATCCCATACCGCACTCGTAATTCGTGATCATTTCGCCAAAAACTCAACCCATATCGTTCCGCAACCACCGTATTCACCTGATCTGGCGCCGTGCGACTTCTGGCTGTTCAACAAGCTCAAAAGACCGCTCCGGGGACACCGTTTTGATACGATAGAGGAGATTCAAGCCGCAGCGAAGACGGAACTGAAGGTCATCCCGGAAAGTGACTACAACCAGTATTTCAAAGATTGCAAAATCCGTTGGCATAAGTGCATTGCATCGGGAGGGGATTACTTTGAAGGGGATGAAATTGATTTGGAAGAATAAATAAAGAATTTTCGAAATAAATACAATGTCAGCTTATTTTTTGGACACAGTAGTACATTAATTACATCCATTCCCTAAAAATCAAAGCTGTGCAACAGAAAGTTTATCTATTTTGCACTCTTCCGCTAAAATCTTTTACGATCTTTCCTGATAAAACAAACAACCTCTTGGAAAATTGCAAATATATTATACCGATTCTAAGTTGGTTAAGTTGATCCTTTTCTTGTGTTACTTTAACAAAACATGTGAATTTAATCAAATTTTGTCTATTCGGGCTACAATAAAGCGAACAAAATACAAAGAAGGTGGCAAAATAACAGCTTAGTTAGCTGAGGAGAAACATTTAATTTGAAAAAGCACATAAATTGTTGAAATCGTTGCGGTGGTGGCTTTCTCTGACTTTTTGTTATGCGCTTAAAAAAATATCTCTAAATGCATAACAACGTTTTGAACAAGTTAGTCTAAGTATATAGCAACCACATTTTTTTCTAACACCTTCGAATTTTAATTGAAGTTAAAGTTTTCGTTTTCTAAAAATTAAGAAAAGTACGCAGAAATACCACAAACACACATTCATTTTAATTAATATCAAAGTATCCTTTGGTGTGCCCTGTGCCATGTATTTCCAAGCGTTTTCAAAGTGGGACAACAAATTCAAAACGAGCATATGATTTCAAGCATGATTCCTTTGATTTCATATTTACCTCACTTTGGTTGTTAAAAAAGAAAAGAAAAATAACACAAGAACACAAAAACCTTTGACATTTTTCAGAGCAAACCAACCCGCCGAAATCGTCAAATTCAAAATTCGTTGTCCGCTCGCGTGGTTATGCATATAAGTAAGACACAATTCTAGAACACACCACACCACACATCTTTTGGGGCGTAATTCGAGGTGACTGCATACATAATTAAGCATAAATTCTTCTTCTTTTGAGCTGCAAAGTCATCGTACTCTTGATTTCAATTCCACTGCATTCGTAATTGTCCTTACGGTATCAAAGAATACCCCCACAATTGTAAAGGATGTGCATGAAACTCCCCAAAGTGGTATCTTTTTAAAGACAATCAAAAGCCATCCGTTTTTATGTGAAAACTAAAGTTCGTTCTCGTCCAACTTGCACCGCAGGAAAGACCTCATGAAAGCAAAGTCCTGTAGGAATTATTTCCACGACCTTCATTTCAGCGTGTTAGTGTTGGTCGGTTAAAGAAAGCAAACATGAACACCACTAGCTAATTATCTTTGAGTTCGGTACATAAAGGACGACATTTTTAGTGAATAATTGATTTCTTGCTCTCAAGAGAGATTTTCATTTTTATCAAAAACAGGAGCAAACCTAATTACTTGAAGTGAACTAATTGGGCTTTAGGGGAGCGATTCACACTCTTTATAAATTTATAAATAGATGAGGTGGGCAAGTTTATATCGACAAGATTGAGTGAATTAATTTAAATTACTCCAGAAAGGTTGACAGGTTAATTGACGCCATGTACATAATTCACCAGACTCGACAGTGTTTCGAAGGAGTACATCCTTCTGGCGTGACGTGAACAGAGTGAACTGAAATAAAGTTTAAACTCATGTGAATGGAGTCCTTTATTTTGACTGAATTCGAGAGTGCTGAAGGATGCCACGACGACGAGGTTTATGAATTGTTTCTATTAGATAAATATCCGCACGGGTGAACATATTGTTATGGAATTGTGATAACCTCTCAGGACAAATATGTTTTATAATTCATGGATCTGTTTCAGGATGATAAGAGGTTAGGTAAATTATGTTGACAGTTTTGTGCCTACATGCAGCCTTGTCGATGACAGGCGATCTAATTGAGAGCTTAATCAAGCGTGATGAAATTTATTGTCTATTGTTATTGCTTAACAATTGGAAATGGCTATGAATGCTTTGCAGCATAATCAATCCTGATAGAAGGATATTTTCAGTCATACCAACATAAGAAAACAAAACATTCATAAAACTTTTTTATCGGTAACCAAAAAGAGGCAAGGACCCAAGAGCTCTCAAATCAATTCGTCTATCATCGTTTGTTTCTAAGTATCGCTACAAGGCAATTGTTAGCATAATGAACTCTTCTGGCCTAAGATAAGTTACTTCAATTTGAGTTCACTTTGATAGATTGCTTTACCATTGAAACATATTAAATTCATTGTCAATTACGAAGGTACGAGCAGTAGTAGAAGACGTACTTATATGCCAACTTAAAATTAACAAGTTATGTTTTTTGTTTAGACGTCTGAGGCATTAACTTGAGGACAAAATGGCGTTTTGCCCATGTAAATAAAATTCATCAACCACAAAAGCTTTCTAGTCTAGAGAGTCGCAGGCATAGATTGGCGAGCTAGCCTTAGGCTCTATAAGTAGGCGGCAAGACCTTTGGTATTGACACACTGCAAATGGAAATTTGAGTCAAAGTTCAACGATTGGCTTGTCATAACACTCTTGACACTATGCAGCAATTATATAGTATTCTGTCCATTCTGAATTCATACACATCAGTTCCAGAAGAAAAATTGTATCCTGCCGGGGCACAACTTAAAAATTAACTAGTTAATCTGTATTGCAGACAATAGGATCTTCTTTCAAATCATGTCTTATGGGCGAAATCAGTTCATTTTGTATAAAGTTTCCTCCAACTGGTTCAAAGTTGAGCTCTAGTTTCGCGTCCTTAGCAATTGTAGTATGCCCCAAGCTGAAGTATGGATAAAATTGAGGGAGTCCTTTCCTGCCTCGAGAAAAGCATCCTCCTTGCTTCCTTGACAGGTGATTATGACCGGAATTTAATGGGTCATAATCCTCTTACTAGTCCATCGATTTTGTCTTATAAAACATCAAGATGGGCTTTCGAATGAACGAGATTCACGTGCTTCTTTTTCGTGATTCCATTGGAAATTTTATTAACATTTTGTGACGGTATTTTATTTTGATGAATGTCTTTAACAGGCCAGTACAATCTTTCGCAGCCAGTCACAAAACCCTCGCTCAACAATCCTCATTGTGTGTGACTTATTGCAATGAAAAATATCGCAATTTCATCGAGGAACTTCACTTTCCCTCCTCCTATTAGGCATTGGATCATAAGTATGGAGGTGATAATCAGGAGTCGTCTGGGACCTATGAATTGTGTCAGCAGTGGAAATATCCCAATATAAGCCGCCCATACAAAAAAAAGAGACCAATTGCAAGTCAGACACGCACACGAAGGGTTGCATACCAGCGCACAATATCAACATTACATATTTAACGTCTTAGGGTAAAATAAATTAACGATTTAAAATAAAGGTTTAAACGTGTTTCGAAAACTTTTTAACTTTATGTTATTGTTGTTATAGCTGACATAGTAGTGAAAATGTCAGCCGAGAGCCATGTGACGAACTAAAAGATAAACATCGGACAATAAAAAATTTGGATACGAAGCCCTTAAAAGGGACAAAAATGATTGTATGGCGAGATTCAACTAACCCGCAATAAGTAAAAGATAAATTTAACAGGGCAGTAGATGGACATGGAAAAAATGTACTTTATTTGCTCATTAATGATTCTTCCAGGCTTTGAGGGAATCTGCTAGGTCATCTTCGATAAAAGAAAATATGTAGAATCCTTTACGATAATTGTATCAATTTCAAACTGTGCAATTTTTTATTTTCCGTAATTATTTTATTGTGTTAATAAACTTACTTCAGTTCTCATTTGTTTCTTTTAATAAAAACGTGCATTACTTCGAAGTAGAAAAAAGGAATTCAATTAGTTAAAAAAAATTCCCAACAATAAACTTAATTTCGAAGGACGACATTTAAAAAGAAAGTTTTAAATAAGGACTCCTGTGTTAAGTATTAAATTCCAGAATGTATGAAAAAGAAATTGTCAAACTGTTGCATAACTTTGCCAATTTTCTAAGATACATCATAAAAGTTTCTCAACGTAACTTTTTCCTACTACTCGCATTCAGGAAAGTTTTTCTAAGTTACGTGCATAAATTTAATCCTTAGGTTATAACGCTGAAGCAAAGCTACTTTAGCTGTCCAACCGTCTAACAGTTCAGGATATGTAAATAGTAGCGTTTTGGATCTTCCAACTACATAGCGAACTTTCTCCGGAGGACTTGAATGACTTTGGTACGGTTGTGGTAACGCCCCAAAATCACCACACAACAGAGGTTGTGTATGACTTTGTTTTTTGTTTTTGAAATATGGTTACCCAGTGCGGTATGAAGTTGTAAATGTGAATATTTTCATATGCAAAAGGGTTTCCTAAATGCACGACAGGGGAGTATTGATAATATGAATTCATAGTTTGGAAAATGGGTTGCAAACACAGAAGGTTATTACTGTGAACATCTAGAAATATTAAAATTGCTTTTTCGGAACAATGAAGTTGGAGTGGTTTTCCAATGTATTGGGGGTTTAAAGAAACAAAAAAATAATCAACATGGTTTTGAAAAACGATGAAGTTAAGAGTCCACAATAAATGGATAAAAAACCACAAAATAAAGTCTCGACCTTTCTGTTGGAAAAGCAATAGGTTAATGAAACAGTGTCCACTAACTAGACTTTTGGGACGAATGGGTCGTGAATAAATAACGTTACGATAAGAAGAGCAAGACTACAAATGTATTTAAAAGTACGGTTTTACGATGTAGGTGGCATTGAAAGAAGATAACAGGTACTAAAATATAACCTAGGAAAAGTGGGTTTATTTTGTTGTTAGGAAACATTTGTTTACCCAAAAGTAAAGCACTAAACTCCTTATGAATATTTAATTCACAGCCTTTAGACAAGTCACGCTAAATAAAAAATATTTTTTGTTCTTTATTCTTATATTTTGAATTAAAAGGAGTTTTGAAGTGGAGCACGCAATCTTAACATTTTGAGCACTCAAACTAAAAAAAAGCGAAACACAGAGCAGTTTGATTTGTAAGATTATGTTACGTTTCAATAAATTTTCCAATTAAATTCAAGCAATTGGCATCTTATCGTTTAAGGTCAGCTATCTTTGCAAAAATTACACCTTTTATTTTTGTATAGGTATTTAGTGTAGCAGAAAGAACATTTTTGCAATGATTTTTGTAATATTTTACATTAATAGAGATATGACTATTACCTTGCTACTAACAAATTTAGTGTTTTTAGCTTAATTATTTGATTTAAATGAATTTGTTGGAAAAAAATTTACAAAAAAAAAACACAATAAGAAAACAAATAAAGAGAAGAATACAAGAACATATCAGAGTGAAGACATGACTTTTCAAAAACATCTGATTAAATTGCATTTCCATACGTCCAGACCATTTGAATGGCCATGAATATATAAGAATGAATTTAAAAAAACTAAAACTAATATATAATATAGGTCTATATCTGAATGTTTATATATATATTCACGTATTAATTTATACAGAAAACAAATAAACAATAATAAAACAAATGAATTGTCTAGTTGATTCTTAGTTAAGAAAAAAAAAACAAGGAACAGAACTATTACAAATAAATAAGTAAATAAAAACATAAATAAAAAATAAACATTTTTATTTACGAATTGATTTACATTTCTTGTTCTTAGAAATAATGGCACAAAAATCGAACAATTCATTTTTTAAAAAGTTGGGTTCGAAACTATGGGAATAGAAACTGTTCAAGTGAAGATCTGCATAAAATTGTGACGCTGTACAACAAGGGAATGAAACTCAGGGAGAACATTATGTTTCGCAGTCACCTTAATTTATTGAGTTGATAATATTTTTTTCCTTAACGATAGTTATGAAAAAATACTACATGGTATATTCTTAAAAACCTTGGATCGCTTCTGATCAACCCCGTGTTGTTTATTTTACAATTTACAATTTAATCTATATTCCTTAAATATTTTTTTATAATTTACAATTTTGTATCATAATTTTTGGCTTTTTACATATACAAATAAATATATAAATATTTGAGAGCACATACTCGTAAGGCTCTTCATTTTAGAATGGTGGAATTCCACAAGCCGAATTAGCCATGAAGATTTCAATATAGCAATTGTCCCAACTACCCTAAGATAGAAAAATGATTAAGAGTGCATTTCGCTTTATGAAATCTGCTACAATAGTAGCTTAGTACAACATGAAAAAATAAAAAGGTTTTGGATGAATCCAAGTCACTTGAAGCCAAAGGTGCAATCCCCCATCTCAACCCCATAATTAATTTATGGAAAGTTATTAATCTGCGAATAAGTCAATAGGATTCATAAGCTAGCGATGAGCTTTCAATTCAAATCAAAAATACAAATTGAAAAACTCTTAGAGTGAGAAAATCATTAAACGTCTTAGAAGTTATGTCCAAAGTGTTTGAAAAGCCTGCAAACGATCATCGAAGTAAAGTGTTCACATTCGTTGACTGACCATGTTGCAGAATAACCAACGAGATCGAAAAAGCATTCGAACCCAAAAATCTACAACAAAAACCTTTAAGTTAAGTTAAGTTAAACCTTTTAAGGCATAAGTTCTTGCAGATTTTTCTGACGCCACTGTGTAGGGTACTTGGAAAAGACTCTTCCGTGTTACATTCGAGAATGATTACTTCTAATTCAAAGATTTTAGTGCCAGAGTTCCACAAGGAATTGAGCTTGGCCGAGTGTGTACTTGTTGTACACAAGAGATATCCCTCGCGAAGAATGCAGCACCATAGCTGCGTTTGCGGACTAACTATGGCGAATAGATCTCAATGAGTCTAAGTCAATGCATTTAAACGTCAGAAAGATGCTTAGCTGAAATGGATAGCCCTTGTTAAATGTATGTGTATATTGAAAAACGTGGAAATGGTTGAAAACATGTTTAAGTTAAAGTTTAATTGTTTTCAAACGAGGTCAAGCTAAACTGAATATATTTAAATTTGATGGGTTTCAGCACAATGAGTGATGTTTTCAACTTGAAAACATAATTCCTATTTATGTGCACATTGGAAATATTCTTGGTAGCCGTAAACGTTGTTCGAAATTTTCTAAGATGAAAAATAACTTTAAAAATATTTTTGTATTTGACCAGAGAAGAAACTGTATCTATTTGTTTATCTTTTCTTTTCTTTTTATTTTGAGCGAAAAATCAAAGTAATTTTTTGTTTATCCGGTCATATCCTTCGAGTGAAAAATCTGCAAATCTTTAAGAATTTTTGACTTATGGGTGACAACATCGCTACACAAAAAGCACATTGAAAAAACTTGCTTTCCCAAACTATACGTATGTACTATATATTGTTACAATATCATATATCAGTAACAGAATACGGGGAAACCTTTTTATTAAGGCACACTTTAGCTCCCCAGATAAATCACTGCTCATGACAATGTGCTCATATTCTATCTACATATATATGTAAGTACACTAACATGACAAGCAGGAAAAAAAAGTTTTTCAATAAAGTCATTAAAAGTTTCTCTTTAGTCCACTTTACGCGAATACATGAACATTAAAAATGCAGTCGGTTCTAACTGAAGCAAGGATACATTTATTTATTAAAGTTATCAAGGAGTTTCTTTTCACATACTGATACAAGTCTTTTGATTCTCGAAAATGTATGGTTCCGTGTGATTTCCTTGACGGTGGAAATGTTTACGTAGTATGCTGATATATTGCGATCGACTATCCGGAAATTATAAGAAGTTTTCACTCGTATTTTGTAGTTCTACGATAAAGCAAAATGAAAAGTTTCGTTGAGTTTTTTTTCATTAAACTTTTCATATCTATGATTAATGTTGCAACATTTAGCATTGTGTCGAACACGCGAAGTAGGTGCGATTTAATGATGAACACATGAAAAAAAAACTGTCATCAGTGTTAAATCATATGTTTTAAGGCCCGATACGGTGGCTATGCTATTTAGTTAGCATGAGTTAGCTGTTGCCAAATTAATAATCAAAATATTATCTAGCTATTCACAGCAAGCTGCCACTATAAAATCAGCTGGTTTCATGTTGGAACCAATACTAACCGTAAGTCACACTATTTTATGGCAAAAATAAGAAGAGTGGATTTCCTCTTTAGCGTCTGCGACAATTGCTTGATCAACCTTCTATTATAAGTTTTGTTCTTATATGAAATTTGATTTTACGCATCCTGATTTTTGTATTACTGTCAAATAGGAAATAATAATTAGGCATTAAAAGTATCATAAGTCATTAAAGTTCAATCCTGTCAAATTATCACCTCCAGCTTGAGAGTCTGCCTTTCGAATTAACTATAAGCTACAACACAGATAAATCAAGTCTGGAATGGATTTTGAAAGAAAGTAAAATCTTTAACAATTCTTGCAGTTAATAAAATTTTAATTTTAATAAATCAGGCCTCACTTTGTCAAAATAAACTAAGAACAAAGAGCATATCGAGAAAATATTTTAAAGACGTTGGCAAGGAAAATCGGTCAAGTGCGAATCGAACTTGCGTAGCGAAGGTTCTGTGCAATGTAAATCCATATCGGAAATTAAATCTCGAAGAGTTTTCTCGCTTTTGTTTACATGTAGTACCCTTTAGGTTTTGATATCCCTTGCGAGTATCAAAATATGCGGCATACCACATATCTTTCTAGTTATTAATTTCACATTCACAGCCTTCTACTTGGCGTAAAATTGAGTCGCGGTTTAAAAAAAATAATTTGTACATGTCTTCTGACTGCGTCGATGTCGAAACTTGATTTGTTATAGCATTAAAAGACCGTAAGTATTTGGCACTAATTTTAACCAGATTCTTCCACGCGTTCTTGAGAAAAAGGCTATTGACAGACAGACGGACAACAAAGTGATCCTTTAATGGTTCCAGATTTCCTTTTAAGGAACGGAAACTTAAAAACAGCAAGGATCCTTGCAACCTTCTTTCTTACAGACCTAATTATCTAGTATGAAGCACACCAGATTTAATACAAAACTTCAAATATTTATGGCGTTGACTTTCGGCAATGAATTGTCTGCCGTACACACGTAAATATTGTGATTCAGACCCGTGTCATTTCCAAAGTTTTCAGTCCCGAACTTTGCATCGCCCCAAGCCAGTAAAAAAACGAGACTCAGAGCCAAAGCACAATTCATCATTTTCGATTGACAGTATCATGTCATCCGCATCTCGAGAGAAATATGGAAAACTTTTCAAGTTTACAAACTCATGCTCGTCGTCAAAAGATTCTGTCGCATGATGCCACAACATCCGGGAGGCTTTCCCTGTACACTGAAAAAAAACACAAAGAAAAAAAAATATCATCATTTAACGGTAGCTTGATTGAAGTTGAACGATAAACACACTCAATGGATATGTTCACGAATACTCTTCAAATACAAAGGAACAAATAACAGAAGCGGGTGGCTCGGGCTATGTTCAAGGAGAGTGTGTGTGTTTTTTTTTTTGTTTAAATAAAAAAGTTTTCTCAGTCACTCATGCATGAAGAAAGTCAATATTGAACAAGAGGTGTTCGATCGAAATGATTGTACGATGCGATGGTGAAAGGACGGTATTCAAGGAAAAGTTGATTTAAAATTCAACTTAATACGTGGACCGGAGAAGCGAGCATGAACTGCAGGCAAACATGATGTGACAATGCATGAATTGGCGAGTTCTGTGAAGTTGGACTTTTACAAAAGGAAAATGTAGATGGAGTACGAGAAAATTCAAATTGAAAATGGAATTCTAATGAACAATCAATATGCATTGTTATATTTGACCCTTGATGGGAATTTAATTGTATGTTCACATTACTTGTAAAGCGAAAAAGGTAAGAATGGTAATGGGGTCGTAATAATGAAGGAATTCAATTGTTTGAGTTTGGATGACTTTGAAAATAATGACGATAACGAGTGGTTTAATTAATTTGGAATGTAGTACCCAGAAGCTATATTTTCGTGGAGATAAAGGACAAGTAGACCAGAGCTAAATAATGGAAACTCTACTACATGTGATTAACTTCCTTAACTACAGAAGCGAACGGGAAGGATCTTTTAACAGAACAGATATAGTTTATAACTCTTTGGAATCGCATTAAAGATTAACAATATAATGCTGAGATAATAAAAAGAATCCCGGTAGCGACATCAGCAAGTGGAACTCTTGTGATATTGCTAGAAGCTAATTCGGAGTGCTGAGTTAGCTTAATAAGCTGAAGTTAATGTTATTTTGGAACTAAGCCTCCATTAGACTCATCTTTCAAGGTTCATATCGGAAAGCCTGCAAAGAATCTACATATGATTTGAAGGGAGGCTCTTGTTCGGTTAACATTTTGTAGACAAAGCTTTGTAAAGAAATGGGTCCAAGCCTGTGTTGTTTTCTTAACTGCAACTGTTGTTGCATTCGCGATTTCTTTTTATAAATCCGTGTTCACCTTGTGGAAACTTATAGTAGTTTCCCAGATCAGGCACCACAAATTCTTGAAGCTAGCAATCAAAATTTTCATATTTCATTTTAACTTTTAGCCCATAATAACTAAATTATGCAAGGGTTAGACAAGGAAAAAAAATTGTAATCCTCCTTTCTGGGCAACATATGAATCGTTATCTGCGTTGTCACCCAGTGTTTAAATTCACTTCTCGCACTTTTCATTTCCTAGATTCCACAAACAAATTAACAAAAATTAGCTTTTGCATAAATGCAACAACATGAAAATTTACAAATCCTGTGAATGGCTACCATGTGCAAATATGATTTACATTAATATTTATTCAAAGGAACTTTGGTGAAGCTTCTACTTTCTGTTTTCGGGTGATTTTCGTGAGCCTTTCAGGTAAGGGACTGCGCGAGCTGATATTTTCATTAAGTTTGGAGGTATTTCAACTTAAAAATAGTCTTATCTAAAACTTTTTTCGAGTCTTAGACAAGCATATAAATATAAAATGTTTCTCTTTACCATATTTTTGTTGTGTCTGAATAGAGTCATCCATGTAACATGCATTTACATGAAAAGCTGTAAATCAACAAGCTCCTCACACTCAAGAGATCTCCCCAATATACCCGTTTTGAATTTCGTTGGAAAACTTTATTGCAATTTCCACAAAATGCTACATCGTATTCTGCACCTCGTTGCAATTAAATTAGCAGCAACAACACCAACATCCCCAGCATCCACCCAATGTAACAGCATTACAGAAACTCACTCATAACGCAGGATTTCCTTGGAATCATAAAAATGCATTTCGCAAATCGAATTACCCTCCAGTTACATCCTGCCAATAGTGAGTTCGCTGCTCCGTTCGGTAAGGATACGAACATTACGTTTCTTCGCAGTATTTGCTCCAATTTTTATTTTGCAGTTAATAATAATTTGAATTCCGTCGTCTTCGAGCAGTCAATTTCCACCGGACGCCCGGCATTCAATTTTTGCACTTTTCTCCAATTCGTAACTTAGTTTTCTAGGAATTTCCTATAAACGGAGGATGTGGCCGCAATGGTCTTTCAAATTCTGTACAATGGGATTAGAAGACAGTGGCATTGTTTATTCTTGTTCCGTTTATAAGCTTTCGTTTTTTGAGGTTTAAATTTTCATTTTGCTTTTATTTTATATACATTTTTTTGAGGAAATATAAGTGCCTGTCATAAAGGTATGTATACAGATAAAATACAGGAGAGAGAATATTTTTATTGTACTGATAAAGGGTCCGCCATCTAACGTTTTTTTTTCAACCAGTGCTTATTTTGTGAATGGTAACACTTAGCTCATGTCTGATTTGACAGATAATTAGTTTTATCCTTCCGCCGAACGAATATGGTTGCGGATGCGCTTGAACAACGCTGGGAAATATTGCGACATTACTTTGAAAATCATGGTAATGTTGCAGAATGTGTGCGAAAATTGCGTACGGATTTTGGAAGAAGAGAAGCACCGTCAGCTCCGTATGTTCGTTATCTTGTGAAAAAAGTGAAAGAAACTGGCATCCTCATCGATAAAAACAGTGCGTATACCCGAGAATATTGCTGCTGTGGCAGAAAGTGTGCGTGAAGCGCCATCAACATCAATTCACCGTCGTTCTCAACAATTGAACATTTCGGAGACATCATTGAGACGAATTTTGCATAAAGACGTTGGTATGACGCTAAACATAGTCCAATTTGTTCAGGAGTTGAAGCCAACTGACCATCCAATGCGTTTTCGCTTCGCTAAGTGGGCCTGCGATCGACTTACAGAAGATGCCGATTTTGCCAAAAAATCATCTTTTCAGATGAAGCTCATTTTGATCTTGGCGGGTATGTAAACAAGCAAAATTGTCGCATTTGCGGCATAGAAAACCCGCACGCATACATTGAAAAGCCGATGCACCCAAAACGTGTCACTGTTTGGTGCGGATTTTGGTCCAGAGGCATAATTGGGCCAATTTTGTTCGAAAATGAGCAAAGAGTGGCCGTTACAGTCAATGGCGATCGTTATCGGGCCATGTTGAACGAATTTTTGTTTACAAAAATTGAAGAGGAGGATATTGGCAACGTTTGGTTTCAACAGGACGGCGCACAGCCGAAGCTGCACTCGATGTTTTGCGCCCTGTTTTTGAAGATCGCATTATCAGCCGCAGAGCTGATGTCGTTTGGCCACCTCGTAGCTGCGATTTGACACCGTTGGACTATTATTTGTAGGGTGCCCTCAAAGATAAGTGTTACGCCGACAAGCCAGAGACAATTGACGCTTTAAAGGACAATATTCGTGAAGCCATTGGTGAAATACAGCTGCACACAATCGATAATGTGCTTAAAATTTGGACCGATCGTGTAGGCTACTGCATGGCCAGCCGAGGCAGCCATTTGAATGAAATTATTTTCCATTATTAACCGGAAGGATTGTACTTTCAAATAAAAAAAGAAATTTGAGAAAATAATCAGCAGTTTTTTGTATAGCATTTTAAAAAAAAAGTTATTTGGCGGACCCTTTACAAAAACGAATATTTCATAAACCCTTGAAGATGTGTTTCAAATTGTTCCCGGATTATATATCCGGTCTGTGAAAAAAACGATTGATTCGATGTGGCATTTGTGTCATGTCCATAAAGTCTGTTAAGGCTATTGTTATTTTTAGTATTAGTAACGAATAAGTCCATCATCAGATGAACCATTTATCATTTACTTTATCAGAAGATATGTGAACTTAGAAATACAATTGATTAGAAATACAAAAACGTCATCAAACAAGTTTTATTTTAGTTCAAAAATACACATTACTTGAAGTCAAATCCTCCTCAATCTTAACTGCTTTCGCAGCACTCCAAAAATAGCTCAAGAGCACAATTTGGAGCAGTGTTTACCGTGAAATGGTGATTTGCTTTTTGTATGCAAATAGCAACCGAATAATGATACATTTTTTCCCCCGCAAATTACTGAAGTGAGTTTGGAGGAAACATAGTTTCAACGGAATGGTACAATAAAGGACGAGCATATGATAACATTTTATGGCAAGCATTTTTTTATCATGCTTACTTCTTTTTTTGCGGATTTTTAAAATCTTTATGATCAGTCCTCAGACTGGAGGCCCGTTAGAGAAATTTAAACCAAGGAATGCAGACTCTGTAGTTAGAAATTTCGACAAAGGCCTAAGAAGACCGATCGTAAATAATCATTTACGCAAGCTTGGACTATTTGACCGATAATGGAAAAAATAAATTGGTCCTAATAAACGTAGTCAACAAACAGAACCAATTCGTTATAGATATTGAACAAATTTACTGGTCAGGAATTCCTATCCGCACCCCCAAAAACAAGTCACAGACTTTGCTAGACTCTACTGTTTAACTGAAGTACGAGTACATTTGTTCGACTGTCGTATATAAATAATGTTCTTCTTAATTTAATGCAAGGTAATAATCTGTAACAATCTGAATTTAAGGAATCATAGATGAACCACTCTTGTACATTCTTAGAAGGATCCGCAGACATATTATTAAGGAGATGTTTTGTAATACGCTAGGGCGAATCCTTTCCTTGACCTTCTCTTTCGATCATCCTTATCGCATCATATTGTAAGCCATACGTTTGATAGCAGCACAATTGAACACTCATTTTGTGTAACTTTGCGTTTTCTTTAAAGAATTAAAATATTTTTCCATTATGATCCTTATATTTTGGATAGCAACTGTAGTTGATTTACCTACGACAAACTCACCCGTTCAACAAACTTAATTGTGTGTCAGCCCCTTTCTTTTGTTCAAAGAAAGAAGAAGATAATATCAAATAAATAATAAAAATTAAAAATAAAGTTATAAAATAAGACGTTCAGAAGTACACATTTTAAAGCGTTAACGTCTTACCGAGAGCCGAAACCAAAAGTAATTCATAAATCCTCCTAAAAATCCTTCCACAATGTGAAGGATCGACGGTCCACTCATGGCAAAAAAAATCCCTCGAGAGGAGAAGCCAAGCCAGAGAAGCAAAAAGGATAAACGGTTCCCCAACCCAACATCAACCGTGATTTGATTAGCCGCAATTACGGTCGAGAGACCCGAAGCATCCGTTCCCATTACATCATAATTACATTCAGCAGAGGGTTATCTGTGCTCAAACAAAATATTCCCGGAAGCAATGAGAAAGGCATATTGAACGAAGCCAAATTCTTATTCAGAATCGAAATCAACCACCACACCGCCTACAACCACGCTGTAGATGGTGCGTTAATGGCTGAGAAAGACTGCTACCCCCTAACCGTTTTATCGATCCGGCCATAATCAACCGTCCACAGTGTGTTGCAGGCATTCACTCCCCACCACAGGCGTTCGTAATTAATTTATGAGATAGAAAATGCACCTAGGAGCAACACCAACACCTCGTTTCGTAAACTATTCCACACAGTCCTTCATCTGCCACATCGTCATCAGCTTCGTTGCCAATGGGTACATAATTGAGTTGTACATGGCCCCAAAGTTGAGAGGATTTCACTTCCATGCCGTGAATTTCATTATTTCATCTCAGAATAATTAAAATATATTTCCCGCGAAATGAGTGAATTCGCATAAATAACTGTGAAGGACTTGACAAATGGTTAAATGTATCCAGGTATAGAATTGATTGCATCATGTTGTTGGATGGATTTTTAAATTTGTTTTGCAGACTTAAGGTTGGCTTAAGGAAAACTTTATCGCTGAATTAATTTCCGAGTGATTTAAAAAAAATATTTATAAACCATCCGGAATGAAGGTAAGCTCCAAGCTGAGCTGGATGAGCGAAATGGGTGTGTTTTTAAGGTTTTACGAGTACATTGATAATGTTTTCAATGCTAAATTGAAATACATATATTGTTTATTTCGTCGAGATCAAGTTCAGTCGCCATTTTTATCCGCGGCACCTCATTAATAGTAATCAAAGATCACGTGAATTATTCATCAGTCATTAACACATTCTTAGGGAAAAAAACGAAACTGAAGAAAAACAGTAGCTACCCCCGTAAATGCAAAGCATCTTGTGAGCCTTTCGAGTGTCAGGACAGGAATACTGGACGAAATTATCGATGAACAGCGCTATAGTAGTTCCGCCGCATATTTTTAGAAGAAGTATTCCAAACGACAAAAACACTTAGCTCCGGAACCCGGTGACGATACTTAGAGCTGTTGACAAGGATGGCCATGTTAAGTTTTTCGGTCGAAGATGGCAGGAATATTTAATGTGTTACACAACGGAATAGTTTTCCAAAGCTTGAACTGGTTTAGTGTACCAGTCATTTTATGAGGTGAAGGTTTTAACGTTTTTTATGGCATGAAATTCAAAGAAGATCCCAGTAACTCAAAACAGTCTTTTAAAGCTTATAAAAGGAGATATTGAAAACATCAAATTAGTCAATCAGATTGTTATAGAAAGAAGGTATTTAAAATTCTTTCGAAAGGAATTTTCGAACTCTTAAATCTTAACTGGATAGCATGAAATGAAGGAAAGCTAAAAGGTTTTACAATAAATTTAAGTTGTTTGTCGACTACATGGTGTACATGGTGCATAGTGCTGTAGTTGATTTGATATGATGGTTGAATGCCACACGACTAGACCAGAACATCGAATGGATTGATTGTAACTATGAAAACATAAATAAAAATATTGTACAGCCGGATCTGGATCCGATTACAATGTTGGTAGATTTCGTAGTTCAATATTACGTTATGGAAGGTGTGTTTGGTTCACCAATCCGCGGGACACGAACAACAAATATATTTATATGTAAATTGCTTAATAAGTTTTTCATTGGTGAACCGGACATTGGAATTGTAGCGATATATTTTGGAGGTCGTTGTACACTATGGTTCACTCGAATAAAGTTTATAATTTTATCTAAAAAAAAAGAGAGATTTATCACGTTGATTTCATATAAAACTTTAATTCTTGAGTGGAAACAAACAATGTTTCACAATTCCTCGCGAGAATAGACTTACAAAAATCACTTTGCTGTACAGGGTAATAGGACTTTTCCCAAGTTTGTGAAAAGAGTCGGAAAAATAAGCAAACAAATTGATGAACAAAAATAAAGGTAGTTGTAAAATAAATGTGAATGTTTGCTCATGCACAATTACAATTAAGTGAAGTTTAGGCTTAAATAGATGAATTATGAGCAAAATGGACAAAGGAAACATTTTAACAGCAGCCGAGAAGGCTGGTTCTGAAATAACCTTGTACCATTACAAGCAAAATGGATAACATGTAACTTCTGTTGGCAATTCTGATTCACATGGAAAATGTTACAAAGGAAGGACATCAAAAGTGTTTTTATCTTCTGTTAGACGTACGTACAATTCCATCCACTACATATCAAAACAAATTCGAGACTGGATTGAATGCCAGCTGATTCTTGGTGCTAAAAACCTGAAGCGGTTAAAGTAAACCGCCTTTTAACGAAGTGCGTAAGGAGCTTCGACATAAATTTGTGAAAAATTATATGGCTTGGAGTATGGACCAATATCTGGTTGTCTTCACGGATGAAAATACGTTTTATTGAGATAAATCGGATAGCTATCATCAGATCATTTTTCACGCTTTACGTAAAAAAAGAACAATTGCTCATCACAGCGGAGACGATGGAGTAATGGTCTATGAAGCGATCAAATATTTTGAGGCACTTAAGCTAAATGTTCATACCACTTAACTGAGGGGAATCACTCACAAAGAATATTAAAATTAGCTTTTTCTATGTTGAACAAGTTGTTTTGACCATTGCTTTGGATTTAGATACAGTATAACATATTAATCAATATTGCGCGAGAAATAAAGTCGGTTTTTGAAAGCCAAAAAGGTAAAATGATTTAATTGGGGATAAGGGATGGATAACTCGCAAAGTACACGAAGCAGGGCAATAGAAAGACAATATAAAACCAGTTCTCCGTTTCTAAAAACGGAGGCCTTTCTCATTACTTACCCCTACATTAATAATTATTAATTGTAATGGTAACCAACAAAAATAATTAATAAAATCAAAATGCACAACATTTTTCTTAATTATTTCCTTTGCTATTATTCGAATCTTTTTCCAAGCTTTAAAAAAATTCTGTTACTTTGTAGAGGATAGATATTTTTGCATGTATGTTATCTGGAGAACTACAGAACTACAGGTTTCACTTTAATATCATGTCAAGTTCATTTCATTCAGATACTAATATGGGTTTGTATTTTACTGTTTTATTTATTTTTTCCTTTTTCCATATCTTTCTCTTGAAATCGTCGCGATGGAAGTTTTACGCTAAAGATGACGATTTCAAAAACCGTGTACGGCGAAGGATGTAATCACATACATAAAAGATGCAGTTGCAATGCAATTACTCATAAAATAACGATAACATCTACAATTTTAATGCACATGGCCCATTTAGAATCACTGAAATACGCACAAGACACTGGTGTGTTAAAATATTTGCATTGAGAATTTTCAAAAAGATACGTCTTAAACCGCTGCAGAATGGAAGTCTTGAAATCTTTAAACTCAATCCCCTTCGGTCTCTTCTCAAGTTTAATTTATATTCAATTTATTTGATTGCCATTCAGTTGAACTGCGGAAAACACTTAATTACGCATTTGACAAAATTCTGTGTATATCTCAATATTTCCGAGTTTGTATTTGATTTAATTACACGAGGAGATGTTCATCTTAAAACACGCTGCCTTTTAATGAATTTTCATCGTTAAACACAAATAATAAAATATTCTTTATTGGCTTTTACCCTTTTATCAACATGGAATATTCGGTACCAAGAGTCTCAGTTTTATAATACACACACACTATAAAAACCGAGTTGAAGAAAGTAGGGCCACCCCATAAGGAAAAACTACAAAAGCATACGTTTAATTAAATCTGTATAATATGAGGATGCGTTAATTTCGCTACGTAGACACACAAGCCGGGATTCTACATTGTGTGCTTGTCTGGGAAACCACATCAAAGTCCACTATGTGTATCCTGATGGTTTTCATGACGAGCTAGAAAGTTGTCCTCCGGAGCATTCGAACGGAAGTCAAAAGGGTTGGATGGGCAACCGCACAATACTATATTAGATTCACTTGCTGCGTAGAAATATGCTAGATATACTATATGTATTATTTAAATTAAATTTATATATTTGTATATTGAGAAGGGAAATATAATGTCGCTGGATTTTTTGAGTGAGCAGTCAACTTTGTATTGATAAATCTGCTTTGCCAATTATACAATGTCAAGCATGAGAATTTCTGGCTGAATCCTTATCCCATTTCAACATTTATAAGATTGTATTTATTGAAAATGTTCCTGATAAGAATATTTAAGACTTCTCTTCTTTATAAATAAAAAATGAATCGGTATTTTGTTGGTGAGACTTTAACTTTAAAACGACAAATTTTGGTATTTCAAATAAGCAATAAGAAAAGTTGTCGGGGTGCTGCTACGCCCGACATGCGATTTGACATCGCAACTTCAATATGTTTCTGCGGCATCAATCTGGAAAATCTATGTTTTTTTCGAATTATCAATTATACGACGGGATTTGAAGGAATTGATGGAAGTATTAAAGCAGAACAAAACGTCGATATACTGATAAATGTAATGCTACCGAGTTCCGAAGAAAACATGCCGGTTTTTTGCTCTTTCCAGCAAGACAATGGCCCTGAACATACGTCAAAAAGAACAGAACAGTTTTTTGATTGAAACGCCATGTGAGAACTTGATTGGCTATCGCAAAGGCCTCACATGAATCTTATTGAAAATCTATAGGCCGTTACTATCGCCACAATTTGTTTCAGAGATTGAAAGAAGCACAACACGCGATCCAAGTCGTGCGTTGCCGAAACCTGATCTTACCAATGCAAAGACGATGTGTTTCAATATTGAAGTATAATCGATTTTTTACGAAGTATTAGGCCTTATAGCATTTAATATGTTTGTATGCTCCAATATATATTTTTTACATTTATTAAATTTTTTACTCGTGTTTCTTATGAGTTTTCTCAATCAAGCCGTATTATAAAATTACATTATTATTTTTAGCATGTTTTTTTGTCAAAAATACAGGACATTTATAACTATCGCTTCAAATATCCAAGTTGATTTGCATTATGTGCGACAAGGTTATTAGGAAGAGAAAATGAAAAATCGTATAAGGGGGGAGTCTTTCTTCGCGGGAAAATTGGTTTACAAATGGGAAATGGAAATATTAAAAATAAAAAAAAAACATAAATGTGTTATGAAGCTATTATTAGAGTGAAAGTCCAATTGTTTAATTTAATGTTTAGTTTCAGTTTAAGTGACCAATTTTTCCAAATAAAAACTTTTTTCCAATATTCAATACTCTAAATAATTTTTGCGAGTCTGACGTACACAAAGGGTTTCGTAACACCCACCGTACAATGAGCTCGTTCCAAGCATCTTTTGCAAAACTCCCCTACGGAGTATTTGTCAGAAACGCATATGTTGTGCCTGAAATTATGACATTATATTTAACCAGCAAAAGCAATGGTTTTTGAAAGAATGGCTTGTGCAGCAAAGAAAATAGCCTTCTTCTAGGCCTACAATTGAGTTGCTTTTTTTTAAAAACACGATTTTTGTATGGGCACGCCCTCTTCATGTTTATATTATTTGTTGCTTCAGCGTCCATAGAAGTTCACATTCTGTGAAAGTTGCAATTTCAGAAGATACACCCCTGAGACAGACGGACGGACAACAGAGCCTTGGTTAAAGGTTTCCATTGGTATCCTTTGGGTACGGAACCCTCAAAATTCAAGGTTCTTTAAACTGCCTTTACGCTAGTTTTAAATCGAAATATAACTAATACAAAATAAAAATTCGTGTTTTCTGTCGAAAAATGTTCGTAGACTAATGTCCAAGATTTTCAACGCGTTTTTTTTCAAAACGCTTGTTTTGACCTCAAATGGCCTGCTTATGTTTGCAAAATGTTATTTTACTAGTTTTTAATCGAAATACAAACAATTAAAAAATATACAAATACAAATGAAAAATCGTGTTTTTCGTCGATAAATTTTCGTGGAGTTTTCAACGCGTTTTTTCCAAAAAAAAACTGGTTTTAAACAAGTACTTGTTTTATATTTTTGATGGCACCGAACTATTTTTATTTACTTCCAAGACTTCAAAACTATTAATTAGGAATATGCAAACCGAATACTTATTATAATAGCAATAGAATGCGACTCTTTGATTGGGATCACCAGAGTCGACCCGATACTGCACATTCTCAGAAAGCTAGGATTTGAAATAGTTGCTCATGCTAGGAATGAGAAATACTTCTGGCAGTCAACTTTGAAGGCACAAGTTGATTGTAGAAGATTCTTGTTGCAGTTAACGTGACAATTTCTTCGCATCAGATGGCCCAGCCGTAAATTAACATATTACTGTATGACAATTCCTGATATAAACCAGCAATATGTTCGATAACCTTACGGGGTGTTCAAAGAAGACCCGACGTTGAACCTGGTATTCGTCAAAGACTCTCAAAAAATCCAACAGGCAGAAGAGTACATCTTCGAATTTGCTTCTTATGCCGTTTGAGACTATGAACAGGTCTGAAAACTGATTGAAAGGGTGCTAAGGAATGAGTTCGCATCCAAGTTGTTCTGTATCTGCCCAGCTAGAATTTTCTCGAATACGTTTGACAAAAAGGGTATGATATTAGTGGTGATAAATTAGCCTATAGCTCTATGGAAAGAGAACATCATAATGAAATTATCATTTATATCATTTTGTATTGGCAGGTCATTTTCACCATTAGTATTTGATTTGATCATCGAGTTGAATTAGCATTGGTTGTCCAACAATATGCAATGCAAAATTTTCAGTAAACTTATATCTGTTTTCAGTGTTTCATTTAAACAATTTGCATCACTTGGTCAAAGATTTAGCCAACCCTTTAGCGTTTGGAAGAAAATAATTTTCGCTCGGCAGTACGCATTCCAATTCGAGGTTGTAGGAATACGCTCAATGATTGTTTGCTAAAATTGTTTCCATATTAAATTGTATAACAACGTCGAACGGGAAACATGGACATTTGCTTGTAACTTATTTGAAATCTCCTTCTATAGAACATTGGAGGTAAAGTTAAACTGAACAAACTAATGATATAAAGCTATATACAGATGGCTCGATGAAAAGGGTAGACAAAGGTGATAGTATCTAGCATGTACCCTTATTGTAATCTTAAACAAAATTTCAAACCAGCAAATAGTTTCAGCAAGAATTCCAGCAATAGAGAAGAACTACGCTTATATCGAAATGTTGGGAAAGCTTTGGGTTTAGACGACAATCTCCCTATAATCCTTTTATTAGTACGGGATTGTTGGTGAACCGTGGTATTGTCATTTTGCTGGTTATTCTTTCTATTCCAATCGACTTTCGTTTAGACATATCACAAGTGGACTGCATCCTTGTGAACAGTGTCCAAAGCATTTAATGAAAAACCATTTTCTTATCAAAAGTGAAATTCCTTTTTAAAGCAATAAAACGTTATTTGCACAACATCCCCCAGGCACAGATTCCAAACAATGATTCATTTGAAGTAGTGAAACAAATCGATTGACAGTTTGACGGATGAATTCTGTAATTCAGGATTTCTCACTACCCTCGGGAGTATCTTCACCATAACAGAAAGCTGGAACATTGAATTGATTTATTTATTTACTGCCATTTACTTTGATACCCGCAAGATAAATGATTATGATCACTTTCAGAAGAACTAATCCCTAAATTTTTTTACCACTAAATCGCTTTCTCAACTCAATGATTCGGTATAGTTTTGCCTATCTTGTCAACCAGATACATTAAAACAATACATCTTAGTCAGAAAAGGTCTTCATCTCATTGTTATGATGGATTTCTCATTATCTTTGTGGTTGGGGTGAGGTATTGTTGTTTCGAAATGGTACGTAATGGGTGGCCTAATACAGGCTGCATCATCGTTACATAAAATAAAATATTATAGAAATGATTCCGATGACATGCAACTTTTGCGATGTCATGTATCAATCTTGAAAAAATATATTTTTTTTAACGACATCTCTTTTGAGAATCAATTCTCATATTCACCAAATTTCGTGTATGCCTTATCATTGCCATAACTCATATTCAGCAGTCGGTTGCACTTGGCACTACGGTCGCCCACCTATATCTACCCATCCATTTGTTAAAATTTATAAAAAAAAATTTTAATATCTTGTCCTAGCTGGCGCATTGAACAAATAGAATTGTTGCTGGATTTTGCACATAATCTTTAATTTTCAGGTAACTTCAAAGAAAGTAGTCAATTGATAGGATGCGATGAAAATGCGTCCCGGAAGCTTCTCTTGTAATTAAGCATTGGCTGTGTGGCATAAGGCACCACTTTGTTGGACCCGCGTGTCCATATCATATTATTTGGGCCACGAAAAGTTTATCACCGTGATACAAGAGCCTTCAGGATATTATACAAATAATATATAATATAAAACAAAACTTTTATGATTAAAAAAAAAAAAGAAAAAAAGTCGAATAATTTATCCAGCTCAAAAACTACACTAAATTGTGACTTTGTATTTTCAACAATCTTTTTTGGGGTTTAGTAAGTCTTTATGGGGCAGGTTAAACCGTTTAATATGAAATATTTGAAGTAACACGGATATGAAACAATTTTGAAGTTAGTAAGCATATTTTTCTAACGCCTATTAAGATTCAAATAGTGTTGAGAAAACACTTCAAAACGAATTAGATTTTTATTTGGATAACAATCGAAACCAAACCTTACTTCTTGAAATCTGCTATTGGACCTAACTTGCAGGGCTTGCAGTTAAGGGCGAGAGTTCCTTGTAAAACTAAAAAGTTTTTTTCATTGGCTTTCAAGACAAAGTCTACTGGTTTCATTTTGGAAAGCTCCCTGTTTTTTTTTGTTCTGACGACCACCCTCATTGAGGTCCAGTTTGTGGATTTATATTGGGTTGCCCTTAAATTTATCAAAAAATTTGTTTTAAAATGTGCCATAACCAAACTCGAAATTTGGGTTCCTCATGAGCTCAATGAGGTTCATTTGACGATGCGCACAATGATCTGCTAAATGCTGAAGCGACTGAACAATATTGACGGAAAACGAGTTGTTTATGAACAAAAAAAAAAAAACGGTCTTGATCCCAAAGTGGTAAAGTGCCTCAAACTATTATTTAAACTCGAAAGCAAAGGGGGTTCAGACTATTATGCTGTCAGTATGTTGAGTTTGATGATATCGATCAGATAAAAACAGATCATTTGCAAGACTTGCTCTTCTATGAACCAAGAACTGTGCAACTTACTGAAGGATCACAAAAGGTCATCGAAAAAATGGACAAATGTTACATATATTATTGATTGACTTTTTCTTGGCCTCTTTAAATGTTCTTTGAAAAATGGAAAAAAATTGTGTGACTCTTCTGAAAATGTTACAGAATGTCTGCACGCATATACGAGATAGACGATATAGATATTGAAAGATTCATGGCTATGGGATTTATTTGGAAGAATCTGAACAATGTAAATCCAATTTAATACTTAACTGTTATGCAAGAGGTATTGTGTATTTTTAGCGGAAGCTATTTTGCAAACCCACTGGGCGCCAAACGAACCCCATTCCTAAGGTTTCAATGTTTATCCGTCCGTCTAGCACAGGTCTATATCTGTAGAAAGAGACTCCCCACACAACAAACGTGTTTTTTCACATTTGTTTATTTCAGTATTTCTAAAAAAATATGTAGAGTAAAATACTGTTCGGTGGTACGGAACACTTTCCGACTCCTTATTGACCGTCGTTTTTTTTAATTTCATAAACGATGCAGGAAGCGATAAATGGAAGGATACCCTTGAGAAGACAAAGGGCTTTTTCTTTTTAAACGAAATTTCCTTCTTTAGCTCAATTGTCAATCATGATAATTGCAATAAATTACTTAATCTATAAAAAACATTTGTGTAATTCTGATTTTTTTGTTTGTCAATGAAAACATTTAAAAAAGTTAATACATTGGCATTGGTCTTAAATGTTTGGGTATCAATAAGTTACAAACTTTGTTTCGAAGAAAGTCTCTTTTAATTTAAGTAGGTTTCTCATTATGAAGGTCTCCCAGATTCTTGGTAGCTTAATAATTCATCAAAACTCATCCTAACCTTTCTTATAGGAGTCATCATATTGGTTTTCTGATGGACAGATATTTGAAGAGTAAAATGCAAAAATCAAGATTTAAATCTACACTGGCGTGAGCTCATGTCTCAGTCAGAGTCGTTTTAAATTTTGTTAGAGTAAACAAATGTATCGAAACCTATTAAATTGTAACTAACTAAGGTTTTGTTTAAAGTGAATGCTTCATGCATTCCTCGGTCAGTTCCCTTTGTAAAATTGATTAGGATGAGTTATAGCAACGTTTTATTATCATTTTTTTTATGACAGAGTAGGATAATCGCAAATCGTCTATTAACAAAAAATAAATAAAGTCAATCAGTTATTTTCGTATATGTAAAACATAGATGATTGTAGAAATAGCCTGTTTGAAGGTTTTGCACACATTCGGTTTCCGATTTAGCACCTTCCTGCTATGGTCCTTTCTACCAAACTAGGAAAGGATTGTGACAGAATATTAGAAAATACAAACAAAGGAAACTTCTTAGTATTCATACCAAATTGCTGCGAAAAAAATTAATTTTTATTAATATGAAAAACCAACAGAACAGATTTCCAGCACATTTAGTACTCCCATATTACTGCAAACCACGATCCTATGTCAAGTTAAGTAATATAATTATTGCAAAAAATCTCAGCAATAATCACCAAAATAAACTCTTTATTATTCCATCTCTTTGGTGTGGCTTGCGGATTATCGACATGTCAAATACCCTTTTCCATTGGGAATAAAAGGATTCCCTTTTCACATATCAACATTCAGTGAATTGCCAGTTTTCATTCCTTTAACCGAAGTGTACCCATTCCACATTAACAAGAAGATACAATAAGTTTTCAAAAATTCATAAAAGGAAATATCCTCTTCTTACACAGAATAAATTTGTTCGTCCTAAACACTAAGCTCCCTTCAAGGTAAGCCAGCAGGTATATCCTTTTGACCTTAAGCTGCCACGTGATGTATCCTCAACTACATCCTTGATATCTTTGACGTTGTTTCTTGAAGATAACATCGAAAAAAAAAATACATGTTTCATAAAAATTCACTCGAATTCGAATGGTTAATAAGAAGAAATAAAAAAATGGGAAATAAAAAATCCCAATAAGTTCGCCGCAAGTGTTGTTTTGTTGTTTTTGTTTGGAAAAGGACAAGAAAAGGTAATAACGGAATTTTAATTAAGAAAATATAATGAAAAATTATTTCACTAGCATATTTTATAAAGAGCCTCGTTTCGGCTGGTTGGTTGGAGGTTTTTTAATGCGTGGAATGGACTGCATTTTTATTTCATGGATGCAGCAGATCCTTCTAGATACAAGTGTTCTGGTTACAATTTCCGCAGACACAATTTGGATCAACGCACTGGAGTGTGTAATTATATTTTTAAAGGAACATCCGCTAAAGAGTAGACCGTTATAATTTGCACTTTAACAATAAAATAATGTGGATCCGGTGGTGGAGCGTGGTTGAGTATAAATTTAATGGATGCGTCTTTATGTCATACTTAAAGTTTTAAATTTTCGCTTTGTTTCGCCTTGTGTAGGGGAAAAAAAGAAAGGAGAGGCTAAGAAACAGATGAGTCAGGTATTTATGGTCGGGGACGTCCAGTTGTCCAGAGTTGATAACTATCTGGAGTCGAAAATCATTTTACTTGAAAGAAGATGAACCTATTTAAATTACTCGGGACAGCAACGGAAAAAGTTAACTAATGAAAAGAAACGCTTGTAAGCTATGTTTAAATTTAGTAAGCCACAAAATAAATGTAACACTCCTCTGTGTAGAGGTAGAAGACGATAAATCTTACATGTTATTAACTAGAAACAAGATAGATATTGCGGAAGTCGACATAAAGGTTAGTACTTTTGTAAAGCCTACAAAGTCTAGTGTCCAGTTAATTATAGCAAGAAATCCTATCCTTTCTGGTGGAACGAAAATCTATCTTATCTTAGAAAGTTGATCAAAGAGACGTTCAATATCTGTCATAAATGTAAATACTGGCTACCATATAAGTTTTGCCTGAAAATATACATACAAACTATCAGAGAGGCTAAAAAGCATTCCTGGGTACATTTCTGCCAAAATATTGAAACCATGAAAGATTCTGCCAGGCTTAGTAAAATCCTGTTAAAAGAACACTCCAATCCATGTTTCTCAAAGGGGTTGGGTTCGATATCCCGCTTTTTATAATGCCGATTTTTAAAATCCCGCTATTAAAATCCCGCTTTTTAAAATCCCGCCTCTTATAATCCCGTTTCTTATTATCCCGCTTTTACAATCAAAAGTAGTTGCTTTATTTTAAAAAATCGCCGCGATTATATAAGAAATATTAAGAAAATTAAAATAAATAAGCAATGAGTGTTTTTTTGAAATGCAGTTTATTTTTACATTTATTATTTTTAGAGGAAGTAACAAAATAAGAAATAAATAATATCAAAATAATTTCTTAGTCATCGCGGTTAATAGTTTTGCGTGCGCACTCAATCCAATACTACACAATATGAATTGGCGCAAACTCCAATTATTGTAACAGCAGTAAATGATAAGGGTAATACCGTTAGCAAGAGGTAGATTTTTATGTGCATTATGTACTATTTTCGCACTGCGTAAAAACAATGTAGAATATGTAAGCAAAAACAAATATGTGTGCTTACAGTAAAAACTAAAAACATTCGGATGCATTTGCTTTTTGGTCGAGTATTTTGAATATTTTTAATTATATAATAATATAATGAAAGAGCTCACAATAACCAACATCTATTTTTTTGTTAACAATGCTCTGTGAAAAAAACGGGATTAGCGGGATTTGGCGGGATTTTAAAAAGCGGGATTATAATAAACGGGATTTTAAAACATTTTTTTCGGGATTTTTGAAAAGCGGGATTTCAAAAAGCAGGATTCCGATACGCTCCCTTCTCAAAGAAATCAGGCGGTGTATGGGCAGGATAAGCTTCAGAATCTTTAGAACTCCTAACAAATACCCACTTAACCAGATGTAGAGACAGCATAGCTGAGACCACAGACTCACTTTGTCCTCAACCGGGTTCTTGGAGAATATCCCTAATTACTTATTAAAAAAATGCATGGGCTTTTAACAGCTTCGCTTCTTATAAATCTCCAGACCTGGACGGCATTCTGCCCATTGTGCTGCAAAAATTGCAAGATTTAGCAATTCCATGGCTTATGGCGATCTATGGAAGCTTTAACCTTAAGACAACAGTCGTATTATCAAATTCGCTAGCATAGGCACACCACAGGGCGGTGAAATCTATCCTCTTCTCTGGCTTATTGTCATGAACATCATACTTCCAAAACTTGTAGGGTGCACGAGTACAGGTGTTCTATGATTGACTCTGTCAGATGCTCTGACGGTAATGCTGCATCTTCTACCATTGGACCGTCAAATTTAAAACTCTACAGCACTTAGTGCCATCAGGCTCAGAGAGTCTGGATGCTGGACATCAAAACCCTTTGGTCACAGCATGATACTTGATCTTATATCAAGAGATGTGGTACATAAGGTCTATGTGGTCCCTAGCAAATTTATCTATCAAATGACATTCTTATCCCAGAAAGAGCGGAATGGAAAAGTGAGCAGATAGGCAGGGGTATGTACTGGACAATCTATACTGCCGGCTCTAAGATACGTGGCGGAACGGGTGCGGGTGTGTCCTCTGAATATCCATAATTTTCAAAGCGGAACTATTTGCAATCCGGGGAGCATGTCGTCATATCAAAAAACATCCAAATATCAAGCCAAGCCAGAAGATTGCCATATGCCTCCTTCACTTCACATTTAATAAAAGTAAAGGAATGCCGAGCTTAAATAGCGTCGTTGGAAGGTCAGTTCATTTCCCTTATATGGGTTCCCGGTCACAGTGACACCCGAGGAAATGAGAGGACCTATGAAGGCAAGGATCTGCCCTTTAGCACTCGCTTGCAAGGGATTTTTATCACACTACAAGCAGTTAAGGCTAATATACACTTGCTAGAGCCAGACAGCGAGCGCTTGGTAGACCCTTCTTCAACTCAATTGATGAGATTTCTGCGAAGGATATAAAGGAACTAATGTCCTTTTAAATACCTCGGGCTGGATTTAAAGATATCTTAACAACTATACTAGAGCTATGGTATTTAAATGGCACATAGTGCTAAGTAGGTTCTCACTGAAGCCCCACTTTCCTATCTACCCTTGAGAGCAGACGTAGCAAATTGCTGATGGCAACATTGAATCTATGTACCTCTTGTCTCGTCTCAAATTTATTGTACCGCATAAATTATTCACTAATATACCAAATAGTTTTTCTATATCTCACCATCGTACCTACTATGAAAAATTTACTCCTTGAATAACATGTTACTTATTTATAGTTCTCAAACATTTTTTATTGGAATAACATTAAAGCTAAATATCTTTTTATAATATTTTCTTTTAGTATGTAAATAGAATTGCATTCATTAGAATTCTTAGATCAATAAATGAATGAATATTTCATATTTTTATTTCTAAGCTAAGAAAAAGCTATGCAGTCAAATTAATTTCTTATTATCATGCTTTCTTAGTTTTATTTTTTGTAAATAAATTGAAGTTTTGACCTATTCTTAAATTTGGTACTGTATACGTTGCCTGCGAAGCCTCGTACGATTCGGCAAAGACTTAAGGACAACATTTTGGAGCTTCTTGATTTTTTTTATTTTCCATTTTTCGTTTATACAGGGGCTTAAGGACCCAAGCAGCAGATGAACATGAATAATAAATCCAAGTTTCAGTTTATATTTATTGAGGTATATCCCTTTTTTGAAATCAAATTTCAATGAGGTATCCACTTAATTGCTGGGGGAAAATCGGTTCACGTTTTCTAACTAATATACATTTTTTTACGTCAAACGAAATTATCTGCTGGCTTCAAAATCAAGAGCAGCTGTAATTTGCACCATCCAATGTCAAAACGGAAATTAAATCCGCACACGGAAGTTTTTCACCCCAAATTTAAGATAGAAAACTATGCCAGCCCTTTCGCCTGAATGAATCGATAGAAAATTCCATCCCAATTTTTGGTTTCAGGAAATTGTGCTAATACCGTTAGAAACTTCAATATATATTTTTTTCATTTTCCTCAAACCTTTTTACCAAATGAAATTCAATCAAGCAAAGAAGACTAAGATGTGCGAAAGGTAGTAAGGTAGTGTCTCTATACTGACAGAAATAAGTGGTGTGTTCGCAGTTCGAGATAAAATTTTATTCATAGGAATTGGAGCCTTAAATAGATTGAATTGGAAAGATTATAAGCTGGGATATTCAGGGAACTCTGAGGATGAATGAAAAAAAATATATGTATGTGTAAATACATTTTAGGCACGTGTCTTGTTCAACACCTCAACATAGGATGAAAAGGTAAGCTGTTTAATTTTATTTTCAACAGTTATCACCGCAGGATACACGGCACAAGGATTTTTTTTTTCCTGAGATGTGAAAACGATATCACCTTTATTTATTATTTGGAGTCGAATTATTTATTGTGCGAATCAACTTCAACAACAGCTTCGCAATAAAAATAATAAATAAATTTTCGTTTATTGAACTGAACTATTGAATAATAAATAAATTTTCGTTTATTGAACTGTTTAAAATTTCAAAGAATCAAATTCTTCTGTAAGGGTTTACAAGTAGGTACAAAAACGCCAAGCATTGAAAGACTTTTAAAGAAAAGAAGAAGAGAGGCTGAAGAAGAACCAGTCGTATTAGGAGCAATGCCATTTTGCAGCGAATGTGGAATGTGCAGTAATGTGTGGTGAAGATAGTTGTTGTGAGAAACGCACAAAAAATTCCACAAATTAAGGATCAAGAAACTAGGGAGGAAACAGAAAAAACAAAAAAGTTAGAAAGCAACATTGTCGCTGATAATTTGCATTCTAGCGAATAGGGCTGAAGTCAACAGTTTCGCGAAAAAAAGGAAGAATTTCACCCTTCGGAACATCAAGCCGGCATATTCCATTATAAGAGCGAGCAAAGTGATAGATAAGAGGTCTCAACAAATTCGTTTAATCCCGGAGAATTCAGGGCCACATATCCACTCCTAACGCAGACATGAAAGAGCTCCGCTGTTTAAGGAGATGAAGGCGGAACTGAAAGCTGAAGAAGCCCTCCTCTTATTATGAGTACAGACATGTGCAATGTAAGAATTGCCAGTGTTTTGGTCATGTTGTAACAAATTACGAAATTAACTTCTTTTGAGTCAAATGTGACGTAAAGCAACAGGGTAGCGAATCTACGCAAAAAGAAACATCGGGACCAGTCTATTCCGCTGATGGCAAAGACGAAAGATATTTAGCGAGCTGCCAAAGATGCTCCGCATATAAGAAGAAGTAAACTGAAAATGCGAAAATCTTTGTGCGGAACAAACCACCTCAGCTGTAATTTTAGCCAAATCAGATTAGTTCATCCAAACAATGCGGAAAAGGTCGTGACGCTGGCCACAATTTTGCTAAAAATATCACTGGTTTAAAAAGACTTCGAATTAAAGCACACAGCGTCCACTCAATCCTAACCATTCCAAGAACAAACGACGATCAACAGATGCAATCAGATAAACTTTCCCCATTCTCAATCAGAATAGAAAAAAAAAATGGAAAAAGAAAAACAGCCTTGATTTATTTAATAATTTAATAAGTTATGAACCAACAATCATTTTCATGTTTCAACAACAGCTATTTTCCTTCTGGATGAAACTAGCAAAATTCTTTTTCAATACCGAAAAGGAAAAAGGGTGGTCGTAATTTTATTCCAATAATAAAAATAAAATCTGGAACAGCTGATTCTGCTGTTCCAAAAGTTTTTAACGACCGCTTAAGACTTCGCGAATCAGGTCGTGATTAGTATGTCTTCCTTCTTTCCATGTACTTCCTGCCGATGTACTTGAACGCGATGGTACTGCTTGTATAATGTCCTTTTTACTATCAATGCATACGTGGATACGTTCTTCTACCACTTAAATAGAAAGCACGTTTAAAAAAAAAATATAAAAAAATCATACAAATTTCTTTCTGACAAACTTGGTCCTTAGAGAATACCTACTCGTTTTCATGCTTGTCCCGGAACGCCTTCCAAAAACTTTATAAACGATTTTTTTTTTTTTGAATACATGACCAGGTTTATTTACAAGAACGCTGTTCACATGCCGATGGTAAGGACGCAATCAACGTATTCCACGAAATTTTAAAGAAAACCCAAATTACAAATGGTATGTATTTAAATGGCAGGCTTGTAAAAGAATCTACAAAAGTTAATAAAAGGCAAGCAGCAGTCTTACACAAAATAAAGCGAGACCTTCATAATCCCACGACAAACAATAAATGTTCTTTTAAGTGTAAAATTTACTGCATCGTTTGTTTCTTTTGATGGCTAAAAAAAAAGGAGACAGAAGTGCCTGGAAAAACATCGAAACTAACACCAACAATGTTCATTTGAATGAGTCCCGCATCTCTTCTTTGTGTTTGCGCCTCCTTCCGCCGGGGCATATAAATAAGCATTATCATTCTGTGATTTAGTTATACCATTTGTTATCATGACGTATCTCGACATCTCGCGCGACAGAGCTTTTGCAGGCAACAAGGAGAGAGCAAATTTGAAACGACCGACACGTCTATTGTGGATTTAATTTTTAACGCCTTATTTACATTTTCTTTTATGGGGTTTCATTTAAAATGAGTGTTTTCCTAGATTACTCTGAAGGTTGATCATTTCATCCATATAGTACAGCATTGGATATTTTAGATTTGTGCCACCTATTTGTTGTTCATAAAGCGTGCCATCAATATCAATCATCCTTTCAGCAGAATTGTAACTTTGATTTGTAATCATTCACGAAACAGACGCAATTATATCGAAATCCTCGAACTCATCCCAAGGCTGATAGTTTGTGTCTTTATCCCACGGGCAAACAAGCTTTATTGTGATAAAGAGATACGAGTATTTTAGCATATAAAAATTAATTTCACTTTAAAAAAAACCTAAAGGCAAATAAGGATATGCGTATTTCTATTCACGCCATTGTTTATCCTCATCATGGTGTTTTTCATTACCTCTAAATGCCAAAAAAAAAAGCAAAAAAGCTTCGCATTCAATGTGCTCATTGGAAAGTATTTCATTTTTGTTCCTTTCTTTAAGGATTCGCCCAGGCGGTATGGGTACATTTTAACTTTTTTTCCAATTTCCCTTTATCCTTACACATATAGTAATATCCTCACTCGAGGATTAGGCATGCAGACAAAAGGTGTTTCCCGCTTCTTTTTTATGTACAAACACATACGCGATTTGATCACCCATTCCGAAGGCTAAAGATACGTGCATTGGAATCGGTGTGAATTGAATGGATAAAAGGAGCTTGCCTCCGGCTGAATTGTATGAAGCCAATCATGTTTTTTTTTGTTGCGGCTCATGAAAGATACGAGTTTTATTATTCAATAAAAGGGATTCTTATCACATGGTTTACTTCTGAACGAGGTTGTTCGCAATTTGGCATTTTTTTTGGTTTGGGAAAAAGTCGGCAAATTTTTTTATGGAGGTGTCGGCGTTACTGATTATAATACATTCCTTTTAAATTTTATTAACACGAATCTTTGGAATATTTACACTTGTTTGTCTTCTTTAAGCTGGACGCACTTCTTCCAGCGAAGTCCAATAGCTCCTATACTTTGCTAATTGTGAGATTTATCGAGTTCCTGAAAAGGGCATCAAATGCAGACTCCACAATTTTATTCTTGGCAAATTTTGTATCACCGAGCAATGTTTTCAAATTTGGAAATAGAAAAAAATCCGATGAAACTATAAAGTTAACAGGTGTTGGCAGCATCTTTTAATGTTGAACATAGGTTAGTCAAATAATGATTGAGTGTGAAGGAGCAATTTTTTAAAAGAAGTGTCACTCTAAGCTTAAAATTGAGGAGAAATCAGTAAGACCATTTGTCATTATCCAAATCTTAATTGTATCAATCAAATCTCTGTAGAATTAATCAAAAAAATCCTGGTCGAACACCTTTCGAGAACAACGTTTAAATAAATCAATTGAAAAAATAATACAAGAGTATAAAATTAGAAGAAAAAGAAATGAAAAACCAAACATGTGTTAGTGTCAATCAACATGACTTTTCAGTTCAATTCATTTGAAGTTTATTTGGTAGGAAATTCAGAAGTTTTTTAGTGGTAAAAACAAATCTTTCTGATCTTATACTGAGTTAGTAACTTAGCCAATCATTCTGAAGAACAGAAAGAAGGTACACAATGCCTGAAGGAAATGAGCGTTATTCTTTGCCGTTACACCGATACTTATCTAAGGATGAACTTTTTTTTGGAAAAATAGGAGTTCGTCACATTTCATGATACATATTGAAAATATAAACAGCTTGCTTATATGCTTCAGATCGATTTTTATTGGCCACTACTTTAGGTTTCGGTTAAATTTGTAGTATAGAGCAACAGCATGATGAAATTATTAAAACATTTTATTTGTGTAACCGTTCCATTTTTCAATAATGAATATTTATTCCAACAAGACGTTGCTACATTATTCATAGCTCGTGCTACATCAATAAATGGCGATACTGGCCCACACGAGCATCTGGTTTGAGGCCATTCGATTTCTTATGGGGCTTCTTGAAAAGAAAAAAGGTGATCCCAATAAACTAACCACTTACTTGATGTTTAAGGCTATCATTCAAAATAATTGCTGGAATATTACCAGAAGCCTGAATTGTTATTTAAAATGTGCTTAAAAGTGCTCGCCTTTGCGCCACGTCTAAAGATGATCAATTGACTGACTTCATATTCCATATTAAATGCTAACACTATGTTTTCGATCAATTAATTTTTTAATGTTAATTTGTGTTTGATTTGAATGTTATTTAAAAAACAATGATCTGGAACACAAATAAAAAAATAAAAGCAAATGGTACTCGTACATAGTTTAAAAGTTATTTGCAAATTTCAAAAACCAACCTGGTTAACCGCTAAAGAAAGCTTGCATGAATTCATTTTCATGGGACTATTATGCACAAAATAAATTTGGCTAAAGTTGAACTGCCCTAAGTGTTCTCGGGGAATGAAATCGTGTTCCATAACTCTTAAATTTATAGGACCTAAGGGCCATAAGTCATCTGTCATTCTAAGCCAAATCGATACATACTTTAAAGGACGCAAGAAAACAAGCTTAATTCCATAAGGCTGTTTAGTGATGAAATAAAAAGCTATGACTGACATGGATATCATCGATTGAAACGTGCGAGAGCGAACATTTTATTTCTTTTCTCAAATAAAATAAGAAATAACACCTCAGTTTGTGATATAAAAAACGAGCCGTTTATAGAGACATCAAAAGAGGCAAACATGCAACATTTCACCTAGGACTGAGGATATATAAAACTCAAAATTGTAAAACACGATTAAGAATGCTGCACACCCGACTGATGACAGGTTCTTATTACCCACCATAAAAATCGTAAAAACGATTCAAAAAGCCCACGACAGGATCTAATCCAGCTGGAGAATTGTACGTGAAATAAAACCATATGGCAAAATTATTTTTTCGAATTGTTGAACTGGTAATTAAACAAATTAATTTTTTTTTTAGGTTTTTTACTACAAATTCAAACTTCAATGAATCACAAACCAAAAGTGTGGGAATACATTTTCTCGAATATAGGGGAGGAACAACGTGATTGAATCAAATGTGCCAAACAAAACTTACGTAGCAAAATCTGAGACCAGTAAACTTAATAAGATTTCATACAGCGAGACTATCCCCATAAACTTAAAACTGCACTAAAAGTGACAACCTGCACATAAAAATAAGCAAATATATGTTCATGTAAACAAGGGATTGTTTTACAGCAACTTGGGCAAATTATGAGTAAAGGAACTTTACAAGTTGTGTCTCTTCCCTTAAGCTACTGTGCCCAATTGTATTTCTTCCAAAAGCAGCTAAATCAGAACTATGTTTTTATGGTAACCATTTGAAAAAAAAATATTATTTGTCATGAAAAGAGAAACTCGCTCAGTTGTCGATCGCGATAAAACATTGATAATTTGGTTGGGGAGAGACAGAAATTACATAAAATCAAACGTATCTTTCTGTTTTTGTATACAATATAAAAATGTATAATTCTGGCTTAATATGAAGCTTTGAACTATCTTAGTGAAGCAACTTCTACATAAAATTTTTAGTTGTTTTGATATGAGCTACGAATTGAGAATAAGAATGTGTGTTTTGTTTGCTTTTGAGCCACGACTAGATCTTTGGGACTTTATTATTATTTTTAGTGTCGGATTTTGACAAAGCATGATGAAATGCATTTTTTCAATTAAAACTGTTTGAGGTTTTCCTCCTTTCTGTTAACCAAAGGATCTGATTGAAATTTCATGCTCCACGCATGAAATTTAAGCACATATTAACCAAGAAAAAGAGATATGTGTATGTAGATATGAAATAAAAAAAATAAATCAAAAAATCTTATCCATCTGATGCGATTTTGTCAAGGCTCTGAGAATCAATTCGATCAGCAAAACTCTATAATTTTCAAGGATGTAAGAGTTGAAACCAACAAATTCTATAATTCAAATTTTTCCGGAAGCTCATATATATATTCCCCATAACATACATTTTGTCAGGTCCCTTTCACTTACATTTTTTTTATAATTTTACAGCTTTAATATGCATTAAAACAAATTTACTGTCACTTGCAGCCTACGATCCTCGAAATGACAAAAAGTCCATTAAACAATAGTTTGCGACTTAAACTTAAATGTTAAAATCATTCTTGTTTTGTAATATTGTTTTAAGGATAATCATCGAAATCGGTTGAAAAATAATTCGCAAATTTGGTGCATATGCATTCAAAAATTGATTGATTGATCATTTTCCCATGGATCATTAGATCATAACAAATTTAGAAAGATACTCCCTATCTCAGAGAAGGATCACTTATCTGTCATCTGGACTAAATAAAACGCTCCCTGATATCAGAATTGAAAAGTAGGCATAGTAAAATAGAAAAATCATTCCTGCTCATTGGAAAAACATTGACTTACTTGTTGCCTTGCTCTTGATTCCTTCATGGCAGATGTATTAACCTCCGAACCGTTAGAAAATTTGAAAAAAAAAATCACATCACATTTTCACCACTCAAAATAAACTAATAAAAAAAAATCGAATTCGGACGCACTCCCACATCGAGAAAAACAACCACCCCAGCAGACGATCGCGATGATACTGAATTCTGATTGGCTTTTGCACAGAGAATTCGGTCAAGGAGAGAGACAAAACACCTGGAAGTATGCAACATTGCTGGGGAGCTGTCAGAATAATGAAAAGGGCATTAACTGGTAATGAGATCCGTCAAAAACCGAATGTTCATGGATCATGTTGGATTCGGGTAATTTGTACAACTTTTTCGAACTTAAAAATCAAGGAATTTTGTGGATTGTGGATTGCAAGATCCTTTATAGTCTCTGGAAACATTGTATAAGTCGTTTGGCATAATAATTAGAAGCCATCATTTTGAAGAAGCGTTGAATTGAGAAGAACCACGCCAGTTTTGACGGTCGGTTTCGGTAGAGAAAGCTAACCTTGCTTATTTCATTCCAAAATTATCCAAAGTTCCATATTTTCCTTATGACAGCATGAATCCTTAGTTGGAGCCTTATCCCTGTCAATACTACCTATTGGAACCGTCTTCCAAATCCTTGAGAGAAAAACATTCTGACAGTTCGTTACAGTAAATACATTTTCCGTAAAACAGGCTGATGTGAAAAGAGTAATTCTTCTTAGTTCTTAGTTCAATCCTCCAAAGAGTTCTGTTACAACGACTCGGGTGGATTGATCATATTAATCACATGAACGTTAATGTTTCTAACTACACCACGAGTAGGTACGAGTGACATCGCAATAAGGGAACGCATTTGTAGCCAACTAGATCCATCTTGTTTGTTTGAAGCCTCAGTATGTGAGTTTATAATTTATAAGTTTGGACATACTATATTGTGACAACAATTTACTGGGGTAACATGAGAATCTACGCAATGATAAACGCTTCTGTATCTTTGCAAACCCAAAAGATACATTCGCCATTTTGAAACGCGAAAAGTCAACAAAGTATCGTAGGTCACAAAAAATCCACTTGAACATGGAAACGACTACTCCGATGGCTTGACAAAAACATTACAAGTACAGTGAACTGTGCGTCGCTTTTAATCGATTTGTTCCTTAGACTTCATCGACAAAAATTCCAGAAGTTTCTAACTGTGGCCAAATTGGGGGAAACGAAAATAAGCATCATGGCCAACTACGAAGGCTGGCATCAATTACACTTCATATTCTTTGTTTCTCGAAACTTTTAATGATTCGAAATGAAGCACGAAGAATCAAAGGGCAAATATTTATTTCAACGAATAATAATCATTGTTAATGATATGCCTGAAATGGTTGCGTGGTAGGCGTACAGTACAGGTCAGTAGTAACCATTACGACTATAAATGTTTCCTTGCTTTAGTTTTTTCTTTTGACTGCTTCCAACTAAAAATAAAAAAAAGTACTCCGTGCCGATCATAAAAAAGGTAATTCCGGGGACGTACCAGAGCTTTTTTTTTTTTTTTTTTAATTATTTGCTCGCTCTTCAAGAGGATATTAGGACTCTTATAATGCGTGTAGCACAGAGCGAGCGGAAGAATTAGGAGAAGAATGAAAGATTGTGTAGTGGTTTGAGAAACTCAGGTGTAATTGGTTTCAACTCACTTCCGTGGGTGGAGCCCGAAACGGGACGGAGGATTTTGATATCGACCTATTAACTTTAACCTAATTCACAGGAATTTGTTCGACATTCAACAACTTTGAAAGTTTGGAAGATTTAGCTACGCTGTGTATTATTTTATTCCAGGTTCATTAGCCAAATAAATCCTTTATAAATGTTTATTGGAGAAAACTATTTGCGAACCTTTTGTAGCCAACCACCACTAGTTGGGTGTGGTGAAAAATACATCATTTAGGACAAGTATTAAGCCAGCTCTGTTTGGGTCGATTTAAAATTTATTTATCGATATGCTGATGCTATTAAATCAAGCCCAAGCGCTTATATAACACAAAGTTGATTTCATTTATTGCTGCTTGAAACCGTGGATCAAGAAACCGTTTAAAGGATTTTCAATATATCCACAGCTGGTTGCCTGCTTTATTAGACTACCCGACTCATGTGACAAGCCAAGAAAATTATTGCCCTGCATTATCGACGTACATTCATATGAACGTTAAAAAGCGAGGACCGACCGACGTGCCTCCTTACGCGAAATTAACATCGGGAAACAAAAAAGGAGATAAAATCGTTTGCAGAGAATTCAGTTTGCTCTATCCGACCTAGGAGGCGTCCCATATGGTGCTGATTGCTCTGTGCCTACAGCCCGGAAGATATTCATACTTCTTGCTCAATTTATGGCTATGCAACATGTTCACTATTTTATTGCCAAAATTACCACAGGCAATAGACTTAAAGGCGTTCAAAGTAGGAGAAAAGTATTGTATCCTGCTTAACATTGGGAAAGTGTACGCTTTTGCAAGAGGGCCGGGCTCTTTTTATACGCAATTAATATCAGAACAAAAGAATTTGTATGTGCAGTTCTGCACTGGAACGCTTAAGTTTTAATGTTCTCATCAGTGAAGGACTTTTTACCAGTCAGTAGTTCAAATGCATGGTGGGACATTTTTTTTTACATTAGTTTTCTGTAGTCGTTCGCTTGAGCCTAGTTAGCTTAAAATTGCAATTCAATTATTTCCTTTCATTGTTGGTAAAACTGGATGATGTGAAGTGTCTCGCAAAAATGAATAGATGTGATGGACAAAAATGCACTTGTATCAGAAAAGATGCGATGGACAAAAATGCACTTGTTTTCTCCGATGGGAAAACATCCAAAATCGTGACCTCTTTCTCACTTTCCTGCCGAATTGAAAGTGATTTATAACTTCAAAGATTCATCAAAATTTAATTTAAGTCCTAATAGTTTCCTTATTTGTTTTGTTTGTCATTCCAAATTTTCTTTAAAATTCAGAACTTGAAGCATTTTATGACCTCTTAAGAAGCCTTTTGATATATTCTGAGCAGAATTGGTGGTTGGTGTTTATTTTGACTTTCAATTGAATTCCACCTTCAAAAATTTTTTGCTTCAATATCAAAGATAAAATCTTTAGCATCTAGAAAGTCTCGAACTTCAAAGATTCATCTACAAAAATAGGTGTCCCATCTACAAAAATAGGTGATCGTATGTCTCGTAATAAATATCATAACATATCCCTGCTTAGCTTCGCATACAAGTTCCAATCTAGAATATTGGGGTTTAGCCATCTCGGAACAAATATTTAATCTTAGTGGGCCTTTGTCTTTTACCGTATCCAACCCTAAAGGTCATTCCTCAGGCTGTTTATCCATTTCGCACAAAGACCTTGAGGCTTCATCATGCAGCGAAACGAAACATTTTTCTCTTTACAATAACACATAGCTAGGTTTATTAACTGCGATAAGCTTAGACTTTCGTATTTGTTCTTTTGAGTTAATTAAACTGATTCACAAGCCTGTGTTGTTAACAATAGATTGAATGCAACGAACTGAAGGTCGTTAAACGCCTTTGCTTTCATCTCGCGAAAGATATCATGTATCGAATATCAGGATAATTCCAATCTTTTCATAGTGACATTTACAGGAAGAAACCGTTTACTGCTTTGGGCCGAGCAAAGTGTTTTAACAAAGGATTAAGCCCTAAGTAAGTGTTACAGGCTATCAAAATTATAATTCTGCGGTAATTTTAAAAGGCTGTTTTCAAACATATACCTGAAGAGAAAAGAGTACAACTTGGAATATTTTGAATGAACTAAATATCTTTTGCTGGCAAAGTGTTATTAGGGCCTTATTTCATTCTTAGTTTCAAAAATGTGGCCGTGATACGTACAAAAAAAATAATTACTTGGAGTGGTTCTTCTCAATCAACACTTGTACAAACAAAACTTCTTCAAAACGATGGCAGCTTAGCATATAAAATGACATATTCAATGTTTCCAAAGATAAAAAAGGATCTTGCAGGACTTGATATCGCCGAATTCACAAGTTTCCTTGATTTAAAGTTGAGAAAAGTTGTACAAATTGCCCGAATCCAACATTGAACATTCGATTTTCGACGGATCTCAATTCACTTCATTAAGGCAGAAGTCAATTTCCAACATCATTTTAAATTTCATTTAATGCCCTTTTCAATGAGGTCACTCACTTTTAATATTTCATTATGAAAATGGTAAAAAATTTACCATTCAGCATAAATTTCAAAACAAAAATATGTTGAATTCATTCTGACAGTTCCCCAGAAATATTGCATACTTTTAGTTGCTTTCGCTCTCTCCTTGACCTAATTCTCTGTGTAAAAGCCAATCAGAACTCAGTATTATCGCGATCGTCGACTGAGGTGATTGTTTTTTTTTTTGCTGTACGTTCGGTTTCAACATTTTTTTTTAATATAAATTTGTGTGGTGAAAATGTGTTTGAGTGATTTTTTTTCAAATTTATTGACAGTTCGCGACTCGTGTTTTAAAGCATCTTCCATGAAGTCATCAAGACCAAAACAACACGTAAGTCTATGTTTTTTCAAAGTGCAGGAATGATTGTTTTTATTGTATTGTGTCCACTTGTTGATTCTCATGGTATGAGGGCATATCGATTTTTAGCTCGAGTGATTCTTTTTTAATCCACACATGCTTCAAACAATACATTTTATTGAATTCCGTTTCAATATATATTTAATATAACGATACATATTAGACAAATTGTAATTACTTGAAGTCGTAGGGGCTTGATTGATTTTTACTGTCGTAACTACAATCGGTTACATGTTTGTCTTTTTTCAAGAAGTATCTTCTAAGATTTTTCATTGAAATTGCATTGCATGAATTAGTCTTTTATGAAGGTGTCTATTTTTAACATCAAAATTATATCTTTTGCTCCTTGGCAGACTTAGGTGGTGGAAAAATGTGATAGATATCCAATTAAAACCAGGAGGTTTGCTCGGTGTAAAGCATTTCGAATTTCATCATAAGTAAAAGCTTCATGATAAACAAGTTTTATACTTCTGAATAATAAAAAACAGTTTTGAACAGCAAACAAAAAATTTATTGACGTGTACCTTAGACGCCACTTGTTTCCGCGGCTTCATAGAACAACTTCTCGGGGTGAAATAAGCTTTTTAATTGAATGATTGTGGTTCGACAAGTGGTAAGTCGGTTTCAGAATAAATTGTTTAAGGTCGGGCTTTAACTGTAAACATTTTTGAGAACTTTTGCTCATTTTTTAAGTTTGGCAAGTAGATAAAGAGAAAAGACCAGAATATCGTGCTGCCGCGAGACCGATTAATATACGTCCTGTACATAAATATTCTAGGGGATACCTTTTTCGGAGTTTTTAATTCCTGGCGCACATCTAATCTAATCATGAGGCTTTTAAAACTGTTTTCCACTGCAGATCTAAACAAATGTATAAAAGAAATAAAAATGCTTCTTGATGTTCGTATTATAATGTAAAGGTTATATTTTACTGACGATGTTTGTTTTCCTACTATTTTGCATTCAAAGTATTTTTTTTAAATTTCAATATAGCAAGTTTGGAATCTTAATGAAAAAATTCTAACTATATTTTTGAGTCATCCTATGATTGTTTGTTGACCCTTTGATCTATATGTTAAGGATTCGATCCTCAAGATCCCGACTTAATATTTATAAACATAAGTCCGATAATTTTGTTGCATTCAATGAGCGTTTGCAACATCTGGAATAACTGCGACAACACGACCACCTTGGGCGTACTACTATTAACATTTCCGTTTAGCGCTCTTTTTATTTTTATAAAAAAGTATGGAATTAAGCGTTTATGAATAAACACCAAAACAGCTTAAACAATTAAACAGCACAACAACCGTAGCTAACCTACGTCGATACAATCTTACTGCATTTCGGCTAACCTCACGTAATGTTTAATCGATTTTGTCCTCGTCACACCACCAATCGGAGTTAATCGACAAAATCTATATCTTTTGGACAAGGCGAGTCGAAAACGGATTCTGTCGTCATTTATGCAGACATTCAATTGGGTCACCTAAATGACGTTTCATGTCGTTTACTTTTCAGGATTTTTAGTAATTCCAATTGAACCATCTGCATTTATATATTTCGACGATTGTGGGAAGAAATACATATGAAGATCCAGTAGTTTTCGATTGCATGTCATTAAAAAAAAAATTTCTCCCCGTATCGGACATTGGTCATAAAAAAAGGAAGTTATGGTAAATCTTAGAACACCGCATTTTTATTGATTCATTAATTCGAGGCGAATAGCCTGTTCGTAATGAATTAGAACTGTTTATTGACAAATATGATTTACGGACCTTTTGTTGCCAACTACAATCAGTTGACTTTGTTTGGCATGCAAAATATGCCTTATTTAGAGCAAGCAATAAGCTGACGTTGTTACGGTCGACCTAAAATTAATGTGCGTCCTACTGAAGAGTGTCGGAAATGCTATCAAATTAAGACCAATGACGCGTGTTATAGGTTTCTGTACTCGTCTACTCGCATAACAGGCAAAAAGTTGAAGTTATTTATAAACCATTAAAAGCCGCGAATTGGAAATCGTTTGTATCTATGGTTTTTCAAAATATTCAACCAGTTCAGGTCACACGTAAAAAAATGTCATTGCTTTGCATTTTCGAAGTAGGATTAAATAAAGAGAACCGTCAGAAATAAATTGCCTCCTAGACGATCCAGCAATATCCCACCCAGGAGAGGCACCACGTGGCGCTTATTGCTGTGTGCCAACAGCCCGGAAGCTATCCACGATTCTTTTTCGATTTATGGCTAGGTATCATGTTCTCTTATGCGAAAAGCTTGTTGGTTATTATTTGTCGGCGAAATTACTAACGATAGAAACAATTCTAAATGCGTACAAAGTAGGAGAAAAGAAAAATCATATTTTTTCTGCGCTTAAGCCACATTCGCACATTCTTTTACTTTGTTTCGGTATTTGGGCTCACTGTTGTAAAGGGGTGACCTCTTTTGTTCCAGTAAATATCAGAACAAAAGGATTGGCACAAGCGGTGCAGAACCGGAACGTAAAAGGTTTTAAATTCCTAGCAATGAAGAGGCCATCAATGTTTTAATAGTTTTCTTTAAAAATATTTCTGAAATTGACCATCTTCAAGGATATTGATATGCAAAATTCAGCTTATTAAAACTACCACATTCTTTTTTCTAGTTTGTCTTGTATGAGCTAAAGATGTGCGAACTGACAGCGTTCAATGAGCACCGGTGAGATGCATTAAGCGAGTGTCTGAAAAAACGATCCCTGGAATCAATTTCCAAGTGTATCGTTGCAAAAAATTGGTAGTGTCTAAGAAGACGTTGCAAGATGATTCGTTTAGATTTGAAATTACTGCGATTATTCATCATTGATTTTTCGCTTGAAATATTCTAAAGGGACAACTGGCCCAGCTCCTAACAAATTCAAATGCATAAAGGGTATGAATTCTTAGCTAGATTGAACATAAAGTTCACCAAATCGAGAAGCTGCTAACTGTAAGGAAAAAGGCTTCAGGGGTGGAATCGGCAAAAAAAAACATGTGTTTCTGCTTCGGTAATGTTAGGGGCTCTCGAAGGCCCTTATGCGTGACCCTTTTAACCCAAAGGCAGAAGGCTTTTAATTTTTACACTTATATTAAGACACATAGTGGGATCTGCAGTGATCTATTTACTATATGTTTTAGTCCTCTTGTCAATAATTTTTTTGGCGGGTCCATTTGCCCTTTCATTGTAGGATACTGTGGCCAAAAAAAAATCAAAAAAGAAGGAAGTAATAGATCGTTAATTTTTCAGTTTATAATAAATATTTGGTTTCAGCGTTGTTTAAACACCTAAATACTTGAAGTCTCAAATTCACACAAGAGGAAACTTTAACTCAGCAACCGTTTTTAAAGCACGAAAAACATTGAATTTAACAAAATTAATTTGTATTTGCTTGTATCTTTGAGCACAATATCAGTTGCTGTCAATTGCAGCAACTGTCAAGAGCCACTCCAAAACTTGAGTGACAACAAAATTCACTCAACACCACGTTGCCCCTAGCAGCAGCTGTCGTTTATTATGTGAACACAAACAAAAACCAATTTTTATATTTCCCCTTTTCATTCGTTTCCTTTTCCATTCCCTTCAGCTGTCTTCAGACTGACAGCGGTGGCATGGGTAATTCTGTTGTCGTCGATACGGATAGTGGATAAACAACAAAACAAAAGCCAGACCCCCATACATACAAACATGTCTTTTTCCTTGCCTATTTCTATATTATCCTGTCCATCGATTTCTAATAATATCCTTTTCAATCGGAAAATATTTTCACACAAACACGTATCCAGGAAGAACATAGAAAAAAAAGATATTTATACCCATATGCCCAGGGGTTCAGGATCAGGAAACCTGGATTCTAGGATCCATCGTCATCCAAACACTTTACATGAAAGTTCATCTCTCTGACTTGCTTACCTGTTGTTCCATCTTCTGATGACGACTGCTTATTGCTGACATTTCGCACGTTCTCTTCTCGTTGGTGTCGTGTTGCACTTTATTCCCAGCTGCTGCTTCACACTTTTCGTAATCAAAGGTGAAACTTTTTACAATCTCATGTTAATCGCACACTGCGAAGATAAAAAGCGAGCGACAACCGCGCTATGGCACAAATTATTGTAACAACCTAAAAACCACAAACAAATTGATTTGATTTTCCTTTTGCACTTTTCGTTTGGCAACGTGAATCACGACACACTATCACCGTCCCTCAACTGGCATGGTGAGTTGTAGCCGGCAAGAGAACAAAAATAAATCTCAGAAAAGCTAACAAGGATTTAGCACCCTTTAACCGTAACACGAGGGACGAGGTGCGTAGCGTAAAGCGTATCTAAAAAAAAAAAATAGGGGAGTATATTTTGATTGAATCTCGCGCAAGGGATGACGACAGGACTTTTGGAATTCGTTTCTAATGGCGCGATAACAACCTCTCTCGGCGACAGTCAGACTGCTATTGACAGCTGTGGCTGTGTAGAGGACGTACGTATACGCAGAGCGAAATTGTTGTATTTGGGTGTGGTGAGAAAGAGTGTTTTCTTGGTGTGTGAGTGAAATTACCATGGCATAGGATTGTTTTTTTACTTTGATATTGAAAAAAACATTGCATATGCTAAGGGTTCGTGCACAGTTTGAGAGGGAGTGTATTTATAACAGAAAACTTTTGTATCTTTATCTTTGGAGCCTCGCTTTGTTGCTTAAAAATTTTTGAAGTGCTCAAACAATATTCTTGATATTCTCAGATTACATTTGCATTGTCAATACGCGTAAAAAAGGCTAACAAAAAATTACACACAATTTTAGATGTCGATGGATAGATAGATTAATGATTTAAATCATCGAATGGACAATTCAAGCAGTTTAAAAATAATGCTTCCTGTTGACTTGAAGCCTTTTGATTGAGTCAAGTATTTCGTAGCACAATGACTTCCAAATTAATGAAGAATGCACGTGAAAGTTAAAGTTCAATTTTGAAGTTATTTAAAGTAATTTACTCAAAGACTTGGACTTCGCAGGATTCGATCTGAAAATAAAGCATTCGTTTACTTAAAAGAAAGCCTCTGAGGTCTTAATCATTCAAAGAAAACATTTTTAAAATTTTATAATAAAATCCGAAAGGTATGATAACACGTCTGCTTGTCCAGCTCGACTATGGTATACATATGTACGTTTGTACATAAGTTTCTTTATTGTTTTTAAAGTCAGATTTTTTTTTTAAAAACAAAAATGACATTACATAACATTACTGTGTACCCTGACTAGAGAGTATCGAACATAACAGTCCTACTGCATTTTTTTTTGCAAATTTCTTCATATAAGAAAAATATTTCATTTCATTAAAAGCGAGGTTTTTATAATCACATCCCTTCTAGACTATATTCGCCGGTTTGATCTACAAAAATATTAATAGACGTCTCGGTGTCCGACCACTTCATCACCGATGCCAATCAAATACTTGTTCTGTCGATGAACTTCGTAGGATCTATACTTCAAACACAACTTTACCAACTGAACTTAACGCTCCACGTTTATATTGAGGGGTTGTTTGAAGTTTGTTCCAACTGCCGTCAATTTGTGCTTTTACTTTTTCTACATTGTCCAACCTGGCCAACATCATACAAGACATTTTGTACTTTCTCTGCAAGTAGATAATCGAGGTCAACAATGAATAACAAAATTCTCTTAGGAAACTCCGCTGGTTTACACCAATTTCGATTGGGACCTCAGCGGTAACTCTCAGGGGAATCTAACGCTATTTCATACATATTCTAATTGTTGCGCCAAAAGATGTGAGATTTTCAAAAGGTTTAACTGGCCGGGTCACGATTTATACTCCTCGTTTGCTACCTCATCCTTTATTGATTCAGGCGTTTACCTTTACTGATATTTATGGTGGAATCAGCTGCATATAGTATATCCGAAAGTATAACAGTTTCGTGTATCTCCTTGTCCATTGCGTAGTGGAATAAGCTAAACTTCAATGTGATAATCTTATAATTTCGCAGATGAGAATCATGAGCCATCTGAACATGATGTCCACTTTTTTTTAACTCATTAGTCTGCCTCAATCGGTTTTCCTTTATTATAGCATTTGACTGCTCTCAAAACTGCCTCGACTTTAATGTCGGAAGCTTCTTCGTACTTTTCCCGAAAAGTGTAGTTGAAGCAACTGTTTTTTCGAAAATCTTTCACTGTCTCTACGAGGAGAATTTTGTCATCATCCGCAAGAATCTGAAATTGACCAGTGTTTTTGAACGTTGACGAACAATTCTCCTCGGAATATCTCCTTCTCTCTGCAACTGTTTTGGAGATGGTTGTTTCGCCTTGGTCAGGTCTCTAACTTCATTCAAATTAAAAAAAAAAAACATCATATTCTTATACTACTTTATTTCCACAGAAAAAGACGTACACATAAATGTCATAATTAAATCTAAAACAAAATAATAAATAAATTAGTTAAATTATTAAACAAAACAAATAAATCTAACATATAGTTTGTGTGGGTTGTCAATTGTTGTGCTTCTACGATGTTTCATATAAAAAACGTACTTAAATTTTTATTTTTTGAATATACAGTATACCTTCTCGACAATTCTCTTAATCAATACACGTAGAAAAACAAATTATATTAATTACCAACCCTGGTCTTTAGAACTCTCAAAACTTATCAAGATTATAGATTTTAAAATGTTATTTTTATAATAAAAATTTAACTATTAAGCTCACAGCTTTAAGCTTTATTTAAATGTCAAAAGGCACTCGCATAGTAAATTTAATTTTAATATCTATTTCTGACAAGTTGTTAAATCATGGACTTTACTTCTTGAAGAAACCCTTTTTCTTCTTTGGTTTCTCTTCGGACTCAGTTGGAGTTCTCCTTGGCAAAAGTGGAGGTGGCGCTGCTGGTTCATAAATCACTGCCTGAGGGAGTTGCAAATGGTCATTCGGAGATCCATCCTCATTTACATGCTCCCCGATTGTGTCAAGCTTTGGCATATGAATTGATGCAATATCCGTAGGCGTTGGTATATGTGATTCACTGCCCTCGGCCATTGTTAGACCAATTGTAGCACCAATTTTCGCACTGGCATCCTTAAATGTATCACTGAGCTTGATTTGGACGACATTGATGAACATAGATGTTAAGGCTAAACCGAACACAAGGTAAATGATGCTGCACATCATGAAGATTGGATGATTTGGAACGAAATCTCCAAAGCCAATGGTGGACATCGAAATGAAAACGAAATAGAAAGCTTCAAAATACGTCCATTCTTCCCATAGCGTGTATACGAATGCACCGAGAACGATGTAAGATATGAGGATGAAGCTGGCCAATGTTATAGGCAAGTTGAATTCATCGTCAATCTCGAAAGTCTCCGGGTAGGGTGAGCTCGGTGTATCTGGATGGGATGGAACGTGTGTCATAGGTGTTTGAGGATTGCTAGATATTTTCCCAGGTGGCCCGGCTTGTGCTGCTTCCTCATCACCGTAGCCATAAATGTATTGACCAGGTCGCCGAACCGCATAGTCATACATGGTGTTGAAGCCGCTTACAAAGTCCATGACTTGTTGCTGCTTGCGAACCTTTCGACATGTTCCTGTATAGTAGATTCGCCTCACATACGCCCAGACGAACTTAATGGCTCTTGTAAATAGCTTACCAAAATCCGCAAGTAAAATCAAGAACATAGGGATACCTATGATGGAGTATATGACTGTCAGCGATCTTCCGAGTGTCGTCTGCGGTGTTATATGGCCATATCCTGAAAAAAAAAGTCATTAGAAATTTAAGAGTTTTTTGAAGATTTAAACTACGCAAAATAATCAACAAAATAAGAAATATAAACAAAATAAAAGAAAGCTCTTGTCAACCCTAAATACCTATCGTCGTTATCACTGTCCAACAATACAAGACACAGTTGACAAAGTTCCATGATTTCATTCCAGGAAATCGACGAACGCCAAGCTCTTGCATTTCATGTAACTCTTCTTCAAATTTTCGTAACCTCATGCGTGCAGCGGATTTCCAATCGTCTTCTCTGCGAGGGAATGTTTAGGTTACGCTTTAGGTTGGACTTGAATGCTGAACCATCTTACCTCATGTTATGACTCACAGTCCAAAGGTAATCAATGAAATCTCGCTTTACTTTCCGCACTTCGCATTTGTAGATATTCTCGAAGGAGCCCTCTGTGTATCGGAACATTAGACCTCCAAAGCCACAGAGGAGTACAAGAACAATCGTGTGGGCGAAGCACTTATTTCGAACTTTGCGCATCTCATCAAGCTCTTGAGGATAGTCGGCTTTAAGCCGTCGCCATTCGGATTTCGCTTCAGCGAACATTTCTTTAATAAAAGTTCTAGTGACAAGCTTTTCCGATCTTTTGACTGTATCAGCTTTAGGTGCCTTCGATCGCTTAAGGAGAGCCAAAAGTTTGGAAATAATTGATGACCCTTGAATAGTCTTTGGAGACTCCTTTAGATTAACTTCTTCCTGAAGCACGGCGGATGGCGGAAGACTTCGTTTTCGCACTAGTTTTGAGGATTCAATCTTTTCAATAGAAAGTTTTCGGACCTTTTCGATTATTTCTGCGGCTTGCTGCAATTTCTCTTGGGCTGTGTCATAGCCGTTTAAATTTTGTCCGTCTAAGCTGACTGTTTCGGAATCTTGCAAGCTGCGTTTTCGTTCCAGCTTCGTAGCGTCATCGTCTTCAATTGATTTTTTTTCAGGCTTTTCTTCGAACTTGCGAAGGCTACGCTTGCGTTCCAAGAATGTTGGTTTGACATCTTCAATTGAAGAGTTCCCTTGCCTGTCGGTTCCTGTTTCCGGAGTTTTAGATCTTCTTGCTGGACGAATCGGCGACAGCGAGTGATTTCGGCTGACACTTCTTCGAATTGGCACTGGCGGTGGTGGAGTTGTAATTGACTGTTTTACAGCCTCTTGAGGTAAATATTTTCGAGTGGGCGAGATAGGCTGACGTTTTAGATTCTCATCCGTAGGTACTGCCTCCGATTCCGATGAAGAGAGCGGGGTAGAAGACTCATACCTTGATGGTTTGATTCTGATGGGTGCCTCATTTCTCGAAAGTCTCAGACTATTAACCATTCTACGGCGCTCATCGGGGTCCGCTGGTAAGCGCATTTGGTCACTAAGCTTCCTATAGTTTTCCATTAATCTCTTTCGCTCCTCATTGTCTAAATACTGCTTATAGCGAACCTTATGTTCGCGCTTCTCTTTCTCAAATATCCTCTTTTCCATCTCAAACCGTCTCCTTTCGTCTTCGAACCTGCGCAGATTCTGCTCCAAACGGGTCAAGTTAACATCATCTTTCGTTGCCTTTCGAGTTGGCGATAAAGCGTGCTTTTCAAGGATATCTTGACTTGTACCATAATGCATTCCATCACTTGATGCATCCCTATGGCGCGGTGTTGACAAACTTCTTTTCTCCGCAGTCCTCAACAGTTCAAAAGCTTCCGGCGATGAGAGTCTCTCAGCCTGTCGAGGCTGTGAGTGACTCCGTGAAGCCGCACTAGCAAACGCCTTATCTCGTCTTCTTAAAATCTTGCTCTCATGTGCAGACATCGTTCCCGGTGGTCTGATCTGCATTCTTACCGATTGAACCGGTTCGAAAGTGCTGCTGCTCTCTGAGTATTCATCAGAATACTTTCGCCTTGCCGTCAGGTTCGGCTCAGGAGTTTTTTCTCTTGTCCCACGAACAATCCTTCGCCGACGTCGAAGGACAGCTGAGTCAGATGACTCTTGACCATGTTCCATGATTCACACCAATCTGTCTGCCTGTAGCCTTCGGACAACAAAATACTCTCAAGACGTTTCGTTCGTATCGTGTCGAAATACTACGATGGCCGGCTAATAATAGATATTTGCAGCGTGTCTTTTCTGTTCACATTCGACTAAATAGTTAGTGGACGCGACGACTCCGACAGATACACAAATATTAAACCGTATTTAGTGTGCCAAAAATATAATTATATCACACATATTGCTCGCATTCCTAGGGATGGCAGGAAGAGACGACAGTTCAACTCTTTCACAAATATTCGTTTCTAAAACTCTTCCATGGGGCTTTTCCAAGCGTTCCGAATGATAAAATTTTAATAAAAACACCCGCAATTAAGGACGTGAAGAAAGACCAAATTTAACAAATAATTATTTCGAATGCGCGGCGGCGATACAATGGTTGGCCCATTGCTCGAATCTTCGTCTTGAAATACACTAACGAACACTAGTGGGAAATAATTTCAGCTATCCTCTCTAGGCGAATTCTGTTCTGTCGAGATATAGGCTGTGAGAGCGAAATGAGAGCACAACAGCGCACACATGAAAAGTGGAGGAAGGTGAAAAATCTTAAAAGAAAAATCACATCATCGATGACAGGGTTAAAAGTTGACAAACGGACGTCATCAAGTTGTTATTTTTAATTTTTCCACCCATCGTCGAGCTTTATCAATTATGTGATAAAGCTTTTCCAGATTTTGGTTTGTGTTTCGGAAAGAAAGTATCAGAAATTAGAACCAATTTGGTAGGTCAAACATACTCGTATGCTCATTTTGTCGGAAGCGGATACATGAACACAGGGTGGCGCGAAATATTTAAGTATTCTTATTAATCGTTGGCCTTTATGTCTGAGGTAACACTACATCCTAGTGTGGCCGTACTAAGAAACCGTTTTGTGTTGAAATCTAAGATTCTGCCGAAATTTAAAACGTTTAAGTATAAAAATATTTTAGGTACCTACTTTATAACCCTTTAGATCAAGGGTTTTTTCTTGCAGTACATGATCGGAACCGCTACTAATGAATTTGGAAATAGGGTTTCAAATTAGAAGAAAATAAATCCTACATGCTCAGTCAAAAGTAAAATACTTGCCCGTGTGGTTGGATGTTATTTTGAGTTCGTTATTGGATGAACAGAATTCATAGTCATGGAATAAAAAAAAACTTTAAACTTTTATAAAAAAAAAAAACTTTACTAGGCGCGATCTTCCATTTTGCGTTTAAAAAATAATATAACTGAGTATTAATCTTTATCTTCGCAGCTGCAGAAGATAATTTTGGTGGCAGTCCTTTAACAGTGATCTTGGACCAGTTTCCAATTTTTGCTAAGAACTCTTCTCATCTTCCTCGAAAATTTTCTTGAGTGCTTAATTTTTACTAATGTACATCTACAAGTTACATTGCTCCGCGTTATAATCGTCTAGCTTGAAGAAAAACTAAAATCGTCTTTATTTCTAAACTAAAAACGAAGTCTTCTAAACGGTAAAAGGCTATAAACTTGTCCTCAATTTTTTTTAAACAAATGCACTTGCCCGCAAATTTTCGCCTTCGCCGTCATTGGTAGTTCTTTATTCAACAGATAAGAAGCTTTTTTGACAGAACTTTATTTGAATGGACCGTAGATGAAGAGCTGATAGATCCCGTCCCTTCTACTCTCCTTCGTGATGCATAGGTTCGTTTGGTTTAGAATTATTGGTAAGCTTTCCGATTCAATCCGCCGATCGTGCTGATGATTTTAAAGACTTGTCGTTCTTATATAACTTGAAACTAATAATAATACTAATAACACACAATATGTATAACTTATTTCGCTGGCCTTCTTGATTTTTATCCTCATCGCAGAGAGTACAAAATAGAAACAAAAATCTTTTTTCAAACATTAAACTTGCGGTTATTTTTCTAGTATCATTAGAAATTTGGCCAATTGGCGTGGCGTACTTTGTAATGAATTCAAGTTTCCAAATTCATTTCACCTTCTTCTAGTTCTTTGCTGATACAAAACTATCCTGCATATTTCTTTTCGTTGATGATCTTTCGCTTAGTTTCGATAATGGCAAGAGATAGAACAAGTTCCAAACAAAATGGAAAATATTCATTTACGCCCGCAGTTCGTCATTTAATTGATAGAAATTTATGGACAGCCAATTGTTGCAATATTTCTTGTTGTTGCCACCAAAAATGTTGACTAACAAGATGTTTAAAAATAAAACAAATAATGAATTATAGATATCATATGGCAAGGGGATAAGAATTAAATTCCTCATAAATTTTCGCACATTCTTGTTTTATTTTCATAAGACTGAGCGTGCATTACTTAAGTGCTTCGATTGTGAAAATTTCAGAAAGAAGAAGGAGAGCGTGAGTGTTTTCTGTTGTGCGAAATGTTTTTTTAATTTAATAATTTATATTCACACAAAAAAATACGTTTTATTATTCTCGGTTTTCTAATCTTCTTTGAGCCTTGCATTTGGCGTAAGGCCCTATTTATTCACTTTGTCTTTTTTTTCACGGTTTATGGCAAGTGCCTCGTTCTGAGTCGTGGGCTCAAATCCGGGAAGGAACGTGCGACAATTTTAGCTGGTTCATTTTTCGCGAATAGTTGGCAGCCCTTTGAAGATATAAATGCCTTGATAAAGCTTCTGGGACCGCTCGGAGTCACCAGATCCAACGAATGCCAAGGATAACGCGCAAATATATGTGACGAATTTAGACCCTTAGAATTGATATGTTCTTTTTAAGGTTCCGTCTCTTAAAAGAAAAATCAAAACCATTATAGGATCACTTCGTTGTCCGTCTAACTGTCAGCACTCTTTTTCTTAGGAACGCGTGAAGGTATGAAATTAATATTTAATATTCATGGCTCTTAAAATTGTAAAGAAAATCAAGCTTCTAAATCGATGAACGCAAAAGATATGGCACATAAAACACTCGATAAAATAAACATACTGAGAAAATATGATATGAAGTTTTTGAAGTCTTACAGAAATCATTTCAACATTCCCTTTTAGACGGAGATTTTTAGTAGAATAGTGCCATGGTAAAAGAAGCAATATCTTAAGAATTTTGTTTTGTGACACTCGGTACTTCCCAATGGGTGTTTGGCACAGCTCCCCCATACTTGACAACCATTAAGCAGAATAGCTGAAACTTTGTGGATGATAATATTGTTGTCGATTGACAGCTTTGATTATCTGTTTATGTTTGGGTATAGCGCTTTAGTTGCAGTACTATTTTAGCCAACATTTTTGGAACTAAAAGTAAACCTCTCGTGTATTGCAAATGATTCAAAGGTTTCAATTGCTTGCATTTTATTCGTATAGTTAAATTTTCTCTCAATCGTGAAATAAAACGCATGATGATGAGAAAATCACTGTATCATCCGCAAACATCCCTTATTCACAGCCTGTCAATTGTGGGAACTCACAAGTGTATATGTTTTAAAGGACTGGACTAGTCACAGCTCCCAATTTCAGAGCGGCAATTGGAACAAGAGTTAAACACTGCGTGTCAATTCGTTTTGTGAATTCGCCTTTTTAACAAATATCTGTATAATTTAATTGTATTTACGAGTGTATTTTAAATACGGATCATGTATTCGTAAATACTTCTTCAACTATCCTTCGATTGGGTGAATGATTTTGATCCATCTTTCGTTGATTTTGAATTTGAGGCTCTACAATTTACTGATATGTATGTACTACTGTGTCCAAAAAATAAGGTGACATATGAATTTAAACTGCGCGCGTCGAAGGATTTGGAAATTTTTCTTTCTTTTTAGGTTGGTAGTACTGTCAGTGACATCTATGTGAAATTTCATGTCAAAATATATTCATAGTGTTTGAGATACGCGTCGTTTTGTGAGCTGCTAAAAGTGAGTTTTTCGTTTGCGATGTCGAAATTTATTGAGCAAAGAATTTGCATTAAATTTTGTTTGCGGAATTAATTTTCTGCTGCGGATACGTTGAGGATGGTGCAGAAAGCCTTTGATGATGAGGCTATGTCTAAAAAAAATGTTTACAAGTGGTATAGTGATTTCCAAGCCGGCCGTGAACGTGTCGAAGACGAAGAGCGTTCTGGGCGACCATCAACCTCAACCGATGAAGCTCACGTCCAACAAATCAAGGATTTGGTGTTAAAAAACCATCGATTGACGATTAGAGACCTTGCTGATGAAGTTGGCTTATCGAAAGGCTCAGTCAATACCATTTTGAAGGATGCTTTGGGCCTCAAGCGCGTCAAATCTCGACTGGTACCGAAAACATTGAATTTTTTGGAAAAAAGGCGTCGCGTTGAAGTGTGTGAAACAATGCTTTCCGACTACCAGGATGTCATGAAACGCATTATAACTGGCGATGAGACTTGGATCTATGCTTACGACCCCGAAACAACCGATCAATCGAGCGAATATCGTGCCAAAGGAGAGCCGAGACCAAAAAAACCGCACCAAAGTCGCTCAAAAATCAAGGTCATGTTGACTGTTTTCTTCGATTATCGTGGTGTTGTGCTTTATGAATTCCTTCCAACCGGCCAAACAGTCAACAAGGAATATTATTTGAACGTTAAGCGTCGTTTGCGTAACGCTCTCCGCCTAAAAAGGCCGGAATTTTGGAAAGACAATTCTTGGTTTTTACACCACGATAATGCACCATCCCATACCGCACTCGTAATTCGTGATCATTTCGCCAAAAACTCAACCCATATCGTTCCGCAACCGTATTCACCTGATCTGGCGCCGTGCGACTTCTGGGTGTTCAACAAGCTCAAAAGACCGCTCCGGGGACACCGTTTTGATACGATAGAGGAGATTCAAGCCGCAGCGAAGACGGAACTAAAGGCCATCCCGGAAAGTGACTACAACCAGTGTTTCAAAGATTAGAAAATCAATTGGCATGAGTGCATTGCATCGGGAGGGGATTACTTTGAAGGGGATGAAATTGATTTGGAAGAATAAATAAAGAATTTTCAAAATAAATACAATGTCACCTTATTTTTTGGACACAGTAGTATGTATGTCCTCAGGTTATTCCCTGATAATTAATCCCTTTTATATGGATCGGTCTCCTTTTTGTTGCGAAATTGTAGGATGAATGATTTTTCGTCTTCACTGAATTACCGCAGAGACGACAAGAACTATTTACTTTACTTTGATTATTAAAAAATAACAAAGCAAAGATATAATTCTGAAGATCACATCAACAACTGCGAATGGTCTACCCTTTCCCAAATACCTTCTCTGATACTCGCATGTGCTGTCTTCTCCGATTTTTAAAGGCATTACAAGAGATCTCGATTTTCCTAACACTGACAATTTTATGAGGATTCCTTTTTTTCCTTTCCTTGCTAGGTTATTTTGCCACCACACTTTCACTATCTTGTAAAACTATGAATAAACCCCACACTTATATTTAAAAAAAAGTCAATATAAGCGTCATTAATGATATTTTATTTTTATCATGAAATTCCTTGTAAATTGACGGTGCTTCATTTTATTTTAATTATTTAAAAATGCAGATACACCCACACGCCTATTTACTGTGTGGGCCAACATTTTTGCGACGACGAAATTAATTCAAAACCATTTGTTATTTTTTTCTCAATTTATTTGCAGTGAATAAGAAATAATATATTTGGCATTGAGGGTGAAATTTTTCAAATAGTTTGCCGGCTTATGTCAAACAAGAAAAGTAAATAAATTAATATCCTCGCATTTTATCAGTGATTGCATTGAGTACATACTTTATTTATTTAATATTCTGTTTGAAATTTTGATGATCAAAAACTCATCTGCAGATTATAACTATGACCGCATTCCTATTGAGATTTGGACCACGAAATCCACAACTAGACTGTAGTAGACACGTACAATGTACTCAAAACTTCAGAGACAGTCTATTAAATGATGTCCAAGCAACTGTCAAAGCATCCTATTAGAAACAAACAAAACTAATCAAGTGACAGGTACTTTTCCGGCTTTCTCTGAAGTTCGATACGAAAAATCAAAAATAACACACGCAATTTATAAACATTTCAGTTTCTTTTAAAACGTCCACATTTAAGAAAAACAAATGATCGCACTTGTTTTTTTTTATACACACGTTCCTTCACCGTCGTATCCAAAGTTTTATCAAATAAATATTCGCACGTTTCATGTATACAGTGGTCAAACTGGGGAGAATTTTTAGGCAAAAATGCAAAATAATAAAAATGCGAGTAGTTTAGCGTTTGTTTTTTATAAAAATATAAAAAAAACTTGCAACGGATAAAAATTTGGAGTTTGGTGGAATATGTCTTACCGCAGAAATAGCTCCGACAATTTTAGAATTTTTCCGTCAGTCTAACTCCAAATTGCTTTGCCAATGTTCATAATTCTTAAATATGTAACTATTTAAGAGTGAAAAATTGGTGCAGGTGCTAAGGTAAATAAGGTAATCTGGAAACGTCCAGATGATTAGATCGCTGGTTGGTTCTTTTGTAACTTTAAGCCTTAAACTTAACCCTTCTTTGAGAATTGAAAAATATTTTTCTGAAGCATGACTGAACTTCGATATCTCCGTCTTTTGTCCGTAGCGAAGTTTTGTAGTGGCTGTGTAAACGATATTTTATTGGATGCTTTTTCCACTTGGGCTGCTTTTCAAGCCACTTTAAATAGCCGTAACCTTTTATTCAGCATGGTAAACTAAGACGCATAATTTTTAACAAAAGCCTAAGACAAGAAATGATGACAAGAGTTAAAAAAAAAAGAAATGAAGAGATCTTCCTGTATTTTTGATATTTCCGATTTTCTGTTCAGATCGAACCATATCGAACCATAGTATCGCCTGTAACCGGAGGTTATTTGTTTGCGCAGTTTATGTTGATTATCGTTTAATAGAGCACCCCGTCGATAGACTCAATCAGTTTACACTTCAAACAAACAATGTCGGTTTCCAATTTGTATTTACACACGAAAAACAATAAAAAAAAAATTTCTTCAAATGTACAGAAATAGTCCTCCACTTCATGCCGTCACAAATCAGAGGCTAGTGATCGCAGAACAATTGTTCGGAAATTGTGACGTCCTCGATGGGAATCGGTACAGTAGTGCGTCGCGTCTGTCAGAACGTGCCAATTTAATGCGGTTTTACATTCACTCTTGGCAAATCGAAAATAGGGGCCGATTATTTTGCTTTTGGGGTATTTATTTTTTGTAAACAAATTGAAAGGAAATAAATATTGAATTGGGCATTGCGAAAATACATTAATATTATAGTAGCTATGATGTTTGCGGGACCAACCCAAGTGGTGTGTTTGCTTACAATGGCTCAGTTGAATTTTGTATAGACGATATTTATTCGCTTGTAAGATTTTTATAACTATTTGTTTAATTTTTGTTGCTCGGTTTAAATAATGGAGAAATTAATAATTAAGAAAATAAGGGGAACATTTGTGGATTTTTTGAAGCAATTTATTCGTTTTTCGCAATCAGATTCATCGCTTTTATTGACACTTACCAAAGGTGACATTTTTCCTTGGTTTCACAATTTTCACCGCTCAACAAGTATTGCCTTTTAATTAATGAGTATGGCAAAATATAAGAAGTTAATGAGACTCAATTTCACCCACAAAAGTGTAATTTGCACGATTGAAGCAACATCTACCTTTATTTGTTGGGAGTCTGGAGGTCATTACAGTCAATGGCTAACGATACCATGCTAAAATAAGTTTTTATTTCTTTCTTTCTATGGCGCTACGGACCAGGCTGTCCTCTCCCTCAGTCAGTCCAAAGCTAGATACCTCCGACTGCTAGCACTGAATTGATTGAGATACCTCTCCACTTGTGTGTGCTACCACAGTGGTGTGTCCATATCGCAGAACACCCTTGCTCAGCCCTTCGTTGAACCTTCTCTTCCCTTCCACACTCCACTCGATAATGATCTAGTAAAAGTTCAGTGTGGTCGTTTCGGCGTTAGTAATCAATTACATTTTTAGCTTAAAGAAGTAGTGGTTGGCGAGAGCGACTCACTGTCTATTTTTGTCAATATCGTCTGCAGATGCAATTATCGGGACAGATTATGGAACAACTTCAAACTACCGTAAAAAAATCAGATAAATAATGATTCTACTCTTAGAAGCTGATTTTTAAAAATCACATCATCATAATGGAATTTTAATAAAATTCCGCTGTAACCTCTTGTGTTTATTTTTGAATAAAAACATTCATATGATTCTAATCAAAACCATTTGGACAAATTAATTCGTCGGCTGCCCAAAATATAAGCGCTTTTCCTATAGCATCTGCATGTATGTATATCTTTCTGGCTATACGAAAATTATCGTGCTGTTTCCCTATAATCACGATCGCAGACACTTCTGTAATTAAAATGAATCCAAGCCACATGTCGTTCATGAGGATTGTTTTTTTTGTTTTCCCTCTCAAAAATGTATCTACGATTAGACGACACAAAATTGATGTCAAACATATGCGGCTATCTTCATGTCTGTCGAGTAATCATAAAAATAAACTCCTTAATTTCGTCACTCGTGACAGAATTAAGAATTCAGATAAAAAAAAATTAACAAATATAAAATGTTCTTCAACGAGTCGGTGGCATCCTATTTTTAATTACCGGCGCAATTCTTGTTGTACAACCAACGCAACGTGTTACGTGATAAGCCTAGCCTTCAAAAGAAATCACTTAACACTTTGGTGAATCTTGCTAAAAAAAATTAATAGATGCAATGGAAAAGTTGTTAATAAAAACTTTTTTCATATGTTGGTGAATAAATTTTGTAGAAACACGAATGTGTTTAGAGGACGCTTTTATAAAAGGAAGTGGTATTTCAAGTGTTATTAAAGAGAGGCTGACAGCTTAGTAGATCTACTCAGCGCCAATAACCGTACAGCGTATGTAAAGTGTTTATGGGGTGTTTTGAATTCGCACACTTCTCTTTTGGCACGGTCTGAGTGTCATAGCATATATGGTACATTTCAAGTTTAGGTTCTAAAGGCAAACTGTCTATCTCGCTGGCATGGTTTCATAGAAAAAATACACAAAAACACACACAACATGATGGTCATATATAAATGGTTTATAGTCCATTAAAAGGGCTGTATTTCATAATTAAAATCAGTGGGTCAAAATTTTACCAAATAGTCCTCGGGATAAGGTTACAAGTTCATAGGTACTATCGATCCTACTCGGGTTTTTGGATCGCTTTTTTGGGACCCCCTGAGTAACACAGCAAGCAATATTATTTCTTTTGTCATTTATTTTATTTCAAATTTAAATATTGATGTATAAAAGACGAATAAATACGTAAAAATAAAATATAACGACGACTTCTTCAATACCGGTTTTAATGTTTTGATTAAAATATTATATTTTATGCATTTAGATATATAGATGGATAAGTTTATTTCGTTAAAAAATGACATGTTGTTGCCGACCAATTTACATAATTCACCCAGAGATATGATAAAGTAAATAATCTTTCTACTGAGAAACAATTTTAAGCATAATTCATGGATATTAAATTTTAGCATAGTTTCAGTTTTGGGGAAAATAAGAAAATATAATCCAACAATAACAAAACAAAAAAAAATAAATAAATATTAAAATAAATGTATATAAAAATAAGTATTAAGATAGATAGGAATAAGTTAAATACAAGAAGGAATATGAATCCGAACATCTATAAAGATGTGAGATTTACAAATATGAGAGTTTAATCATAAATTAAGGTATAATCAGGGATATCACATCTGATTTTGAATTATTCAGAAAGTTTTTGCATCCTGTTTCAGATCAAATCAACATTTGCCTTATGTTGCATGTCAAAGGTAGAGTGATGCCAAAGAAGATTAAGCATCATCTTAAGTTATATTTCACACTTTTCCACAAGAGTGGCAACGATACAAAAGAATTGCTTAAAATACAACTTTCTGTATAACTATTTTGTTTTCAGTGAAATGTAAGAACTTTTTATTGGTATATGGGTATTAAATTTTAGCAGTAATGCTCACATTCTTGAGAAATTGCGAGTTGTGTTCTTTAAAGGTAAGCTTTCTGTCGAAAAATATTCCTTTATACGTTGGCATGCTATTGCATTTCCCGAAATATGAAGCTGATTTGCAGGTTAGAGCAATACTTTCTTTTTCTAGAGAACTATTGTTTCCATTTTGTGAAGTATTACATCAACAATGTTCCCGAATTCATTAAGTTCGTCGCATGTTGTCATCGTTTGCATTTGCTTGCGGCGTGAAGCAAAATCTGACAATCTGATGCAGTTTTTAGGGTCATGAAGTTATTGACATACCAATGTAAGGTTAAATATTATTGTTATAGATAGTAAGAAGCTTGAAAATTTGAATTTCACAGTTAATGAAATAACTGCCTGCCTAAAATATTTTTTCATAGACTTTTTGCCCTCGCAGGATTCTCAAAGAAGAGGTGCCATGAAAAACATCTGATGATACTTCCCACGTCAAGACTCATGAACTTACGATCAGGAGTTACACAATATTTACTGGCTATCAAGGGCTGACGATTTTGCTTTGTGCCAGTAGTATGATAAGGTGAAGAATGAAAGACTGTAAAGTGGTTGCGTACGACATGCTTAAAGCGTTAACACTGCTAAAGACTACTATCGGTACTCGACCACGAGAGTAATAGCATCGGCATTTTGATTCTAACGACAAATAGCGACTAGACCGGATTCGATTACTAGATAGAAGTTCAAAACTTAAACCGTGATTACATTTTGGACCTTAAAAGTCGGCCCTGTTATTATTTCTTAACCACGACAGATTTCTCGATTATGAAAAAAACTTTAATCGTAGTGCCAAAGCGTAATTGCTGATTTAAAAACTGATATATGATTGAGGAATTTGGGCGCGTACACAATACAACCCGTCTTACTCCTTTCTCTGTATTTAAATTTCAGTTGAAAGTTGGAAATGTTATACTTCACTAGTTTTGCAAATGATAGTTCAGGAAAAATATGTAATCAATATTTTGCAATTTAAGCTTGAAGTGTAACAGTTGAAAAGCTCAGTTAAAATAACTTCCCAGAATTAAATGGTGGCATGTGAAAGTGGAACCTAAATGCCGAAGCTTGGCCACATTCTTTAAAGGCAAAACTTTGCTAACCAATAAAAAATAAAATCATTGTTCACGAGAAACACGATATTTCCTTATTAATTATAAAAAACCTGTCTGTAAAAGTTCTCATTTGTTCCCTGCATGTCTTTTATAGTAAAATATCTTATCAAAATATCCCATGTCTGAAAGCATATGTTTTCTGTTATATCTTAAATTTTTTTTTTCAAATAATAGGCATATGCAACATAAAGAGTGATTACAAGTACAATCTAACCTCAGAACGGAAACTCTGCATCCATTTTTTTGTATCATGTCGAACTGTCAAAAAATTTTAAGCAAAAAGAACCCAACAATTGGTCCTAATATTTCCTTCAATTAATATTTTATTTTTTGTCTACAAAATAAATCGAATTTGGTACCTGTCAGTCATGACTGCTTCATTTGAAAAATAATGGTCTGAAATATTAAACTAAACCACTTAGTAAAAGACAAAGCATTCTTTCGTTTATCACTTTAACCACCCACTAAAATATTTTATCAGATTCGCAAACTTAAATGTAAAGGCTCGTGGGGCATACGAGTGCTCCTTGTCTAAAAACGAAAACCGACAGACACAACAATAATCAAATAAATTTTACTAAAAATAGCTTTTATAATAATTTAAAAATAAAAAACTAGGTTCGTCTGCACTCACCAATAGTTGTGTAGATTGTGCCACAGTAAAACATAGCGTTCCAAAATGTCCATGGATTGCGAAACTTCTCCAGCTCCTCCATTGTCTTATTTGTGTTCAACAATGATTCAACAGCTTTTTGATGCGTGCGCAATGTAAGGATCAGCTGTCCGTCAAATTCATCCGTGCGAAACTGCTGACAAACATTATTATTGTTTTCGTTAAAGTCGTAAAATTGTTGATAGAATTTGTTGAGCAGTTTACCTTGTGAAGTTCAACATCGTGTGCTAGATCGTGGACGGCTTTGATGAAATTCTTTTGCGCTCGATGAATGTCTAGAAATTCCTGCTTGGCATGCCTCTCTGTTGGGTGGGAGAAAACATATTCGACTAAGTTAATAATCCACGCATTTATAAATTATTGTTCTTAATTTTTTTGTGTCACAATAAATATACAACTTATATTAGATAAAATTGATATTTTAGAGATTTGGTTATGAAGTGTGTCATGAAAGACAGATAAATTCGGCATTTTAGAACGAAAGATTGCGTAAATAACGGGAGTCCGCCTCGTATAATCTAAGCCATTCTAAGTTTCTATTTCCATAGTTTGTGTGTCAAATTTTCTTCTTATTGAATATATTTATTAAAAGCAAATATCTGAGTATGTTACAACAATGTGGCGAATAGTGAGCATGTAAAAAACTCATTCATGTTTTTATCACCTCTGTACAATTTCATGTCCTTCTATGCGGAAAAATTTAAATCAAAACAAGAAGAACAAATATATTTATATTACTTCAGTCTTTGCTATATATGAAGTACCCTTCTGAATCTAATGAATCAAATGCTCCACTCTTATATTTTTTTTTGTTATATTTTATATAATTATATTGAGGCAACAAGAGTGACATAAGACCGCTTTGGTCTATCTGTCTGTCTAGTTATGCTGATATGATTTTCATGCTTGATAGAGGACAATTTCGCCAATTCGTATATGCTGGAAATTAAAAAACAAAGGTTTTTGACTTGTGACACTTTACATTTTCAAGAATTTGGAGTCAGCTTTTATTTTTGATTTTTTGTTTGCTTTTAAGAACATTCAATTTCCAAATTTCGAGTGGATGATTAACCATTTGAAATCAGTCAAGGTCAACCAGAGCAAAGAAAGTTCAATAAAAATTCTTCATTTACTACGAAACCAACAAAGATTCATTTTCTTGATATCTCAGAATTAAACTACATTTTGATTAAAACGGAGTTGAAAGTGCACTGTTAAATCGAACAATAGTCGATACGTATGTTGTATTAACAGCTTAGCTTTTTTATATCTGACTTTCTTCTCTATCTTTGTTTTAGAGTACACAAAACGAGAGACGAAATAACAAGACTTGATCGAAATTGACTTTAAATAAGAAATAAAATATGTAACAGTTATTCAAACTGATAAAAAATGCTAGGGTCATAGTGAAGTGCAGGCTGGCTGCATGTAACTTATCCATGTTCACAAATTCAGTGACGAACTTTGATCGAATGCCGATAAAACCATTCAAAATTTAGAAGAAAACACACACATGCGCGTTGAGTGCGGAATTTAACATAAAGGGCTGTGGCAATGTACTGGATGAAAGCACATCTATAGTAATCCTGCAGACTTCGCTTATTTAGTTAATCTGATTTCCTAGAGTATTATTTATGTGTTCTTAAGTCCACCCGCAGACCAAATACATTATACTTTTTATTTGCAAATTATGTCAATACTGTGGTCGACCCTGATACAATCTTATTCGCAGATAATTCTAGCTAGAGGTGCTCTTTTTATAACAAAGAAAAAGCTACCGTTTCTTCCAGATTGTTTTTGCCAAAACTCTTGCGAAAAAGTGCAAGAATTTAGCTGATCTCTTCAACCAAACTAGACTATGTCCGAGTGCCGGATAAGACAAGGAAATAAGATTCGGATTAGGTTGATTAACATCGATATGGCCAACATGAATGCCAGAGCCTTATGGGACTCTTTTGGTAAACAAGTAATTGTTTTGCTATATCGTTTAAGGACCTGGAACTTGGGATGCCTCAAATGGCCTAATATACGCGAAATAAAGGGAATACCAAGGACGTTATCCAAGACTAGCATAGGACCTTCTCATACCCTGGAATATGAAAAACAAATTTTATTTGCTGTGATTTATTTGACAAAATGTTGATACAGTCGGCAGTCCTACGTGCAAGCAAACGCTTTATTACTTCTATCGTCAATGCATCGACATACAGCTGCATCCAGAAATGATTTCAATGTTTAGGACCATGGCGGGCGTGGACACAATGAATAAAGATGTGTCCAAAAAAGGGGAGCAACTCGTTAGTCTCGAGCGATATTTTTCAGCTTGCTGGACATCTCAACTTTGGCAGGATTTAAAATTTGTATAACCAACAAACCATATAGTGAGATAAAGAAATCTTGGTGTATGTTGATAATTCGTAGGGAACTTGGGTGACAATCTTTGATATCGCAAATTATGATCCGAGCCAAATAACTATGGTAGTCAATAAGTCCGCCATCAAGATAAGCATTAATTGTGATTTTTGACTGAAGATAAATAATTTTTTCTATCGCTAGCTTATATCTGCATCGAACTATGAAAATAAGGCAGAAGACAGCCCAAATGTGCTATCGACACTCATATAGGAAAAAGCTATACAACTAGCATATAAAAAGTAAGAAGCTTGTATTAATATCTCATGCAGGTTTGATAAGAGCTGGTCGAGTTTTTTGTAAATAAGAATCGAATTATCTACCCGGATCAAAATCTTTGCTCTACTGTGAAGATAAACGATAAAACACTGAGAACAAAGTGATGACTCAATTTAAAACGACAAATAGGAAGTTCTCTGTTCATATTCGAACACTAATCACAGAACAAAAATCGAGGCCTTTAAGAGCTTAAGGTTCAAGCCACTATCCAAATCATTACACGGGTTTACTTAATTTTGCTTTAAATTAATTATGAACAATGAATACCTTGAACAAATTTTTTTGAAAAATTAATATTTTAAATTTTGGGGAATCAATCTCTTTGCAGTTAAACATAATTTTTATTGATTCGGGCTTATGACTCATATGCTTTCATAAGGTGAATTAGACTTGATTCTATAATTCTTATACGTCAGTTAATTATATAAGAGGCAATGTGTCCTCATGGTAAGCGTTGGATTTCTTCCATCCCTTCAGTTTTCAAGGATTCATGGGCAGAAACCCAACGGATTGTGGAGAATAAGACGTCTTCTTTGATGACCATAATTGACTTTTTTTTTTTTTTTTTTTATTTTTATTTTTTATTTTAATCTTTCAAAACGTTATAAATAATTGAATTACCTGCAAAGCTAAGTGCTTATCTGCTTATCTAAAAAGCTTACGGGCAGTTCGATACATTTTTGATTGCTAATTTTACCTATTTTAATACACTTAATACACTTTAATACACTCATTAATTTTACTAGCATTGGCTTGACGACCATCATTTGACAAACCAAATTTCTCCGAGACGTTTGTATTGACGCTTCTTCCTATTCTTATTCGCGGAAAGTGATCTGATGAGAGATCAAACCTTTCTCCAACTTTGTCGAAATTCTTGTAAAATCTTAAACTTTTTTCTCGGCGAGAAGGAGGCCACTCTAATTTGTATGATCTTTATCTTTCGAGTAATTGCGTAATCTTTCTTCTTGCTTAGGACAAAGACTCGGTATTCACTGAACAAAGACGCAGGACTGAAAGAGTTGTTTGAATAATCGGTCTTACGCTTTTTGCTGTTAAAATTTTAATACACTCGTAAATGTTAAGCCGATGTAGTTTGGTTCTTAGTCCATCTTGCGGTCTTATATCCCTGCCAACACGGATTAGGTTTTGAGAAATTTTATCTAAACCTTGTGATTTTCATTTTGTTGGCCCAGAAAGGCTCTGAAGCCTTCAGCCCTTAGTATTTAAATTAAATAATGAGCTGTCAATTTACACATTTCTCTATTACGGGCAGCGCTGATGTTAATATTGTCTGGAGATTGTGCTTAACGCCACTCATTATAAAGTAAAATCCTGATTAAAATTGAATAAAAATGGTAACCAAGCTTATATACAATTTTCAACCAGAATATGACATGTTTTCTAAATTCTTAAATAAAGGGGAGTGACATCCTCCAGCGAAATTTGCTTTGTAACCTAAAAGATTGATGCGATTGTGTAAGAAAATTCCTTATTTTTTGAACTCAATAAATGTGATTTTTAATTTAACAATAAAAATAATTTGCAGAATTTCAACACTGCATTTAAATATATATATAAATATATTTGCATTAAAATATATTTTTTTTCTAGAATGCGCATGTTCTAATTGGGAAGGGTTTGTGTTCTTATACATAAACAAAAAAGAAACAAATTCAAACTCCAAAAAATAAAAAAATCTCAACCTCTTTTTTATTTTTTATGCTATCATCAATTTCTCACTACACTTAGATTGATTCCTTCACTTTTAAAGTTATTCGACATTTGCCTGCCGGAATGTCTGTTCTCGACCGTAAAAATCACTAACCACATGCGTAAATAAAGGAAATCTCCAATCGAATATAAACTGATTGATTTGTTTGTTTGTTGGCAAACGGAAACTGTGGAAGCATGGAAATATAGTATGTGATGCCGCACGTTATTTTTATTGTTTACCAACAGAACGAACAACACTACAATAATTAAGTAATTTGATGATAATTTCGCAAAAAAATTAGTTTCTTTGGCTCATTACATCTCATTTTTTTCAAGTGCAATGTTTTAAACATCCTCGAAGGCGACTTTTAAATTGAAGCTTCAATGTTCCACCATGAGCCGCACTAATAAATCTCCTTCTGACATTTTACACCGTGCTGCGAACTTTCTATGTCAATGCCGAGCAATATAAACAAATCGATCCGAAATGAACTCCATGGCAATGGAACCACGAATGATATCATACCCGAACCCATCGAAAAATCCAGTCCTGCAATCTGCACTTACCTTCTACGGTTTGGAAGAGTACTGCACCGCCGATACTATATAGCAAAACGACTACGAAGAGGAAAATATGTGTGAACCACTTTTTGGACCATTTGCTGAACTTGTCATACAATCCATAGGTGAATTTCTCCCCGAAGCTCATTCCTGACTTGGTAAAGTCCACAAATCCTTCGAATCCCTTGGACATGAAATTTCCAGCTGCAAACGGATTGGCATATGGAGGCCAATAGGGCTGGTCAACAGAGCCGACGAAAGTAGGATTTGTCTGGGCTGAGAATGGAGGAACCATTTGAGCAGTTGGTGGCATGGAACCCATGTAGGATCCATTCCCTGGGTGAATATGTATCCGTGGGGGACGCTGTGGTCGAGGACGACCCATCGGAGCCATCGGCGGTGTACCAGCCATTGTCGTTGGTGATGGATTTGATGCTGGCATGTTTTTAAGATAAATAAAAAAAAAAACAATTGCACTATTCCTGAGGAACCCCCAGTATCACATTTTACTATTTAGTCACTTGGAAAACTGCACACACACTCGCAGATTCGACTCAAAAAATAGTTGCGAGGAAGTATTTACGAACAGAATTAAAAAAAAATATCCGTCACCGTTCCGAACCGCTCCGTTGTTAATCTTCGTTCACACTGAGGAACCATTCCAATGGCGACGACCGGAAGAGAACGAAAGATGAAAATCCACAAAACGTATTGGACGGGTGCGGACTAGGGGGTTCCTTCATTTTCATTCGGCAAACGAGAGTGATTTTGCGAATAAAATCATGAACATAAAGTCACTTTTGGATTGGAGACACTATGACAGCGACACATACAGGGCAAAGACAAAGATGAAAATTAACACAGAAGGAAAAATCTTGGAAATGCCCATTTTTCCTCCGTGAAAACTCGCTGAAAGAGAGCAAGTTTCGACATAAGAATCTCTCACATCGCTGCTTGAAAGAGGTGATTACAGTGCGGGCGAATGATGGATTCTAAGGTGGTTAGAAATTTTATTGACGCCGCCGGTCGGTGGTGGATCATCATCTGTGGTAAGAGGGAATATTTAATGAGGTGTCTAGCGTATTTTTGGTATGACAGCCAGGAAAGAAGTGTTTAAGAGGCCAGTCTGGTTAAAGGGTGTTGGTTAATAGTCTCTGCTTTAGAAGATATTCGTTGAGGCTGAAAGATATTTTTGGATAACAATTGTTTTTGTTTTTATTTAGAATCTTTATTTTTGTTCAAAATAGTGATTCGCTGAAGTTCAATTTATACGATTTCTTTCGTTCGGTAGCATTCTTTCCAATTTTAAGCCTGAATCATTAATGTTGGGTTATAGCATTAAATTTTAATTGGTTTTAGGAACAAGAATTATCTGTCGTTAAACTGCTGGAGCTGTGTGAGAGAAAGAAGTTGTTAAACAAGTATATGACTCCTAGTCTAGGCAAGAACAAACCAAATTGAAAATGTACTTAACAGAAAAGAGAAAAAAATGGTTTTTATTACTTTTTTTTCAAACATTAAAGGAGAAAACCGGTTGAGTGTGGGTAAGATCGTAATATAATAGGAAACGTTCTTACCGAAAGCGTACTTTGTAATAAAATGCTATTGTTTAATATTCTGCCACGACTCTAATCGCTAGCCTTGCGTGCCTACCATGAAATTTGCTTGTCTTCACTTAGCCTTTGTTGAAATTCAAGCCAAGCGAGTTGCTTAGACTTCACAATCAGGTTGGTGGACTTGAAAATTTCAAAATAGACTAAATTTACAGAAGCTTTCAACTCACAGATTCTTGTGAAGCTGCTGTAAGCTCTACTCGGACCTGAGTATACCATAATACATATTCAAGATGATGCCAATCAATCGATGGGTTGATAGACGTAATTTCGAGTAAAGTACCCCTAGTAGGGTGCAACTGGGGATCTTATAATTTTTAGCAAATAACGGGTCCGCCAAATAACTTTTTTTTTTGAAAATGCTATAAAAAAATGCTGAATATTTTCTCAAATTTCTTTTTTTATTTGAAAGTACAATCCTTCCGGTTAATAATGGAAAATAATTTCATTCAAATGGTTGCCTCGGCTGGCCATGCAGTAGTCTACACGATCGCTCCAATTTTTAAGCACATTATCGATTGTGTGCAGCTGTATTTCACCAATGGCTTCACAAATATTGTCCTTTAAAGCGTCAATTGTCTCTGGCTTGTCGGCGTAACACTTATCTTTGAGGGCACCCCACAAATAATAGTCCAACGGTGTCAAATCGCAGCTCCGAGGTGTCCAAACGACATCAGCTCTGCGGCTGATAATGCGATCTTCAAAAACAGGGCGTAAAACATCGAGTGAAGCTTCGGCTGTGTGGCACATAGCGCCGTCCTGTTGAAACCAAATGTTGCCAATATCCTCCTCTTCAATTTTTGTGAACAAAAATTCGTTCAACATGGCCCGATAACGATCGCCATTGACTGTAACGGCCACTCCTTGCTCATTTTCGAAGAAAATTGGCCCAATTATGCCTCTGGACCAAAATCCGCACCAAACAGTGACTCGTTTTGGGTGCATCGGCTTTTCAATGTATGCGTGCGGGTTTTCTGTGCCCCAAATGCGATAATTTTGCTTGTTTACATACCCGCCAAGATCAAAATGAGCTTCATCTGAAAAGATGATTTTTTTGGCAAAATCGGCATCTTCTGTAAGTCGATCGCAGGCCCACTTAGCGAAGCGGCGCCTCACGCACACTTTCTGCCACAGCAGCAATATTCTCGGGTATACGCACTATTTTTGGCTTTTCACGCTTTGGTTTATCGGTGAGGATGCCAGTTTCTTTCACTTTTTTCACAAGATAACGAACATACGGAACTGACGGTGCTTCTCTTCTTCCAGAATCCGTACGCAATTTTCACACACATTCTGCAACATTACCATGATTTTCAAAGTAATGTCGCAATATTTCCCAGCGTTGTTCAAGCGTATAAGCAACCATATTCGTTCAGCGGAAGGATAAAACTAATTATCTGTCAAATCAGACATGAGCTAAGTATTACCATTCACGAAATAAGCACTAGTTGAAAAAAAATAGATGGCGGACCCTTTAGTTGCAGTTCGGTTCCGTACACACAATTCAACGGTTAAGTTAAATTCGACCAAGAGCTAAAGTTACAGATGATAACAGATGTTCAGATTAAACAAGCTCTATGGCAACGAGCTACGTTTTGGGGTAACAGGGGTGTTTTTTTTTTTGATTCTCGATTAATTTGAAATCAAGAATAAAAAAAATTCATGATTCCGTTTCATTATTCTTATATGTACACATGAAACTCGTTTGTTGATCAAGAAATTTTGTGTCAAATCAGAGGACTATATTTGCCTCACGCATCAATCTGATAGCATCGGTGCACTTGCATCTTATTATAAAATTAAATTACTTCGAATATAATTGCGGGGACCAATGCTCAATTTTAAAAGTAGTCCTCTTCTTAGTTCTTTGAAAGAATAAGATCCTCGCTAAAATTTATTTACGGCCTCACCTCGTTTGAGTCTCAAAAAAGTATTCAGTCATGAGAAAGTATTGCGATTATCAGTTCACTACTTACGCTTAAAATTGGTTCGCAAACGAGAAGTTAAGCGTACGAATTTTAGTTTTTTCTATGAAGAAAGAGAGTAATAGGATAGAAAGCCAACTCAATCAGTTCCCCCACCCACCGTCGATAAAGTTGAGGTGACCATAAAAAACCTTTCAAAAGCTTAAATGCGATTTCTGATTTCGATGTGACAGGAATAATCTGGTTGGTAGTATGCATCATGAGGAAGACAACATGCCCGGCGACTGGAATATCAGCTCTATCGGTCGCATCCATAAAAAAGGTGATTCCATTTCTTGCAACAACTTTTGAGGCATATCCCTTCTCAGTGTCGATTACAAGCTTGTATCCAAGCGAAAAGAAGCACCGAATTATTCCAATCCTGCACCGGATTCCGGCAAGAAGATGCACTGTGATTTTTCAACCTAGTTCGTGAGCAGCTATTGCGACGGGCAGGTGTCCACAAGGAAGTCAATATCTTTTTCATAGCTTTGATGGCGATACGATAATAGATGTTTTCAACTGGGTGTACAGTACTGTGTACGAGGATGGGAATTGAGAAAAAGCTACTATCGGAAGACTCACAAAAGAAACAAGTAAACGGGGATGCCATGAAGCTTTATCTTACCAACTGGAATCGGGGACATTCGGCATCGCGAAGGGTGAAAAGTAACTTTAGCTCAGGCTCTGAAGCTCCAGTTAGTTAGATTAGCTAGTCTGTTAGTGTCCATTTGATCTTAACGTGCCCTTGTTTTCTTTTTCATTTTTCTCGATCAAAACATTTGTTCCAAAATTGAATCTTAAGATGAAGTATTTTTCACAAATATCATAGAATTTCGCTGAGACTAAAAAAACAGTCCCCTTATGGGGCAGCAGCGCCAACAGTAGCACCGCTCACGACTTTTCCGTTAATTACATCCACAATAAGACTAGTTGAATCGTTCAGTTTTAGGTACTTGAGCTTTTTGAAAGCTGATATGCTTTCTGATACATCATAGTGGAATGCAGCGAGAACATCTGTTAAATTAAATAAATAGAAAGATTCAGATGTTCAAATCTGCATTATGAGGGGTTCCGTTTCCAAATGGTGCCAAAGTACTAAAGCTCCGCTGTCCGTCCGTCTGTCGGGTCAGTTATTTATTTATTTACTACTATGGGTGCTTTAACAATAAGTAATAAGAATGAATACATTTTTTCGGCATTTGTTTCACTAAAGTATTTTAAACCAAAAGGTCATGTACGGTGGTATGGAGCTCTTCGTGTGAGTGGCTGAATCGCGTGCGGACGCTTTTTTACCATCGCGGTCTTTCTAAAATTTATATCTATATCTCTATGATCCGTTGGATAAATTGACATGATTAACGAATGTGAAGGAATTCCAAGGAAGTGCTTGATAAGTTTGTTTACCATACTTGCTAGTATTTCCCCTTATGTGATATATTGTATTGCCGATGACATTGTCCCATCATTAAAAGGTCAATCACACATGGAAATCTTTTTCTATTTTTCTATAAATATATATATGCTTTTTTATGATTTATTAACTGTTTTTAATATGATTCTTAAATATAAATATGATTTATTTCTTCTACGTACTAATGACTCTTTATTTGAAAAGATCTAAAATGTTTTTTATTTAACGAATTTCGAGGACTTTCTATTTTTCTTAAGTGATATCAATTCTTATTCACCATTTTATTTTCTTAGATAGTTTCTCGGAAAATAAATAAAAATAATTCTGTTGTCATGAGACTTTCGTTAAAACAATAAACTAACAAAAATCCAAACAAAAGAGCTGGTGACAGTGATGTTTTCTTGAGAGCTTAAGTGATTCTGTTTAGTATTTTTGGAAATCTCCTTTATCGTTGCGAATTTAAGTTTTTTTTTTTAATTTCTTGTGGTAATAAATCTTTGCAATGAATTTGTCTGAGAAGCATCACATCTGGCAATAGCACAAGTTGAAGTCAATGGTTTAAGCTATTTAAAACTTTGAAGAGAGAAAGGTACGGAAATAGATTGATCATTCAAGAATGAAAATTTGTATTTACTTTGCTGTATTCTCATGTAAGTTAAATTTAATGAAGCAAAAAAACTTGTAAATTTGTAATAACTGTCCAAAAGAGAAACTATATTTTCAAGGGAATTATAGCAAAACATTAAAGTCCACCAAGAGTGGATCTGAGTTCAAAATGTAGTTCCACTACTGTATTGCTTCTTGTTCTGCCAATATTTAGGCCCATTTCTTGTTAAGGTAAGCTGTAAGATAATTAAAATGTTTCGCTGCAGATTTATGAACATACGCAAAATTAGAAGTTTTGAGAGAGAAATAAAGCTTGTACTTAAAATTGTGAATGCGATATTTGATTCCGAATCGTACTTTTTCTATATGTACACTTATCATAAAAATATATTAAGAACTATTTTCCAGTTTATCTGATGTCGTGAGGTTGAAATCAGAGACTGGAGTGTTGAAAAATACGTACAATGTCAAATCGGGCCAATTTCTTTGTGGCCCTCGGCAGATATTCTCAAGAATCTACTTAATTAAATTGAAAATTAATGTTTTGTGTCTTACTTACTTACTTACACAAGGGAATATGAAAAAGCATACTTACTGGTTTTTTCCCATTTCGGGATACCGTACAAAGTCTTTGATAGAAGCTTCAGAGACAAAGGGGAAAAAGTATGCATACGAGGGATAGTCATGATCAATGTCTACCGAAAGTTTTTGTTGCTCTACAAAAATTGTATACCTGGTGCCGAAATGACATATTATCTCTCACCGGAGATGGCTATTATAGATGCACAATTCAATTCAATTATAGATGCACAATTTTCTGGTGAATCAAATTCTTTGACAACTGCATTGATGTCCAAGTTCACTTGAACAATTTACGATTTCTTGCTCTCTGTCTCGGGATAATTATACCAAAAATAAATCCACCAAAAGTCATGCAAAACAAACAATCTAGGTCAACCCACACACTTAAAAACGTCAAGGTGCATGTGTTGACACCTCCTAGCATAGGAATATACTCAAATCCACATTCGAAATATGCATTCCAAAATACCATGTTATTCTGATATACAACTTCTTGAGAACGATGATTTTGTTTAGCTTGTTTATCTCTCACTTGGCTTATTCATTTAATTTTTATTGAATCTCACCCCGGTGGCTGTGTTGTCGAGTATTCGTAAATGCGTTTTCGGAAAACTCATCACTCGTGCTAAAAATATTTTAAGAGCTCATCAAAATTTTATGACATCGTTGACAGGAGGTGACAGACGATACTGTGGGATTAAGCGAGCGGTATTTTTCTTGTAATAATGTTTTTTACAATTTTCCCGCGATTTTATTGCTAAAATTGTGGGGTGCTATGCGACACTATCTTAATGAGTTCTAAACAGCGGTCAACTACACGAAATTAATCATAAAAATTAGGTTTTCGGATTGACATGAGTCAGTAATATGTATATGTAGGTGGCCATAATTTTATGCTCACCTTAATCGAGCAACTGCCAGATGATTTATATCTCGGCGTAGTCTTTAAATTAACAAATTTTAACCAGACGTAAAGTTAAGCTTTGCTGCTTATGACTGAAGAGCATTTCCACAGGGCAGTATACAGTCAATGATGCGTTTTCAAGTATCGAAAAGGAAGCGGCAGAGATGGAACTCAAGGTGAATGAGGTAAAATGAAGTTAACAAAAAAGCACACGAAATGCTTTGTAAAAAACTTAATAAAAGCCTAAAAATCGAAGTAGTCAATGACTTCGTTAGTATAATAGACCGCCGTTTCTTTCGACTGCAAGACATTTGAGTCATAAAGCCATACCTCGAACGACCAATCTTAAATTATACAGGTCGCAAAAGTATGATTTAGTTAAATGTAGAGGAAGAGAAGGTTGAACAAAAAGCTGTAAAGGCAGTACAGCTATACGGATGTTGGGTTCCAGATACAACGAACTTATCGCCCCGAAGAGTCTTTGAATAGGGATAATCTAGCCTTCGATGGTGCATACAAGTGGAAAAGGACATAAACCAATTTTTTGTTCACAGTTGGAGAGTGTAGTTTTTAGGATTGAGGTTCAGATCCACAACAAACTGTAGCGCCATTGGCTTTATCATAAGGCTTTAACATATTTTAGCATACAAATTTCCCTTAAGGCCAAAATAATCTTAATTTCTGTGTCAACATAGGTTTTATTTTTCATTTCCTGAACATGTTAGCTCACTTGACGGTCAATGAGGAAAGCAAAAAAAGTTCGCTATGAGAAACCTTTGGTTTATAAGGTCATGCAAAAAAAAGCAATCAAACATTTATAAATGAAATTAATATCAAAATTGAAAACATTATAGGAAACCATAAAGCTAATTGACTAAGCAGGCGGTTTCACTGGTTTTAATGACTATAGTCGCATGCGGCCAACTCCTCAACCTCTGGAGGAAAACACAACTTCGACCTAAACACAACTTATGTGCTTCGAAAAATGGTACGACTACGTCCACTGAGTGGAATAATCTTAGCTTGATTCTCTCAAATAACTAAGTAACTCTATCGTTTGAAACCAGCAAAAACAATATCTTTACATACTTTAAAGTAAAAAATAAATTCAAGCCAAGGTAAAAATGTCAATCTGGCTCTGGTGAGAATCAGAATTCAAACGAAACCGTTTGTAAAAATAGATCACAAGTCCTATCGCCACCTTTTGCTTCCTAAATTGGTTTACGAAAGCATAATTTTTTTCAAGAACGTTAAATCTCCTTGCACAGATACCCGACTTCTCGGTATTACTATAGAAATGAAATGCTACAGAACACTGCAAATGTCATCTTAAGATACTTATGTAGAAAGAGCATCAAATACTGCATAAAGAGAGAAAAGCCTCCGTTGGTCTAGAAACAACCTGAAAGAGTCATTAAAGTTTAAAAGAAGTTAAAATTAACTTCCCAATTAACCATTCCCAGACCACCTTTGGTCAAACAAAACACCAGCAATTGTCTGGAGCTTACAAGTCATTCTACTTATTAAACTGACCTTTGTTTCGTTGCGCAGAACCAAAACGTGATGTGCGTGAATGGTGTACATCACTTTTCGGGTACCTACTAAACTCCCATGCTTGCCTGGTGTCCCTCGTCAATATTTTAGTTTTCGTTGGAAAAATTGGTACCTTCATTGAGTGTGAGACTGAAAGAGTAGAAAACTAAACTGGACTCGATCCTGGTTCTTTATTTAGCTTAACTTTGTTTTTGTGAAAGAGAGAAAACACAAATGAAAAATCATTAAGAAGGGGAATGAATCCATTCTTAAGACGGCGAGCGGCCATGTTTTTTGTGGGTGTGGCTTAAGCAGCCAGTCCTGAGTTGGTGTTCGTGTCTTAGGAAACAGGGTGCCCAATTAGAGACAAAAACATTAGATCGACTAATGCCTGCTGCTGATCATGGTGGCCTGGTAATTTGGGTGGTTGGAGGTATTGAAATTGGGATTACGCGACTGGGTTGAGGACGCACGTACTAGATTGGAGTGGAGGATTTGAAACCGTCTGGTTGGTGAGATGGGATGGAGTCATTGTTACTTTCAATATGAGGCTAGTAATAATCATAATAAGGAATAGGTAAAGTTAATTGAAACATCTCTGTTGTTGTTTTTTTTACTTTTGAATCGCTGACTGATTTTAGATTAATATGTATGACATTCGGTAGAGGTCTATCTCGATACAGTTTTTATAGCAGTGAAAGTCAAGATGACTCAAAAAACGACTCTTGAACTCGATGAAATATGTACAGGTAAAGAATATCAAGAGTACGCTATGCTATGCAACTAAAAATTGTTGACATTGACAATCTGGATTTTGACGCACGCCTAAAAAGGACCGTAGGTATTGCGTGATTTTTTAAACGAATTTTCTATGCATTAAATTGATTTGTTTGAAGTACAGTCGTGGATTGATATTGCGCTCCTTTTGCGGTTCAGGTTATTAGGGGACAAATACTTGAATGTTTACATTTGTTTTATCCTTTGCCAAATTGTGGTAGTTAATCTTCAACTTGCTATCATAATAATAGGGCTGACTTCTGACCAATTTAATGGTATCAATCTGTGGTCCCGATCTGAACGAATGATCGTCAAATTTTTGTACGTACATATGCAGAAGTATGATCTAACTATGATCAGTCGTGAAAATGCTGAAAAGTTGCTCACCTTTTATTGAGGCAAACATCCCAATATTATTGGCATTTCTATTATTCGCAACTGATCGTGTCTTGGTAAGCATGTCCTGAACATGGTATGTTAACACTTTAGACCAAAGCTATTGTTATACCAAAGAGTGCTTCTAACCCCGCTATGTCGAAGGCCATCATTGCATTCTTTGTCACCTTTGTTCCGTTGTACATCAGACACGACTTCAAACGCAAAATGTATTCTTTTTTGTTTCTTCAAAGGTGAATCGAACTTCAACTGTAGATATGTACGGTGGAGTTTGTATCCTTTCAGCGACGGGAACAAAAGTTGTCCTGTCCTAACGTTGCATTGGGTTCGACAAACGCTTTTTTGATTTTCGAATTTTCAATAAACTATACAGTCTTCCACGCAATTATTCTGACACAATACGAAACTAGTGAAGCCAACACCTGTTATTTAATCTGTTATTGAATCATTTTTTTGTTTTTGAATTCAATCTTAAAAGAGGTTATAAAAAACAAAAGAGTGAAGGGAAACACAAGAAATAAAGTGAAAAAATTTAAAGACTCGTTATAATCACGGCAAAATTATTGAAACCTGAAAAAAATTATTTTATACGCGAACAGTTGAACTTTAACTATTTATACAACTATTTATTTTTGAATACCAATCCACGTCGCGTCGCAATGAAATGACCACAGTGTCATCCGTCAAGCGTCCGATTTGTTCTTGAATTTTTGACTTAAGAAGAAACCAAACATGCTAAATTGCATACGGATCCGATTTCTGAGAAGGCCATTTCAATTCGGCAAATATATTCCGGCAATTATTTTTTTCATAAATATTTTACCGACTCGAATATGATATTAGTGCATTATCGAGATGAAGCGTAAAGTTATTGCAATCAAAGGGTTGCCCTGCAGCAATTACTGTATCCTTTAATTTTTACAATTTACTTGATTATTCCATTTCAAAGGGTATCTTGTGATTGGGCCAATACTATTGTCCAGTGACTTATATAAATATATGTATACATATAAACAGAAGAATTATAAACGCTAAGATAAGTCCAAATCAAAGAGCGATTTGATGAATATTTAGAGCTCATATGGTTTAAAAGATAATTTTATGAAAAAATGCATATCGGAATCAGCGACGCATGGACAAACAAATGGAGTTGTAATCGGGAATCGCATAGCAACAACAACATTAAATAATCTGTGTTTGGAAACTTCTTGGGTATGATATACCCAAACCCACTCACGACGCCTTAATAATGATAAAGGTAAATAAATTGTGTCGGAAAATTTCACTTTTCATTCTTTTAGAATTCTCATACCCGTCAAAACTTTCAAACGTAAGGTCAGATTTAACAAATTTTAAGACGAATTTACATGTATTGATTAAACGTTCGACTTTTCAATCGCAAAAGGGGTTTAAACTTATTAGAATATGAGTGCAAAGTTTCAAAATTTACTTTTATCCGCAACAAAACGATTTTTATTCGAGTCTGTGCTCGATATTTATTTGAGCCCACGAATTTAGAAGTGAGCGAGTTCCTTCCGTATAAGAATTGTTATGTATGAGTAGATTTCAAAATCCAACCAAACGAAAATAGTTTTCCAAACCAAATATTTTCAGAGTAGAACTAAATAAAACCGTTTCGATTGATTTGTTTTTTTAACGATTTTCTCTGCACACATAAAAAAAATATTTTTTTAATACATTATCTAAAACTAAATAAAAAACTTTTCGGTCAAATATTTTTTACTTGTTCATTTTATTTTCTTTGTAATATCGTATATAAGTATAGTGATAGAAGGATAGTAGTAGTTTTAATCATAATATTTTACATCAATCATAGTTTTTTTTTTTAAATCTACTTAGTAAGTATTAATGAAATTACAGTCTATAATACAGTTAAAATTATAGTTTTAATATATTTCTCTCTTTTCTATTTACGTTCATCAAATAGTTAACAATCATTAAATATATTCTTGTAAATTTTATATATAATATTCTTGTTTTTAACATCTAAGTGATTTGTTTTCTTTATCTGATTCAATTTATAAATAAATTTAGTTTCTACAATCCCAAATAATAAAATAAGATAAATCAAAATAAATTTATAACAAAGCCACTTCAACGACATACAGTTTTGCTAGAATTTTTGTATGTTTTGATAATTGTAAATATATTTGTATATTTCCTATGAAATTTGTTTAGTATAATTGGTTTGTATTTAAAAACATCAATTTATATAATATAATTTTATTTTCTTAATTATTTCATCTTCTCACAGTTAGCTTTTTTACCCCTAAACATTCTAAACAAATACAATTCAATACTTCTTGGGCAAGGTATTCGGTTTTTTCGAAAGCCTTTTGTACACATTTGAAAGATTGTGATAATGGTGAATGAAATAAAAGGTGGCATTGTAATTTACGAAGCCATTGTAAAGTTTTGATTTTGAGAGCCCAGTTTACATAGGAACGCTGCTTCCGCTTTTTTTTGGGAAATCAGCTTGTTTTGCATCGTAATATTTGATAAGTCGTTTAACCTTAAGATCAGGCCTTCAAAGAATTTAAGGAAATTTTAAACTTTATGCGTGATTCTGTTTTAATCGATGAAGAATAAACGCGTGGCGGGTTATGTTAGTGCATAACAGGTTATTCAATTTCCCAAAACGTGCAACTTTATTGAGTTTTTGCCGATGAGAAAGTTTAACCGTCAGCCTCTGGTCTTTGCTTGAGATATCAGATGAATATTGAGTGCCGATCTGGCGAGAGTGGGGTCTCACTTTCAAATCCGAGATATGACATCTGACATTACTTCCTTCGAAGAAAAACAGTGCTTTCGGGCCACTCAACTATTGATTAAAGGCTGTTAAAAACTTAGTTTGAAATCAATGGGTTGAAGGTAAGGATAGTTCCACAAATTTTTCAAATTTCTTTGATACCTTTTCCTAAAAAAAAATATTATGTTGAGATTAAAATAGAAAGAGGAAAAGCGTATAACTCACGCGAACGAGTTCTTAAACAATATTATAGGAGGGTTACGGTCCTTTTCAATTCAGATCATAGCCTCGCCTTAGGGGAGGTTGTTGTTTTCATTTTGGGGATGTTTTTCGATCTATTTTTAATCGAGGGTTTATCTTTCATGTCTGCTAAATTCGCCTTTATTTCGCCTTCTTGTAATATTCTCAAATATAAAATCTAAATAACCAATGCTTATCTTCCCGAAGAATGGAGCTAATACGTTTTGTCAAAGTAAAGGTAAAAACACAATTTAGATTTTATCCAAAAGAAACTTAAATGTTATACCCCTCAGGAAGTAAGCAACAGATCTTTGCAAGAAGATTTAGCCTTCACTTATAATCTAATTCTTACTGAATCCAAACATACAATATTTTCTTCCTTCCAGAATCTACTTTGTTGATCGCCATTGGACAACTCTCGAGTTCAGAAAAATGTAAAGCCGACTAAATAACTCACGCAGCCTGTCCAGCCTTATCGAAAGTGAATCCACAGAAGGTAAGATTAAAGAATAGCGTTCCTTAGCTTGACAACTATTACACATTCGAAAAATATTGTTTTAACACCAAAACCTACAAAACCCTTCACGAAAATCTGACTCGATCTTTTAAAACTCTTATACCCTCCACAGAAATATTGAATTAATTCGTTCGCTCAGTCAATTCCATCATTTCGTCGGTCCTTTAATTTGCAAACTTATCTTTACTTTAAGGCCTCTTTGGCCCGTTTTTCCCACTCAGCCCGTCGTTGATGTATCCCCTTGAATTCGCTCTCCACACGGTTCATGGTGGCCATAGTCGCTGACCGCTCGATGGTGGTTGTCTTAGTTATCATGGTGGTCGTTGAAGTTGAGTTGTGGTCAACCAGAGTGATGGTCGGTGGAACCGACGATGACAACACTACTGGTCCAAGTGACTGTCGTTCCATAGGTTTCGAAACATTATTATTGTTGTTGTTCGTTATACTGTTGTTGTTATTATTTGTCGATGATTCAGATAGCGAGATGGTTTTCCCTAAGATCGGCTGGGGTTGGGCAGAGTTCCGAAATGCACCGCTTAATCTTATCGTTGGCAGAAAGGCTTTTGTGGGTGTTCCGTTGTTGTTCAGAGTTTGCGACTTGTTATTCCGAAAGTCGGCTAGGGAGTTTCGATTTTTGGTGACATCTACGTCAGATTTGGCGACACCATTTTGTTGCTGCTGTGTGCTGGAAAGTTTGTCTAGCTTTTCCTCACTCGACGATTGGTTTTCCTTGTCGCTGTCAACGCTGGGGATAAACTTCTTGATCGGAGGATCAGGGAGGTCATCATCTTTGATTTTTAGGGATCTTCTAGCAAACACCTTCATAAGTTCAGGCGTTGGATCGTCTTTGTTGTTATTTGAAGAGGCCTGGATGACTCCGAAAGACTTCTTACGAAGAACTACAACAACGGGTTCTTCGTCACATTTGCGCACCTCCTCTGACATGGATTTCTTTCGCTCAAGCTTCATTTCTTCAATCTTGCGATCGTTTTTAAGCTTATCTTCGCTAAGGAAGAGCCTCCGCCGTTCGTGCAGCGACATATTGCTGTTGACAGAAGTGTTCAGCTCGTTGCTGCGCAGGATGTTGTTTTCTTCGTCAGGTATTTTCTTGACCGGGCTCTTTGGTGGTGACTCATCGGAATGGGATGAATTTGTGCTATTGGAAAGACCTACAAGGGGTTTTTCTTCAGAGATTTCGACACTTTCGTTGCTGAAGCGACGTGTTAGGTCTTCGGAACTTTCGCGGGCATTCTTCGAGAGAACAACATTGCTTTTGGGTCGAGCGGGGTCCACTCGATTGAGTTGGATTTTCATGAACTCAGGAATTCCTTTGTCAGTCTCATTCGATTCGACCACTGAGGAACTTCGTCGGCTACGGCTGCTGAAGCTGTTTGATTTGTTAGAAGCCGGTGAGGAGTTCCTTTCGCAGTGCGACTTTCGGTCGATCTCCGTGGTTGGTTTCGGCTTTTCTCGTAGAGTGACTTTAGTAGGTGTTGTCGGTGTAGTCGGAGTTGTCGGAGTTGGTGGAGGGGCTGCTGGCATTGCCGGTGCTGCTATTACGTCTTTAGTATCTGCGCTGAGTATTCTATCGATTTTGTTCTCCACCTTGGAGATGATTTCGATTCTCTTTGTCGTCATTGGGCTTATGGTGACATTTGGTGCCAGTTTCGCTGCCACGGAATCACTGATTGTCGCTGACTTTCTCAATACGCTGACGAATGGCGACTTGACCAACATGTCGATATTTTCCTCGATTTCGGAGATGTTCTTGCTGCACGCTGATGTGCCTAGGAGTGGAGACTTTGTGCTGATTCTTGGAGGCAGAGTCTTGGATGTTGTCAGAATGATGTTCTTCGTGTAGATGCCGTGGGTCAAGGGTAGATCATTCGGTTTCTGTTTCACCAAATTGTTGTCATTGATCTCAAAACCTAGGGAGAGATGCTTGTCATCATCATGATCATCGTGCATTTTCTGCGACAAATCTGGAAGACTCGGCATCTGGTTCTTAAGGGATAAATCTTCCTTTTCTCCCTTTGAATCGGTAAAAGCCCGAAAACTTTTGGATTTCTCAACGGATTTTCCGCGTTTTCTAATATCGTTACCAAGCAAAAGCTCCACGGAGTCCGTGCTTGAGCTTGTGGTAAAAGAATCGTTCGATCGTGATATCTTCTGTTGAAAAGCACTCAAACCGAGAATCTTGGGTTTCTTTTCGAAGTGTTCACGTGGCTGATCTTTCATAGCGGCAGCCTCACGAACTAAAGAAGTAGATTGGAAGCCCTCCTCGGTGTAGGATTTGGAAATCTTTGTTACAAGGAATTCTTCTCTAATTTGATGATCAGTTGTCTTGTCTGAACTTTCCGAGTTGGTTCGTGGCTTTTTGGCGTTCATGTCGACATCCATCGGAGGTGGTGGCTGTGAGAGATCTTTCGGAATGTAGCGCTGTCTGGCTGCTGGACCAGACTTTGGCTTGTTGGCTGGGGTAATGGCGATGTTTTCATTAAAATTTTCCGTGCTGACCATTTTTTCGGACTCGGGAGAAAGAATGAACGTGTTCAACATTGAACTCAGAGCAGACTTGCCTTCGAAGAGGATCTCCCGACGAATCTCTTTCCGTGTTTCCTCAACCTTTTGCGAGTATTCAGCGGATTTATCAAAAACTTCAACTGGCGGATGCGGCTTTTTAATTTCTGGCTGACTGTCTATATCGTCGGCGTCGAGGTTTTTGTTGTTTGATGGTCTAGAAGCACCGCGCTTAGAGTTTCTGGTTACGAACCGTCGGAAAAAGCCATTTTCGTCTTCCTTGTTTTCTGTAGGCGTGCTATGGTTGCCAAGTGACTCGAAGATTGAGCTCTTGGTTGCGTTTGCACGCACGGCATGTGTCGAATTCGGTGACGGACCTTTTTCGGTCTTCGAGCGCTTTATGCTGACTGTTTGCTTCACATCGGTACTGTGTTGTTCAATGACCTTTGCATTAACTCCAGGCGGCAAGGACCTTGATTTAGCCTTGTCCACTGGGAAGCCTATAAATAATATCAATAATAATAAATATGAACGTGTGTGAAAGACAAGACAAACCTTTAACTTCAAGAGTGGCTCCAACTGTCTTAGTTATATCCTCATTCACCTCTGGGGTTGATGGCAAAACAGAGCTCTAAAGAAAAAAGTATTAAGAACTGATACAAATCAATATTTAATGTTAAACCTTACCTCGAGCGTCCGTCGATGACGAGTTGGGCCCTTCTTTTTAATTGGTCGTACGGCCATTTTGTGCTTTGCAGCCGAATGGGAGAGACGTGTCCAATCTGAGGAAAATAACTCGACGTCTTCGGACCGGGAGCTGTCAGCGGAAAATTTGCTTGAAATACTGGATGATGTGCGGTCAGCTGCTGAAGAAGAAAGTTCTCCCGAATGATTTGCCGTCGATGAGGGTAATTCATCATCAAAATCGGTGGTGCTACTCATGCTGAGCAGGCTTAATGACGATACTTCACTTTGATTGGTTGTATTATTGATCTCACGCCGCTGGGGGGTGGTTGGACTGCGTGGAAGGCCCAAATCCTCATCGGATGCATCCGGTCGATTGCGACGCTTTCGGAGTACATCAGCGAGTTCAGCCTGGAAATAATGAAAAAAATTGTCAAATAGCTGTAAGGACATGAATGGATATTTGAATCGCAATGACTAAGACTTTACCCATATTTTCCATGAGAAGACGAGGCGTGCTCGAAGGCAACTGCGACCGATTTTTTCCGTCGTGACCGAATTTATTTTCATTTTGAATGGGTTGCGTTTAAAATCTATCATTTTTGACTATGTTGGTATCACTGTGGTTTTTGTGTTTTTAATATTTTAAGTAAAAGTTTGCTTTAAGAAAAACCTGCAAGTTTCTAAGGAAGTAAACTTCGTTTTCAAAGACAACATTTAAAATGTTCCCATTATTGATTTTAAATTCCTAGTTCTGCCCAACATACAAGGAACATTTTACATAAAAGTTTGCGTAGTATTCTCTACATTGATCAAAACACGAAGCTTAGACAGATCCATTTAAAACAACTCTACTAAAGTGAAATTGGAACAACAACATCTCAAAAAATATAAGATAAAAATGTCTTACCGAAAATGTCAAAGTCATCCTCAAAAGGATTGTAGAAAAGTACAAAACGAATAAAATATAGTACAACTGCACTATTTGAATTTCAAATAATTACTAAATCCCCTCAACACAATTCTTAATTCCTGACAAACAGTTTTGCCCTACTTCCGTGCTCCCATTTCCAAAGTTATAAAAATGAAGTACACACAAATACCTTCGTACATTTAGCTTCAGAATATTAAAAACATATTCAAGGAACGTGTCAACACCACCGGCGTTATTGTGCATCATAAAAGGTAAGCAGGGATTTTACTCTCCCTAAGGATCTATTTATAAATACACAAACAAAACAAAACAATTACATTCTAGAAATTACTGAGGGAAAGTTGGTACCTGCACAGAATTTAAACTGTGATGCATCTCCGTGCTTCTATTTTAACAGAATTTTGACTATCAAAGAAGGACTCACTTTAAGGGGCGATGACACGTGTTAAAATGTGTTTGGGGACGAACGAGCCACGTGTTGTTTTATTGAATAAAACATGAGTGTACATAGGTTTTTGTGGTATCTTGTAATGATTATTGATGATTGCTCTTTATAGTAAGGTGTGAAGGGAATTGTGCAGTTGGTGATAGGATACCTTTAAGTGACATTCGTGTAGGTTCAATAAACTGCTAACCATGGTCCCATAGGGAATCAACATTTATCTTGGTTGCATTGAGCCGCGTCAGACAATACAAGATGTGTATTTTTTACTTACTCTTTGTTAAAAAGGAATAGCACTTCAAACAAAATACTTGCTAATTAGGGCTTTAATATCATCTGAAGTGGTTTACATCAGTACGAAAGAGTTATCTATAAAAACAGCTTTGGGACTGGGCACGTGTCTTTGACATTTATGTTTCGTAGATTTTGGTTAATAACCATGGAAAGACTTGTACCAACATTTACAAAGGGTCGAATTTTCGTTTATAGGGCTCTAGGCCCGATATACCGTGCTCAATAACATCTATCTGTACAGTTCATACGCAACACCATGGATCGATTTATGCCTCAGTATGCACTCATGGGTAATATTCGCCCAAGACGACCTAATCGTGTCTGATCCAAAGAAGCCATCGTCGCTGTAGAAGTTCATACAAACACGGCTGCAAGATTCTTACGTAAGGTTTTGGCTTACACCCGTATAAAATCAAACTGATTCATTAACCTGGAAACACTTGGCATCCTTAATAAGCCGACGTACTCAGAAGATGTATTTATATTTAGTATATCTCTCAAAACGCTTTTCGATAGATGGTCGCAGTGTATAACAAGAAGACCATGTTTGGTTTATAATATCAAATGTAAGAGAGCTCAGCACCATTCAGCTAAGAGAGGGTGAGTGTGATACTAAGATTGTCCTAGTGAAGAGCATTTAATCGGTGTCCCGAAAATAACAACATATTTAACCAGCATGTTAAAACAAAACTTACCCAAATACATCAAAATTCGCTTTCTGGTGCCGTGGGGACTTAACATTGTAAAGATCCAGTATTGTAAATAAGGTGTGTTTGAACAACGTATGACCGTTTGTTATTTCTCATAAATGCAATTTAAAAAAAAAATCGTTTTATGTTTACTGACTTAAAACTTTGTATATTTATGTATATGGTCGCCAAAAAACAATCGTTTTTATTGCCAAGATTAACATTTTTCAATCAATAAGGATTTTAAAACTGTATTTGAAACATGCTTCGAAAATATTTACTCGCGTTGCACAGTCAGGCTTATGTCACCCCTTAATCTACGTGACTGGCTTATTTTCGCGCCACTTTGCGGATTCAAAACACAGACGGAAGTATTCACGGTGATTGAAACTTTTATTGTGTACGTGCAAAACCCGCTCGATAGCGTATTTGTACACGCTCTAGTGATATAACGCTTCGCTTGCTTACCACATGCAGCACCAAACTTAATCGACAACCTCAAAAGTTTAATACAATTCAATTTACATCACACTCAAGAGGCACGACAACCAAAATGCACATCACATCACATGTAGGTACAGCATATTCGATGCACAAAACAACCAAAAAACATGTCCAAATAAGGCAACATTGACCGCGCTGAACATGTGCCGCAGTCGTTCATACTTGTTGTATTTCGGAGCCTAAGCAGGTAGATTATGTCAGTTTTGAGAAGCAAAAAGAAAGAAAATTGTATTTTCTACACCCAAGTACAATCACCGAAGCGAGCTACGTGTTGAAATTCAATTTAATTGGCCCGAAGAGTGAGAGAAAAAAATATAATGTAACACACGCTCTAAGATCATAAACAGATAATCCGCTGTCAAGTTGACAGGTGATTACGAAGTCAGCATTAGGCACAAAATTTGCATAAGTCACATGCATAACGAAGTCATTGCATAAGACAAACAAGTTGCACTCTGTGTGCCTTCGCAGTACTCAAATGACACCAACAAACGGGCAAAAAGACGAGATACTCGAGCATCGAGCGTCGAGCGTACTTTAATTCAACTGGTTTTTTGTTTTCGGCGCGATGCGATTGTGCCTTGCCAAGTATCTTTAACGTTAAATGGGACGCATAACAGTTGAACAGTTTATCTGCTATCTTGCCAGAAGGTGTTCCACATTCGGTTCGATCGTCATCCAAGTATCGCTTGCTCGTATGCTTGTCTGTATCTTTTGGAGCCGGTTACGTTTTTGTTTTTGCTTCAGAAAATTTAGCACAATGCACTCGGTGTCAGTTCGGATTTTTCAGATCCGAAGTGAAACATGTTTTTTTTGCAGTTCTTCATCTTGCAACTGCACGATGACATTTGGTACAAAAAAATGATATTTGTTTGCGTCACATCGTTTGTGTGATTGATAGAGTTGACCTAGACTTCTCAACCAAAGACCATCGTTAATTATTAAACAAAATTACTCGACTTGAAGTTTCAATGTCAGCGAACCGATTGACTTCTTCGTGATTTGCCAAATGAGCCGGATTGTAAAACTGATTTAAAGATAAACGATCGGTGGCCCGTCTGTCAGGCTTACGAAAACACCTTTCAAAGCTTATAGGTTATGGCTAATTTCGGACGCGGGGTGTGTTGCTGGTTTAACTGTAGTTTAGCAGGTGGAAATGGAATTTGGGTTGCCGATGGGAGTGTCGACACTTTAATTAAGTGCCCCCGGGAAAAAAGTTTTTTTTTTTTTCAATTTAGTGCCATGATCGCTTTCGTACCATTTCGGAATAAAAGAAATAAAATTGCGACGCTTTGGCTTGACGATTAACTGATATCCAATTCCTAAAAGTATCTTAAGGCAATGTGTTAAGTGAAATCTGTTCTATAAACAAAAGACCAGCATGCTTGCTTACAATCTTATCCATGTTAATTTCGAGAACTTTAGCGGCAATTGAATCTTTATACATCTGTGACTTATTTACCCATAAACCTAAGTGTAATTAATCTAATGACGTTGACATGGCAAAAATTAAAATGCGAAACGTCCTCAAAGTTGGATATTCTGAGGAGAACCGGACTCAATGAAGTATTCTTAAAAAAAAAAATTGCCATGAAGATAACCAAGTAAATACATATAAAGGATTTAAAAGACATGCATATGAACATACATAACAAGGTTATGGTCCTCAAGGAACTGGAGTATAAAATTGAGGCGCTGATATAAGAACTAGCAACGCATATCTCATTAATTTCATAAAAAAAAGATGTTTCACTTACAAATTCATGTAGGCTTGCAATATGCGGAAAGTGATACAGAAGAGGTTGCTTTTTTCTTAATTCTCATACACTTAACAAGAAAATTGTTTGCAACTTGGTCGGATATTAATGCGACGCGTCTTCAAGATTTTTTTTTCAAACCATAATCATTTACAACTCTTAATTTTCAGATGATATTTCATTGAAGCAAATTTTATGACGGCCAAGAATTCTCTGAGTTAAAATTTAATAGAGATGCAATAAAGTACTCAGCGGTGAGCCTTGACACAAATCTTATCTTTCGTTAACACATCATGTCAGACACGCACAGGTCTCATGAAGCTGACTTTAACATTTTTATCGTTAAAATGATCGCACGAACGTTTCACGAGTTACGGACCACATTCTTTCCATGACCAAATTAAAAAATCTAGAATTCCGTATCAACATTTTATCCCAGATAACCTATCCAAATTTCTAAGACATTTAAGTTTGCTCCAATTTGTATGTTAGTTCCTCCAAGAAACGTATCAGCTGCATTAAACTTCAAAGTCCTTTAGTAATTCATCTATTCATATCTTCCGTATACCCAAGTCGACTGCATCATGTACCAGTTTATGTGTCACGAACATCAGGTTTTTTTTTCTTCCTTGATATGCATCTCCGACTCACCAGATACTTTTTCCCAAACTACTTTATTTCTCCTGTCGTTTGCTTGACATCATTTACCTAGATTTGTGGTACTCGTTCACGTACCTACCTACCTGAACTATTTCATCTGTAATGGTAGTCCTAGAAATGTTTCTCGTTCGATTATTCAACGAGAGAACGACCAGCAAAACCAAACAATATTTTCAATGTAAGAGATGAAGTATCCAGGAAACAAGACCGCTGACACGATTCCGGTCCCAGAGGCTAGCGCTGCTCTTTGCTGAAATTACTTCCTTTTCGAGTGGACATTCAGGAAGTCAAAGGAGTTACTGATGGTGGCTATAGATACGAGTATATACAACTAACTACACTGCTGCTTCTGACGGGTTATTACACAATGAAGCTGCTCCCACTACCACTGCATCGACTCTATCCACTAGTATCTTATGTAAACTCTTCGCTATCGTCACTAGGTTGTTTGTATAAAATGACAAAAAAACTTAACACCAACAAACCGCATGGCTGTAACTTGTTGCACTATGCACTATGCAACAAGTTGAGATACTTATCTGAGACGTGTGGGCTGGAGTGGGAAATGGTGGCCGCTATACCGCTACAGCATAGTGGGTTATGTTTCGTCTTCATGGAGAGAAAACTCTTGGAAACGATGTTTACCAAATTTGCACATACATACATACGTTTCTCTTACTTGACGATGGAGTATTATTGAAAATCGATTGTATGTTTGTCCAAAAAAGGACAACTTCGTCGTAGTCGTCATCGTCGATTCGAATGCAAGTTAGTAGGTGCACTTGGGACATGAGGTGAATTTAAAAAATGTGTTTTACGTCTATTTGATGTGTTTTAAATCGATGTTACAAGTTGCTAATTTGATGATTGGATAACCCGATGAAGCACATTTAAGGTAGGGTACCAGTTTTTGCCGGCTCGACGAAAATGTGTGCTAATGTCGAGGAGTAATTGGGAATGTAGTACCATACATGCAAGTCTAAAAAACAAGGAGTAAGAAATGTTCACTTCATGTTCAGATGTGAAAATAAACATTTAAAAAAGCTAATGCTTAAAAATATATTTTCATTAGGATCGTTAACGTTTAGTTATGATTTATCAATTTGTCGGCTTTATTTATGAGTTCCGTTTGCCTCAACTACCGAAAAAGGTCAGAAAATACAACAAAAATCACGAAGTGTTCGTTTGTACCTTTATTTAATTCGGCTAAGAACAGAGTTAAATGAGTCTTGTTGAGTATCATTCCAAGAATTTTCTAATAATAGTTCAAATTTGTAACCTTTGATTCGACAAATTTCTGCAAAAATTGGATGAGTAAATATCTAAAGTTGCCAACCTTCTAACCGGGGAAATGTGAAGAATCAAAAGGGCCAACATTTTGCAACTGTCAGTCTGTTTTTATCAATCGTCAGTTAAATTCCAACAGTTAAAAATTGTGGCAAATTAATGCAAACAGGGCTGATATAAAAAAAAACGGCAGCTGATATGATTGCAAACTTCATTTGATGCGGACTATATGTGAGTCTCATTATATTTATCTTCAAAGAATCCCGAAATGAAGCTTTCCTCGCAAAGCTACTGCAAATGTTCGAAACTTTATCTTAACATCAAAAAGTTGTGTACTGAAGCTTTTTGTATTCGCACCAGAAAAGGCGATATACTATTTCCTTATCATTAGGTTAAGAGCTTTAATGCCATTTTCGAATCAAGTTAAGTTACTTAGTATCCGACCAGTATTCTAACGTAATGGATGGTTCAAGTACGGGAATAGAATTGAAATGATAATGCAAATTTTGAGCAAATGCAAGCAAGTCTATAGTATAGAATTCTTTGTCCCTGTTTGGACTCAAACGATGGCAACGAAACCAAAATACAATTGAGCTTCAAACCACTGCACAATCTTTCTTTCCAACCATAAAAAAAAGTTCATCCAACCATAAGCATCTATCAAATTAAGTGCAGTTTCTGAACTACCAACATTCAACTTTCATGGCGATGCCACTTGATAATTTAAAGCGAAGACTCAAATTTGTCATTATTCAGAAAGGTCGGCAGAGTGTGACTGAAAACCCAGCAGAATTCTGTCTATCCACATCGGCTTTGCACCGCATTTCGCATAGATATTTTGAATGATGTTGATTGACTATTTTCTTTTTTGCATGGAATCGATGCTTTGGACGTGGATGACGCTTAGTTAGAAGGACACAGCTGGTGAAGCATTGGCTATATTGTTCGAGAAATTTCCTGAACGTGTGATTTTCCGAAACTTCAATTGGCCACAGAGATCGTTTGAATTGAAAAGATAACATTTAGTTCATTTTATTTGGATCATAGTCTCGCGGATAATGATCCAAATAAAATGAAGCCAATGATTTCAAAAATTTGTGTAGGTGTTGTTAGAAACATAAAAAGATTCCATAAATGTTGTAAGCTCTACTTAAAGAAAATGTAAATTGAAATTTAATTTCTCATCGTTTAATTTTAACATGCGGTTAACGGACTCACAAATAATCGTTAAGTTTATTACGGAAATATTCACGAAATAATAAGAACTTTATGAACATTACAGTGTCAATAGCCTATGGGTTTTGAAGCAAAAAAAAATTCTAAAAAAGTATTAATTACGACACCTGCAGTTTATTAATGTGAGAACTTGGGTGTCAATTATTTTTATTTCTTTTCCTTGGGCAGAGGCATACAAACCTAGAAGTCTTATACGTTAGCTTGGAGTTGATACATCTTCGCAAAATTAAACTTGCTAATCTATGGATTTAGTATTCCAGGTTAATGACTGGAACTGCTGTATAATTTTTAAATATGTTATTTGTTGAAGCTTGATGGACGAAATGTTCTCTCAATTTCGTGTTCCCGGACAGTAAGCAATTTGTGAATATCATTTTAAATCAAACAGTAAGACACGAAATTTTTAATGACATCATAATGTAGACGGGAATGTATGTTATTAGTAATTTTTTTCGAGCGATTAAGTTCTGTTATTTTTGAGAGTCATCTTCTTTGGATCTATGCCGTAGAATAAGACTTCCATGTCGCCACCCTTTTGGACTATTTAGGTAATGAACAAAGATTGTTCAAGGAGGATAATAATTATGTTATTTCGATTATAATAAGGTGGGTTGAAAAAGGAGATCATTTCACAAAAAATCTAATCACACCCTTAGCAATATTTTAATACAAAAATTCTAGTGACATAAATCACTACCTATGAAGTATTTATGATTGGCAAAGATTCTTTAGAGTTCCTCATTTCGTCTGATCACTTCCAACGTCGTGGCGTACTACGACTCCCTCAGCTCCCCAGGAGGCTGGTTTGGACTTCATTAAAGTCAAGGGTATTTCTTTTAGTCTGTTTGTCGGTTACATTCCAATAAACGAAAACCCTCAAAAATTATGACGAAAGCCGAATTGAGAGAAAATATGCCAGATAACTGTATGAACTACGGTGAAGAGGAAAAAAACATACAACAATCTCTTGGTTGGGTTGAGTTTGATGAGTGTCATAAGGAGTACAAGATGGCACTAGCATGACTCTTAAAGAACCATGTCTTTTTGTACCTTAGATCAGGAGCTACAGTGCTCTTGCAAGTTTTGTGTTAGTAAGCTTATTTCAGCTTAAAATCAGTTCTGATGTTAAAAAGTTGAATTTTTTTTTGTCAGTCTTTAGGTCTGGCTGTTCAAAGTCCTAAAATGATAAAAACTTAAAAGTCGCAAGTAAATAAAACCTTAATTGCGGTCCTTATAAGTGATTATTCAAGTCTGTACGAATATTTTCTAACTGGCAAGTGTGTTCAAAAAGATAAACTTTGCGGAAGAGAGCGGCGTCAGTTGATCAATCTTCAGAACTGATTTCAAACTGAATATTGAATCTACCTTCTCCAGATTTAAATATATGCATCGCTAGGAGCGATGTACATTTAAATATATACATACAAAAATGAAAGTGGGCAACACAGGAATGAGCAAGTCTTGTTTCAGGCAATAAGATAGGTCATTTAACGCAAATATTTCGGATAACGGAATATTGAGGTTTTGAGAAAGGTTATGCGTTGCATCTTAACTCTAACAAAGAAAATCAATTCCAGACGCAGATGATTTTAAGAAATTTAAATTTTGCTACTTATTTGCGGTTTTTCTGACCTTTACCGAATACAACAGACTCCTAAGACGTTTAAACACAGCTTTCAACCAATTAATTTAAATACTACTGCTTTAGATGGCTCACTATAAATCACTTTTAAAAAATTCCACGCTCACCAACTGCCATCAATAAATTCGAAAAGATAAGATGTTTAAAGATTCACATTTGCATTTGAAATTGGCAAACAATTCACTAGACTTCACAAGCATAAAAAAAAACTATTTATTTTTTAAACGGTCAACGGAAGGAATTCATTAGAAAAGAGCTCAAATAGAAAGTCACTATGCATAAATAATCGCAAGAAAAAATAAAACTTCGAAAACTATACCAACTGTTTAAAAAGCTATGCAGAAAAATTGTTTAAACACTTCTTATGCTGAGAATTCGCTTTATACAATTTTCCCGAAACTCGAAAACTCTTTCAAATATTTCAAATATAAAAATTGTGTCCTAAAACGCATGTAGTATGAATGCCCAGCCCGAATTCGCATTCTAGTCTAAATCATATTTTTTTTTTAGCAAAATTATAATAAGAAAAAGATACACACGATTAAACGTCTCGAGACGAACTAACTTTGTAGATATTTCCTACCGGATTAGATGGTTTGCTAGGTATTTGTGGCAAAAGATGGAGGCCTCTTCTTGTCTTTCACCGCTTCTTTGTTTTGCAGCGGCAATATATGTACGAGAAGAAGAGTCAAAGCCAATAGACTTGTTTCCCGGACCGATGGAAAAGGTTTGTTTTTCTTGTTTCTTGCCTCTATCCTCTAACTAGCTAACTATCTTGTATCTATGAGTGTATTCCGTTTGTTATTAATTTTTTTGCTTTTTTTATATCTAAGTGGCTTGCAGTATTTTTTTTTTTTTTTTTGCTTTTCTGGGGCTCTATGCCAATGCACAACTGGAAAGTCTGGTAGACAAAGCCAGAAATTTGTTGAACGCATATCACGACAGTGAAGAAGAGATGGAAAAACTTGGCCAAGATATTGGAAGGAAGATACTTGTGGTGGCGCGTGCTTGTTAGGCTTTGCTTGACTCAGCTAAAGTAATATAAGGATAGTGTATTGGATTTGCGGAAACATGTATTTCGAATCGATGGCACACGATGCTTTAAAATAACGTTCAAGGAGAATGCATGAAATTGCGAATAGACAGTAATTTCAAAAGAAAACAGATTAAAACTGGAAGTTGTTTAATTTTTTTTTATACAAATTCAATTCCAATGCAAAAACTAAATATTAACTTGCTAATCACTGACTCTATGAAAATCTTGTACGTATGTGCAGAATAGAAATAGAAAGTTCTGGTCAACCTTGGACATATTTGCAGGAAACTCAATAGGATAATATAAATTGTGAATATAAGTTTTCGCATTAAAGCAGCATTCGCCTTCAGAATTTGTTTTTGGGTCAAAATAGACGAGTTCGAAATTATTCATAATTGAGACGATGATAAATATATATTTAATAACATTTTTTTTTGCTGTCACTATCTACCTAGTGCTTGGGAATATTTCTGTCTCAATTCCTTCACAAGCCGTATAGGTTTTCGATTTTATGCCATACCCACCTCCTTCCAATGCACTGATTTTTTTAAACCCCAGCAAATATTTCACTCGAGAATTTTTTGTTTTTTAGATTCTATGCCGTTCGATATTTATGAAATTAATTTTGGAGAAAATATTTACTCTAAATATAGACGTTCTAGTTAATGTCATGGTTATTAAGATTTTATACAATATAAATATTATGAGAAATTCCTCTGTATGATCCTATACGTTAAGTATTTCTTTAAACTTGGTAAAGTCTCTGGTGGGACAAAAGCACTCAATCTCGTATCAAACAATCAATTCTTTTTTGAATGAGTTAGAATGTGATATTGCTAGGCATTTTCTAGAGGATCAAGGACACATAATCGACCCGCCATCGACCGAATCCCAAATATCGCAATTAAATGGGTTCGGGATTAAATAATCAGGCCATATTCCGAACGAAAAAATTGGCATTATAGAAGAAGCTGAACATTGCTTTATTGAAAAAGGAATCAAAGAACTTTTTAAAAAACAATTGGTTCTTTAATAACTTCTCAGACTGCTAAATATCTTGAGCTGTTGGACAAAAACTCTTCTTCCTCAGTGGAAAGTGACTTAGGCCGACTTAAATTTGTTAGACCCAGTACATAATGTTTGTTTCTACTCAATACGCTTAAAAGCTCTACTTCTTATGACACCAAGACCCACAGTTCTTGATAGATGAAGCGAAATGCCCACGGAAATATTTCAGACAATATAAAAAATAATAGACTACAGCATATGCGCAACTTCTCAAACCACAGTTGCACACCTCAAACATTTCTGTCATTCTTTCTAGCGACTAGCTACTAGTTACAAATAGAAGACCGTAAACGTAACTATGACTGCCTTTATGTTGAGCTTACAGTGTTGTATGATAATATGCAATCAATGGATAGATGTATCCATGAAGATGGTGTTATGGGCAAAAATGCAAAAAGTCGTGCGCCACTGAGTGGTGTGGTCTGTTTAGTCGTTGGAATTTCACCTGATTCTGGTTTCGCATTTTAGTTTGCGCAATGGACTACCGTGAAGTAAGACAATGCGGTTTATTTTTCTCTGTTCATCTAATCGTCTCTATATAAAACTCAATCGCTTAATTTAGCCAATTGACTGGAATAAGTTGACAAAAGCTTATGACCCGGACCGTGCATCATGAAAATAAGAAAATTCAATCAATCGAGTGAAGGACCTCACAAGAGTACAACCCCCCTTCTCGGTTCAACTGAAGCATTCAGGAATTCTCACATAACGAATAGATTAATCTAATTGAATTGATGAAGTCTGCCTTCTAGGGATTGATGATGATTTACGCTTGGAATGGGAATGGGGAACGTCCAATCAACTTGCCCCCGTCGGAACAACGGTTCGAAATTAGCGTTCATTCGGCTGTTGGCAAATGAGTGGTTATTGAGGCGTCAATCATGACTAAGCAAGACAGTCAACGACTTCAGAATCGATACATTTGAATAAGTTGCATAGGAAGAACGTGAAGATAAGTTTAAGTCTTCTGAGCGATCCGCGAAGTGGTATGGGTTTTACTAGATCCCTAACCATGGAGAATATAAGGGACATATTTTGTGGCTATATAACAAGGTTTGTAACGTCTTATCTACATAGAGATTGAAAAATGGGTGTAATGCATTATTCGTTAAACTATTGTTTAGTTGCAAAATTTCAAATTTATTTAAGAACTCTTTTGTTATCTGAAGTTTATACATTGTTTGCAGTTGTTTTTATGTGTTATGTTATTGCTTCTATGAGCACTTGAACTTAAGATATGAATGACTAGAAATAAATTAAAACTTATGGCTTAAATAAGGCTTCTCCTCTGCTTCTCGATTCATATAATAATATACGAATGGAACAGAAAAGAAGATATTATTTCTGGTAATCAATCCATGAGCTACCAAAAAAGTCATTTACAGAAAATAGCTTAATTCAATTATAATGGACTTCGGTATCATTCTGCCTTCTGTTTACCAAGTTAAGCTTGTTTAATAGGCAATTTTTTACAAGTGTTGATTGCCAACCCTCTATCCATTACGAATTTTACTTCATGATCTGCAAAGGCCATCTTTTTTGATGACTTGCATTTGAGTTTTTTAGTATTAAGTAACTGAAAAAATTTTGCCTAAAGCTCCAAAATGAGCCAGACTTTCGGATAAATCGGAAAAATACTAAAGGCTTTTTTTTGTCACTTGCTTTGCTACTTATAATTTCTAGTTTATGCTATAAGTGTGAGAAATAAACAGAATTAAATGATTTAAAATACAGCTTATCGAAAAAAGCTTTCGCAGCTTTGCAAAATAATATCGGAGAAAATCAGATGCGGGTTAAATTTCATGAGAATTAAGAATGTAGTAAAATTAACACATATAGGAGACGTTTACGCTGTATGTCATGTTTTCATGTTCAAATATAAAAGCCTACGTACATTTGTACCAAGTTTTGGACATATAATTTGTGCAATGCAGGTGTGTGGATTTATTGAAGATTTCTCGCGTCTCTCAGAGGATTGTAATTGGCGGACCACCAGTAAAAAATGAACCCGAAACCAGGAACATTAAGGCAACTCATAAAAATCCCGAACACTTTCTTAAAATTTCCCATCTGTGGGACAAGCTTCCAGCTTGAATAACTAAGAAACTATCGAAATTTTCGAAAACAATTGAAGATAGTTGCTTTTTTTACCTAACAGAAACAAAAAAAATGTAGCTGGTACTATTTTTTCAGTCCTCGGTGTATTGAACTCTGCTGCTTTTTAAACACATTTTGCGATTGCAACAAAAGGTGATTCATACACGTAAATACTGTGCTCCGATGCGAAATTTCTGGTCATGCTCGTTGTCATTCTCCCATGAAATGCCAGTTCCAGAGCTCGTCTGTCATTGTCATGCAATCAAAATTGATTTCGATTAAAATCAATCTACCTCGCCGATGTACACGATACACTCACCCCGTGGTATACTCTTTATGCAAAAGCCAAGGCTATGGCGAACCCAACCCAGATATATGGCTACATACTACGCCAGCATTTAATTAACGTAAGACGTAGATTCCAAAAGTTCAATCTGAATTTGATGTGCAATCGAACTTAACGTAATTTTGCCGCCACAATCTTTATGGAAATACATGTAGGTACGATTTATCAATACCAAGACGAGGTGTCCCGGAAATGCACCACTACGTAACACTATAGACTTATACTTACTATATTTTGTTGTTTCAATGGGAAACCATTGAACTGATAAGAGGAGTGAAAATTTTAATGAAGAAATGAACTCACCTTAAGTACGATTGATAAACTGCTGGCGGTTGCTGATTCGGAGAATACACTATCGTGCGATTGCGATAAACCGTCTCGGCTAAAATCACTGTAACCAAAATCAAAATAAAATATATATGAATTCAATTTCGAATTTTTAACAAAGAAAATAAAATATAATTGGCACACGTTTTTTAAGTAAACAAATGTCACAGATAAAGTGACACTTACAGATAATAGTAAAAAGATAGAAAGTTAAAGACAAGACGTGAAGTATCGGTTGCTCTTACGTAAGCTGTTCAATGGTCAAATTGTGAAGTAATTAGATGATATGGTCTTACTTTTAAGACCAATTAAAGTTAAAAGGTTAACAACGGCATGTGCTCCTGCACTTAAGTTGTGATTTAACCAATTGGGGCTAATTGAAAGAATTGAGACTTGAAACTTCCTTTGGCTGCGGTAATATTTTGAAACCTATAAAACGTTTGCTTCGCCTAAAGATAATTAAAAATTCAAAGCACGTAAAGTTGTTACAATTTTCAAAATATCATCCTATCCAAAACTTAACTGCTTTGCGTTAAAAAAAATGGAGCTTCTTCGTGCTTTGATCAATTTCAATCGATTAATCTTCAAGCTGGATAGGTTCGATTTTGCTGTTGTAATAAAAATAAGTCTTCAGTTCCATTATTTTGTTCTTTAATTTAATTGAAAAATAATTATAAAAATAGGAGTTCTATGTATAAATTTACAAAAACTTCCTTTTCCGCTTTTCTTTTTTTGAAGAGAAAGAAAAGATTTAATTTGACCCAGTTTGTTTGCAGCAGCTGGTTGAAGAAGTCCACTACAGAAGCGCATCTTTGCAATGAAGGATATTTTTGTCCAACGAGTTTGCCTCTAATTCGACCTTCTCGCTTGTAAAGTTTTATTTGCAACCACTTCAACTCTTTGGTAGGATTTATTGACTTATTGTTGAGATTTAAAAATTGTACATTTCCTTTTTGTTTTATCAAAAACTCCTCATTCGGTGAAATTAGAAGTTTTATACCCGTATAGTAGAAGGCTAAAAAGATCCTAACAAATTTCACTTTTCTTTTAAATATTTTCATATTCTGGAATAAAAAGAGTGTAGGTACTCAGTATTTTAAGGAATATTTCGTTTCATGAGAATTTGATCCTATTAATGTTGCACTGATAATTATCAGAGATAACAATTCATCACTGGTGTAAATTTTTTTTTCTTTATATGCCCAAATCAATATGAAGGATTAGAAAAAGTTTTTGGGTAGTTCTTGTTTTCGATTTTTCCTCTACAAGCGACGTCAAACAGGGGATGGAGGTTCTTTATTGACTTGTTTGCATTCGCTCAAAATTCACAGTACTTTTTTTTGTCACTAGCCATATTACGTTGTTTATGTTAATACTCCTTTATCAATGATATTTCTTCACAGAAAATCAACTAACAATATAATCTAAAACCATTTTTTACTTTACGCAAACTTGGAACTCCATCATCACAACGCCACTTTAATGTGCAACTTTTCATACTCTAATAATCATCTTAATAATCTTAATAATCATCTCTTTATAGGTTTATGGAACTCTTAGTTTTCTAAGAAGCGCTATCCTATTAGATTATTGGGTGTCTACCAAATGCTTTATCAAAATTATGCAGTGGATTGCATCCGTGATTGATAAAGCCTCGACAACGGTATTTCTCAGCGGGTTATCTACTACTAGCTCGGCAATCTTCATGGCCACAAGCTGTCTTTCTGAGCACTGCCGAGTATCGGAGTCAAAAAAATCAGTCAAACATCTGCGCAGATTTTCCCTTGAGTTGAATTATAAGTTTGACAAATCATTAATCTAGTTTCATTTATTATAAAAATAAATGTAAAATCGAACTACATAAGTTATTGATATTCTCAACAATAGACAATTAAGATCATATACTATATATGACATGGCTCATATAATAAATATATTTTCTCTGATCAAATTATTACATCTATTTACTCAATAAAGTTGATAAAATTCGTTGGGATAGTTTAACCGCAAACGTAGAAATATATCGGCTTATCTTGCTCAGTAATAAACTAATTCCAAAATAGCTCGTTTGCGAATTATAAACATTTATTGAATATCATAATAATATTGAATATTGATTTCTATAATCTCGGCTCTGTGGCTCCGATTGTGTGGCCTACATTCCACTCTAATAAGCAGGTTAGCTCTACACGCACATTTGCTTACAAAATTTACTTTGAAGTTAAGAATGCGACTAGAAATTAACTCGACATTCGCCGGATAGTAGAATGATTCCTTCGCAAATTGAGCGCCATTATATAACGATTATTTAGAATGTGACAAGTGGGACAGTAGTTGCTGATAGAGGATCTTGGTTGCTACATTTTAAAGTTAGTTTCTTGTAACAATGGATTCCAAGATATTTAACCATACCATTTCAACCCTATTCTAGTGTATACCTCTGCTACCTCTTCCATTTTCTGTTGAAAAATGTAACTTCAATATTACCAGATTTTATTTTTATTTTAGTATACAGTTAATAATTTGATAGCGTTTCAATATTGACACACACTAGTAACAGTGTACAATAGCTAGTTAAATACGGTAAGCATTAGGTGCGCAACTTAGTCTTCCTTGTTTTTTTTTTTTTGAAGAAAATACAATTTTTTTCCGAAAAAATGGTTACAAATGAATCATTCAAAGAATCGCCCATCGCTTGCTTAACATTTTTCCCATCTTTCTGGCAGAGTAAAAGTATTCATCTTTTGAGGCTTTTCACGCAGCAAGCCATTTTTTTATGTTTTCATATGAGCGGAACTGCTGAACAGCCAAACAATGTGCCATCGTACGGAACAAGTAATTATCAGATGGCGCAATATTTGGGGAATATTATGGTTGAGGAAGGACTTCCCATTTGAGCGTTTCGTAAGGCCGAGCGTTTTCATGCTGTAGAATCACTTTTTTGTCCCCTGTGGCCGTATTTTGCGCACTGCTTGGTTTTATCGCATCAATTGAAATCTATACCATTGCCCAGAGATGGTTTCGTTGGGTCACAACACTTCATAATAAATGACACCGACCTGGTCCCAAAATATACAGCATAACCTTCGCAGCACGAAAATTCGGCCGAGCTGACGACGTAGAAGCATGACCGGCCAGTCCCCATGACTTTCTCTTCTTTGAGTTGCTGTTATGTATCCATTTTTCATCATCCGTTACGATGCTATGAAGAAACCACTTCCTGTTTTGGTGCTAGAGCAGTTGTTCGCAGGCAAAAAAACGACACTCAACGTCTCTTGGCTTCAAATCATACGGAACCCAGGTTCCTTATTTTTGAATCGTTCTCTATATAATGCAATAGCTTAGAAATGGCATGGCAGGTAGTACCTAATGCTGAAGCAAGCTGTTCTTGTGTTTGGCACTGATCCTCATTGAGCAATGCCTCCAATGCAGCGTTTTTAAAGGATTTTGGGTTTCCTTCACGCGGATGATCGTCAACATCGAACTCACGGTCTTTAAAACGCCGGAACCAATCACAGAACGTTGTTTCACATCGCATCTCCATTAACTTTTTGAAGCTCTCGATGCGCTTCAGCCGCCGTTTTCTTCGAATGAAAGAAGAAAATCAATACTTCACGCAAATGATTATTTATCAGACATTTTCATGACATTATGGATTTGTCAAAATCGACCAGCACTTACTGCTGGAGCCATCTATTGGCAAACAGCGAGAGTTTAGTTGCACAACTGATAATACGAAGAATATCCTCGAGAAATGCAGTTGAAAATCTTCCATCATGTTATAAACTAAGGATCGCTTGGATCCTTTATTTTGGGAATGGTTTAATAGAATGACGGATATCTTTTTATATTTCGTTGCACTGCATAGTCAAATGAAGAAAAAAGCACAATCTCAAGCAAATTTGGAACTCAGATTTCGCAATGTTCCTTAGCGCTTTCATCGTACTAGTTGGAATCGTCTCAATATATGAGGATATTTTTTTTCGTGAGTCATCATTTCAATTGTTACCGCACTAGCGTTACCAAAACTTGGTGCAAAACTTGGTGCAATTCTTTGATCCGAACTTTCCTTAGTTTTAAGGAATAAAAAGAAGCGACAAACACAAGAAATACTCTCAAATAAATATAAACTTCGCGCGAAACAAAACGTCCTGACGATGACTGCGGCCAACAGGAAGTTTATGAGGGATTACTGATTATAAATATGCCCCGCAGTGATCGCTCGAGCATTCTTGCGCAGAGTTATAAAGTCGGGTCGGATACTTTTCGGGCAGAATTTAACCACGAAAATCACTAGTAACTTTAAGTTGCTGACTTGGGTTCGCACTTAGTCGAGAAAAGTTTTTATTCGACGTCTCGGATTGACCCAAAATTTGGCGCCAGCTTAAGCTTTGAAAAAAAATCATTTGACTTGCTGGAGCATTTGTTTGAAAATTACTTTGTTAACAAAAAGTGCTGAAAACTGCTTAATCCGAGAGTTGTACAAAACTTTCTTGAAAATAAGACAGTGATTTTCTCCTTTTGGAATAATCGAACTAGTAAATGATTGTTTCCATAGTTAAACTGAAACTTAAATTATGCAAATTCTGAAATTTGCAACTCAAAAGACGTCAACGGAGAATGCCCACGTTTTGCAATCACATCCCAATTAGTGTTATGCAAACAAAAGCGTTGAGCAAGGAAATGGTAAACACTTTTCTTCCCAAAGCTGGTTTCCTACGACTTGTGAATGCACCACCTCCACCTCCACATCCACCATCATCATTTTCACTTTGTCTTTTCATGGCACGCCTGCCACGGGAAGAAAACTTTTACAAATACTCGTAGCCGCCAACGTAACGTTCAGTTACTTGTAGCGCTTCCCAAACCAAAAGGCACAACAACATTGCAACTACTCATTTACCAAGAGCGAGGTCGGCTCGAGGAGGCAATGTTAAGGCAGGCAATTGCAACGCATTAGCAATGGAAAAGCCAACTGCAAGGAGCAAAAATGAAGTAATTTTGTATAGAAACCAGGACCTGTTTTGCGCGAAGCTTCCACCTAAGAGCATTGAGATGGATTTTAGGTCACTAGGGGATTACATGTATGCATAGATGTGGCTCTTCAAGCTGAGGGAACAGATAGGGATAGGACTTCAGTTTCATCCTAAACAGATTGAGCAGGAGATGGAAATATGTTTAAACCAAAAACACAGCATTTGTAAAGAGACTATGGTGACAAGGATACACATTCATGCACATGAACAATTTAGGGTACTCACCTGTCAACTAATCGTCCTTCGCTAAGACTCCTTTGGCTATCAGTCATCTCACGATTGCTCTCGAGATCGTTTGTTGAGTCGCCTCCGGTGCTTTTAAGCTTCGTGTCACGTCCAATTATACCCACTGTACTGGTTGTGGTTGATATTTTTTCCTTGTTGTTAAAGTATCCCCCTAGGAGTGATGTCCGGGTGTTATTGAAAGCTCCTGGTAGTACACCGACGCCACCGCATGTTCCCAGGGCTCGTCCAGTTGTTGTTACCGAAGTCGTCGTACTTGAGGATGAGTATTGCTGGTGATGTACTGACGTAGAGAGTGACATGACGTCTGTGTATTGTTTTTGCGTGTTGTAATTGCAATTGTAGTTGGTGTTTGGCGAGGACGACGCAGCTTTGTTGGTGGCACAAGTTTGACTGCCAGCAGCTAATGCTGCAGGTGATGGTGACAGCGATAAGGGTGATGTAGGTAAAGACGTTGATGATAATGACGTCCCGGCATAGCCGTGCGCAGGTACGGATAAGTTATTCTCAACAACGTTGGGCGGTGGGTTTTTGGTTTGCTGTTGTTGCTGTTGATTTTGCAATGGTGACGATGGTGATGATGCAGATAATTGATTTGTTTCCAAGGAGGAGGGCGATGACAAGTCTACACTGGTTAAGGTGCGACGTCGAAACATTCGACGTAGATTTCTTAAGGGATGAAATCGTCGACGTTTTTGTTGTTCTAAAAAGAAAAAGAAAAAAACCGGAAAGCATTGGTTAATTAACCCTATGTTTATTTTGCTTTTCATATAATACAAAAAGTTTTGTTTATTGTTACACGGATACAAAATATTGAAATCAGCAGCAACTCGTTATTATTGCCATTTAAGTCAGAACAAATAGCAAATAGTTAAGGTCAAATGGGGAAGGATTAAATCGATTTACAAGCGGTTATAACACATGTGTCAAACGACGGCGTTGGCATGTGAGGCACGCCAGCTGAAGGAGATGATGAGAGCCTTTCGGAATATTTGCGTGCTAAGAATTATTTCTGACGAATTTTGCGTTAGACTCGCCCGAGAATTTAAACAGCTCAGCTCGTGTGGACATTAAATAACCTTACCTTAAATCGGGTTAATGACACCACCATCAGCTGATTAATAGGAAAATATTGGCGATGGATTTGGATAATCTCAATAACAGCTGAGGCGTTACCGTATTATATGATTCTATTTGTCACACTATACCTAACTACTAAAAAATATTATAATCGTGTGCAAGTATCATCACTGACATTAATTTTTCAAACTCTACTTAAAAGAAAAGCTACACGAAAAACCTTAGCAAATTTAACAAGTTATTAGGTCAAAGAGAAAAGAGTTTGGTTAAAGGGATAAATTTTTAACTAATTAAACACATAATAGTGAATTTATAAATAAATAATATAAGTAATAATAAATAAACAAATAATAAATTAATAAATTAGTGAAAAAAATATAAATTTATAACAAAAGTCAAAAGTCAGGTAACGAAGACGATGAAGTTTTTTTTTTGTTTTTAATTATTTGTTTCGCTCTTCAAGAGGATATTAAGACTCTTATAAAACGTGTAGCACGAAACGAGCGGAAGAATTAGGAGAAGAATGAAAGATTGTGTAGCGGTTTGAGAAACTCATGTGTAATTGGTTTCAACTCACTTCCGTGGGTGGACGAATCGGGACGGAGGATATTTGATATCGAACTATTTGCTTTAACTTAATTCGCAGGATTTCATTCGACGTTAGTTTTGATCTATGAACTTTGAAAGTTTGGAAGCAGGCGCTCAACCAACTTCGCCACCCAGCTGTTTTAAAGTTGTGAACAAGGAGCTTATCCGCTATGCTACAAGGTATCGAAGAATTTTTCCACCTGGAAATAACACATGTTATCTAAGAGTTAGCCAAGTAAAGATCTTGGAGTTGTTTTCGACACCAAACTTGAATTTAAAGCCCACATTGAGTACGTTGTCCCCAAAGTGAACTCCATGTTGGGCTTTCTTAAATGGAATTCGGCTAATTTCAATGATGTTATTACATTAAAAGCATTATATTCTTCTTTTGTACTTTTGATATTGGAGTATTGTTCCGTAGTTTGGTCACCTTTTTATGTAAACATTTTTTCATGCAAAGCAAAACCTCTTAAAAGACATAAGTTGTCATGTTTTGCCCTATGTCTGCTGGCTTACCGATCAAAGTGTGTCTTGATAGACTCAGAAACACTTAAAAGTTGAAAAGATGCACAATGCGTCCTGTTTATTAGGAATGGTTTATGAACCATATATATTGTAAGGATATGTTCCATTTTGTATCCTTTTATGTTCCTCCCGTAGAACTTATTATACATACAATACTCGCTCTTTAATGCTGTTTACATTCGCATGAATATAGTCCTTTTAAAAAATCAGTTCTCCAGATATGTGATTCATAATTGCCGCATAACTAATTTTAAGTTAAACTTGAGTTTTTTTTTACCTGCAGATTTTTTTAAAAACATTGGTTAAACAAATGTAATGAAATGATGCCTTAAGGAAGAATCATGGGCTTTGGAGCAAAATATAAGAGCATAAAGCAAATAAAAGCACAACCTTTTAAAAGCCAGAAGTTGTACAATTCCACTTGAAGAAGAATGAGAAGTCTGTGAATGTACATAAGAACATACTTTATATTTCAAACCGAAGTTTATGAATTGGAACCCCAACTGTTCTAAATATTACCAAAGAAACACATTTGTGGTTTAACTACTAACATTAAGAATTGTCTCGAAGCTATGACTTGAAACAGTAAAAAACAAATGCGAAATTATGACACCAGATATTTTTCACGGCTGGCGAGTCATTGACTTGAAGCTTTCACGCTCAAATATCCTTAGGAAAATAATTCGCATGAGCTCAAATTTTGTAGATCTGGCTGATTTCGTCAGTTACAAATATCAACAACATCCGTACCATTTAGTTTCGGTCATAAAATTTCGTTAACATGGTTCGGCAGAGAAACATTCTAATGCAAAAAACTTCATCGTTGTAGGAATAAAACTACCCAAATATCAAATTTCTGAATTAATATAAGAACTGCTGAGCGAAAATGCTGCTCCGCGTCGATCGAGAACACTTCAAACCTAGTGTCAACGAGTTGTTGTGGCAAATAATAAATACATTACTGATATGCGCAAAATAACTTTATGTTTAGAAAAAAAGTAATGATCGTGTACATTTGATTGGCCAATAGAACAATTTTGATTTTTATCAATTTTAAAGCAAAACATTACAATATGAAAAGGCTTGGCCAATGCGTATTGCACCATGAGAGTGGGTTACAAAATACATATAGATAAGCATCATCAAATTTATCGAAAACTAAGCAGATATATTTCATGCAGTGCAATGCAAATTATTTTTGATAAAATTTAAAACACAACTTGTAGGTATAGCTGTACATACGAGCCGATCCTCCGCGACTGTGATTCACAATATTTCTGATATTGCAACACAAAAGATTTTAATGGAAAGAAACTTATGGTTTCAAAGTCAGATCTAACCCGGTCAATGACTTGACAGATTCTTAAAATTGTAAACCTTAAATGGTTTCGTTGTCAAACCAAAAGCCAAATTGATACGCTTGAAAGCCTACAGGCATCGCACTTTAAAGCAGACGGAACACCTACATTTTGAAAGCAAGAGCTCAAGTTGCCAAATTTGGCGATTTTACCCGAGGTGTATCCGTAAAAGTGGTTTATCTCGAATGATGTCATCCGCGCAGTGAGAGCACTTGAATCATAATCTCCTTACTGCTTCTTGCAGTCTAGACGTTTTTTTATATTAATACTTTCCAACTTAAAAGAACTCAAACTGAACCCTAAAATTGAATATTTCAAATTATCACCGAATTCCAATTCTGTTTCAGTTCTATTGAGGCCAACACTGTCTGTGATGGCTGCCCATCACAGACTGTAACTGCCCATTACTAGAGTATCCTCCACGAATGTGTACTTGATAACAAAACGTGACTAACATAATAAGCCTAACAGAACGGCGAATGAAAAAAAAAAAACACAAACAATGAAGAACTTGAGGCTCTTCATACAGTCTCTTATTTGTTTTCTGTTAATTGGATTTTCAAACTTGCAACCCCTTCCTAGGAACTAAATGTGCCGACATTGTTATACAACTCGCGCACAAATGATAAATGAAAACAGCAGACTTGTCATAAATTAATTACAAACCTTGCGTTGGGTGTGGGCCGATCTAGCTGGCTGCTGGCCCATGACACTTTTGTAGCCGTCGATAAATGGAGGGAGTTGCTTTGCACAATAAAAATAAGGTATGTGGGTTTTCCTTTGGTTAAATGTTTCTCTATCTGTTGGCTGCAGAATGCAAGCTCGGTTGTCTCCCGGTTGACCTTGGTGCAAAAACAGAAACCACTTCACACACATTAGCGATTGTGTGTGATTGCGAAATAAGGTGCGACAATCCGCCAACAGCCAAACTGGGTTGAATTGGTATAAAAAGCGATAATTGATCAAAGGCGTCGAGCAGTAGAAATACTCGAATGCGCTATCGGAGGCGTGTTGTGTGTGACTTTTGCTGATAATTTGGCACGCTTTTGCCATTTGATTAATTGACACATTAACGGGCAAGTTGACACTAAAGTTGGTGCAAAATATGCCAACTTGCATATTTGGATTGAAGTAAGGCTTGAATATAGGTTAACTATAGTAAAAGAGAATTTCATACCAAACAATCTGGTTGAATTTTGACGAAATGAAAAAATAGTTTTTTGTATACAAAGGGTCCTATAAGAGGTCGCATACGACGACAAAATATGCAGCTTTCGAAATTTAATGCTCTTATTTTTCTTATATACAGTTTAAGTCAATACACTTCTTCAGCCAATAGATTCATCTATTAAAACAGCTTTCGAAATCCTCTTTACGGAGATTTTGAAATCGGGGTTGCGGGATTGCGACCACTTTCGTTCTGGTGAAGAAACCTAACATTTTGGCTTTTGGTTTTGTTGGCCTTTACTAGAGGATTTACACCTTCTGGTCTCAATGCCAAAATTCGTCCTAAATATGTAACAACCTCATTTAAGCGGATTGAGTTTTTATTTTCAACTTTTCTTGAAAATTTTTAGTGAAACGAACTCATCTAGTCGATTTCTTAGCATATTTTAAACCATGATGTAAGATCCATGGCACGGTTATGGCATTCAAGACCAGTTCATCTACTATCATCTCGCATATGTTTATCCTTGCATCTCCATCAATATTAGCCTTCACAAGGGGGTTCATTTGTTTAGTCAGTCGACTATTTAGACAACATAAAGTATGCAGTCTTTGAAATAACTTTGAAACCGTAACAAAGGATATTGCATTGATTCATTATGCATTTTGCATTTCTGCATTTTTTTGACTTACATGAGTCCGCTTTGAAATCCGGAGACAATTACAAAACTTGTTAGTGATGGAACTTCAATCTCTCTTTGAAGCCCTCAATCTATAGGAACGACTGAATTTCAATAGAACTTGAAATTCTTATCAGCTTCTTAATTGGAAGCACAATTATTATATTGAGTGATTTGATTTAAAGCTGTTTGTAGAGCTCTAGATCTGGACATTCGCATTTCGATCAACTACTACGATTGATTTTATCCTTAAAATAAATTAAGACCAGGAGTGAAAAATGCTAATATATTCTTCATAAAAACTTAGTTTAAAATTTTGAGACGTAACGCATTTTGGCGCTTTCATCAAAGATCAGTAATATTATTCATTCGAGCCGGAAAACAAGTGAGGAAGGTTAACTTTGAGCTTCTTTCCCAGCTCTTCATCCAAAACTTACCAATCTGCCATGGAATCAAACGATTTTGGAAACAAGAGGATCGTAAGCGTACTGTTCTCTTATTCTTTAATTGGAGCATAAAACTCACACCCTTTGATTGTCCCATCAGCTTGGTTATGAATTTTTTTGTGTTTACAGAAAAAGGATTTGTTTAAAAGAGGAATTGAATTATTAACTATGTAGAACGATTCCTGATATTATGTTTCAAAAGTGGCTACATCATATGGCTTTCGCACTTTGGGGCTTTTGATTAATTAGCCTTCACCAAAGACTTAACATAGTCCCATATCTACGAAGAAACAAACACGGAAGCTAGGCCACGATAATGCTACCGGCGTGAATAGGAAAACTACACTTTGGGAGTGGATCCGATTCTTTTTAGTTTCTTCGTGATTTGCATCACTCCTAGAGTAGCGATGTTTCTCGCTAACCAATCTCATTCGGCTGCAAGCGAATATTACTTAACTCTAAAACTGGATAACAGCAATGATCCATTTATAACGCTGTCTCGTGGCTTTTTTTGAGATCGACATCGAATTGGCACTTCCGCTTCGAGGATCATTTAAATCAAAAAAAAATTTAAACCGTTTCGCGACTTGAAGTTCAACTCTTGATATTGTCCTTGAGGTTTACGTAGGTTGTGCAAAGCGTGTTTCAAGAAAAATCAAACTTAAGTAAACATGAGGCCGCTGGTTCGATTGATGTCACAAGCGACATGCATACTAAAAGTATACGATCAGAAAATCAAAGAGAAAATACCTTATTTTTGCCAATTCTATAACCATTCCTGTTGTTATACTTTGCGAATTCTAAACTTTCCTTCTTCTCCTCTTGAAGCTGGTCATTATTTATAAATCTCTGCTAGCATACGAAACACCCTTTTTCGTTATTCAATTTATTTATTTTCCAGCACTCAAAAAGGACACAAAAGAATAGAATTCCTCCGAAATAAAATTAATATGCAAATTAAAACTTCTCTTTCCAATATGCCTAAGGTTAACCAGAAAAGCTCATGAATTTCCACGTTGCTAACCCCGATTGCGTGTCGAAATTCCGCCCACTCAATACGCACGCTAAGAGCCCGAAAGACAGAACTACCACTTAAGAAGAAAACTGCGTACAAAAATGACAAACATAAGATAAATTCCAGGATAATCACCAGACGTAATCAAATATGTGACTTTCACGCCTTAAAATTCCATCAGACACGTTTGTCACTTATCTCATCGACCTTCACTAAATGAGAGTGCTGTAATTTCCCCATCACCTTTTACGTAGAAAAATATAAATTAATAAAAAAAAAATATACCAACTGATAACGCCCCAACGAACCAAAATATTGCCTTAAATAGGCATATGGTAAGCCGTGAGCCTAAGGTTCTGCGACTCTCATTATACATACAAATAAATCGTTTAAGTACTCAGTTATAGCTTGAAAAATAGAGAAGTTACTTGACGATTTTGTCAACGTTTGTAACTTATCTAATCAGGCTCTACGACGACGACACCGGAGACATGGAATCGTGGATTTCCTTTGAATGGAAATCGCTTTGTGGCATTCTATGTGAATGGTGAGAAAGTACAAGGAAGGCGGCTCGGCAGTAGAAATGGTGAAATCTGAATTTACTGAACGACTGATGGCTGTCATACGCTGATGATGATAAGTCGATTTATGTCAGATTTGGAATAGTAAAACGGTTCCGTCAACATTTTCGGTTATTGATTTTGAAATGAGCACATTTGGAAATTTGATAAAGAAACCGGTGATTTCTAGCGATTGGGAAAGAGGAGTGATAATGCCTTATCACTGCGGCTATTGCGACTTAAGTTTTATATTTTATAAAGTTGAGAAACTTTGGTGGGGAAGTGTGAGACTAATTAAGAGAAATTGATTTATTGCCCACCTATAACTATCTACTATAATTAAGCAAAAATGGGGGTAGGAAAATATATCTGCAAAATGTTCATTCAGATTCAAAAGTGCCGCTCTAATATGCCAATTGGGCTGCAACATTTTGGTTTAATTTTTTGCAGATGTCTCCAGGCACTCTGTGGGGGTAAGCCCTACAATAAACAGCCATCTCCCTTAGAGACGCTTATCTAACCCTTGAGAGTGAAGATATAAGAGGATTTTTAAGGAGGGCTAGGGAGAAAGTATTGAGGTGAACATCGTAAAAATTAAGTCAATTTACTTTTATATTTCAAATTAACAAGAACTGAACAGCATATTCACGACGATTTACAAAAGTTTCAATTGCTCGGTTATGACAATCGGAGTGGACAATCAGAATAACGAGATCCATTTCCTAAAATCAGATTTAAGTAAATTAATTGAAGGTTTCGATCGGCTAAGCATTCTTTTAGCTTTCAATATCATTAATATTTAATTCACGCTGGTAGTGTTGAAAAATTTCTGTTTTTCAAGATAATGGCCCATGAATCGATAACTATCTGTGTTGATAATTTCTCATACCGGATAAACATTTTTTTTTCAATCAGATACATCTTGAAAAAAAGCTGAGGCGATAATATTATAGTAAGGTTCATATACTCCTTAAGTACTTCAAGTTTATCAGATTCACATAAGCAGTTTTCTTCCCTTCAGTACCGGCATAAATGATTTCGGAAGACCATTTGAGATGTATTTAAATTTACCGTGCGATGTGATGTATTATTTATCATCATGGTTGATGTTTTTCGAATTAGATCTTACCAATGATTGTCACAAAAAAAATAAATGCTCTTCACCTTTTTATATGTCAATTTTACTAGTCGATAGATAACCATTCACTCACAAACGTGAGGCCATGAAAATATCACATGTGATGTCTTTTATCGGATTTAAAGCCGCGACCTCACTTCTGAATAATGACACACTCACCACTGGGCCCCGGAAACACATATGTGTTTTCATTTCTTGAGTCTTAAAATGGTCTTGCTGCATCTGCGATACAAGCAACGTAGACTCTTCATTTCTTTAATCTCAATAGAAAGTTAATGAAGTCACTTGTATGTTGCAGCATTATGAAATGAGTTAAGACTAAAAGAATTCCAACTCTCCTCAACTGTGATAAAGTAAAAAATATTATTTAGTTTAATATTCCACTAATTCAATAGCCACGTAATTGAACTTGGGACAGCATCACTTTCGACATAACCATCAAAGTTACGCGTAACTCTAAATTCCATACAAATTGAAAATTTGCATAAGAACTTGGAAAATTTGTTACCTAACTTTGATGGCTCACCTAAGTCTATTAGATTATACATTTTTTTTAACGATTTCGTGTTTGTTTTATTTCCTTCCCAAAAAAAAGAAAGAAGTCAAATCGTACTTGAATACGTAATTTGAAATTTCAATTAAATCAAGTCTATGAACTCATTATTTTTTTTATTTGTTTACTGTCCGGCATTTATTCACTGCTTATAAGTATGTACCTTTAAGCAGCTAACAAATCCACACATGAAGGAGAGACAGACCCAATTCCATAAAAAACTTAGCTCATCTTAGATCTTCAAATAAACCCACTTAAAACTGCGAAACGGTCGCCTTTTTGTCTCTCTGTCTGCACATGACCCTCATAATTACCATCTCAAATATGGTTAATACAAGTTCGACTTTCAGATCCGCGTCTCTGATTCATAGATGAATTGAAGAACAAAAAATCGATTATGTCATGCCCATTGAATTAAAAGATACACTTGCATCTTGAGTATGACTCAGACTACAGTCGTTTCTCGTTCTAAAACGAACAGTCTATCAGTTCTCCGATTGTTTAGATACAATATCTTTGTTTAACACTATTTCAACCGGGCGTGTGGGTACGACGAAATTTCTATAAATGGATTGTTTATATAATTTATAATCGTGTTTGCCGTCAATTGGAATTCTTAATGTTCGTCTTGGTTTGGATTTGTTAAATGAAAAAAAAAAAATCTTCAAGAGGTTTCCAGTACGAATTGAGAAACAAACAGACAGCGTAAGCATCCAAAGCCGATGGGATTGGTGTAGGATTTTTAAGGCACGATGTTTGCGCAATTTAATCACTTTTAAGCTCTTGGGACAGAATAAAAAAAGAGGTATTTAATGGTTTATTTGAAAAATGTTTTGTAATTACGTCTAGTTGTACAAAATGAAGAATAAATCATCGAAACTAACTGATTTCGTGAAATTTGAACTTTTTAATAAGAGCATTTAAAACTTAGCTGTCTTATCAGGATTTGATTCAATATGCTTATTATTTGCATTTATTTTTTGAACAATCTGAAGATCAATGAATCAAACAGCTCAAAAACATAATTTTTCGAAAATCCGGAAATATTTTAGATTACAAAAAAAAGCAACTTATATCACACTCTCGAAAAATGGTTCTTATACACCAAGAAAGACTACTTCCCATCTCGAATTTTCCAGCCTCATAGCTGTGCAGCAAAGAGAGACTTACGGACCACAGTAGGATTATCATTGAGTTGAAAGTAGACAGAACCGATAAGGCATCATCTCGCACATTGAGTTCGGTTGTCTACATAGTTTGATGAAAAATGTACTGCTCTGCCAGTAGGTATTGTAGCCTTAAAGTTTCGGTTTCAAAAGAACCCTCAAACGCTTTATCTTACCAAATAGGGCTAGTGAGTATCAAAGAAGATAGGATATCTCTCTGGAGGTGTTTTTCTACCTGTCACATTCATCTTTAGCGTTAACATTCATCGCTCGAATATAGACACCCTGTAACCGGGTTGATAATTTAATAAATACACCTACATTATTTTACACAAGAAGACTTAGTAGACGGTTTCTTATGGCCGACAGCCGCCTAAATGGCCTAAAACATAAGAAGACATTCTGCGATAAACAGCACAAAGTATTGAAGAATTCAATTCAAACATTAAGGTTTGATAACAAAAAATACTGTCAAAATAGAGTATACTAGTTAAGACTAGTCGGAGGAGCTTTTTAGACGAGGGGTTGTTTTACATATAAAAATGGTGACTTAAAATTGGACAGTTAAACGAACCAAAGTGGCTGAACTTAGGCAAAAATAAAGGTAATGCCAATACACCACCAAAAAAAATAAGCGGCTTTGTGTCGAAAATCGAGTTCACATTAAATGTCAAGCACTCAATTGACTTTGTACATTATCATCCCTAAGCTAAGTGGTCAACAAATGATTCACAATTATCTCTCTGGCTTCATTGTGAAACCCGGACAAGTAAGTTGTAGACATTGAAAATGGCTTTATCTTAAAAATTGGAACGAATCTGATTAAAACGATTTCAAAATAAAAAACTTATGGCAAACCCAGCAAATCCGGCTTGAGATCGAAAGAGCTCCTTAAAACAAAAAAAAAAAGACTCCCATCAATTTCTGGAACCGAAGACAGGAAGAGTATTGACATTGTCTCATTGGAAAGTCTAACAGTCTAGAAGGCTTTAAAGATTAGGTTAATTGTCACTATTGTGACATTGTGCGCATGGTACAATGCATGCAAACCATTTCTGTTTTTGAACAAGGCAGTGGACCTAGGCCATATGCATTACTTTGACAAACACGTGTTGAAATTGTTTATAATTATTATAATTATAACACTGTTCCAGTTTTGTGTAAGCCTTTCCTTCTTAAAACGATCATTTAACTTGATTCCGTTTGAATGATTAAACAAAAATATCTTCAAAAATAATTACTCGATCTAAACAAATTGACATGTCCGAAAACAAGAAAACAGAAAAATAAAACTTTTCATTGGATTAACTTTCTTCTTCTGAGCCCAAACTGATTTGCATATCATTAGCGATTTTTCTGTAAACAGAACGATTTATATTTCATTAAATTCATTTTTTTTTTCGCGTCGATATTGTGTTTTGTTTTCTTCGCCCATCGTTTCTCATTTTAATAGCAAAAGAAATAAATTTAAACTTTTCGCTAAAAAGTTCCACTTTCCCATGAATCAATCATTTGGTTAGTTGTGGGATTCATTATTCTACTTGACCTTACCTTCGGCGTTGCTTATATTCCTTTATACACAGCTTGAAAAAAAGTATCTTGACGTGTTAGTTTAGTTGTGAATGGTATATCCCTCGTTATCATCCAATTAACTGTTTTGCTTAAGACAGCAACATAGAAACCATAAAAGAGGTAACTTAAAACACTTAAATGCTATTTTAGACACAATTACTGATGGTACGTTCAAGGAGAACGAATTACTTTGAGCGCTTTTCACTTCTTCTTTTTTTGGTTGTTGTTATGCTGTTTGTTTGTTTGACTTAAACTTTGACATTCATTTCACTTTTTCTCGGCTGTTGTTTCTCATTTACTTAATCGATTAAACAAAACATTTTATTTTATTAGACTTTATAATAATTATTTCACATATCACACACTTGCGTAATAAGCTGGGATTTGATTCAATTATTTTTTTTAAATTTCCGGCCAAAGCAGCGATGGTACTTTACGTTCAACACGCGACGAACAGCATCTCAACAATGAAGATTTGTTTTGTTATATCAAATATAAAAAAAAATTTACATCCGCGTCTGTGCATCTACAGCAAGCAAGTGGTGCATCTTCAAGCGGAGTAAGAGATACAAAGCTGGCTCTACCATCTGCTGATGCAGACTGTGTGTGGTGTTGCGTTTTGGTACTCTTGAGTATCTTTGTGTCGTCACTAGATAGATTGTTTTCCGGAGACGTATTGGTTGACAATTATGCCGATTTCTGAACGAACTCAAGACCGGATTCAGGAATTATGTAAGGCTTAAGGGCATTATAAGTAGTAATAATATGCACACATATGTCACAAGCTTTAGGAAAACTCCGAAATGACTGCGGGACACTTATGAATTTGGATTTCACTATTCTATTTTGTATCTACAAATATGGCTTTGCTTGGATGGTGTATCGCTTAACAATGCGTGGTCTTCCAATATTTTTTTTTATTTTCTAATTAACGCGACGCGCGAAGAAAAATATCAACCTCTCTCTCACCTATTCACCAGGTGAAGTAATTCCACTGAATGAAAATCAAAAGCGAAATGCTTGCTAGACCTCTGGTTCGTTTGGTTGGTACTCGCAGCACTCGTATCTAGTCAAATGTTGTATTTGTTGTTAGATAGAGATACCGTGATGTGTTGTTGGGAGTCGGCGTTGTGTTGTTGTTTAGTTGATTTGTTATTATTTATTTATTGTTTTGTTTTTTTTTTCATTATTATTATTTCTTTGATTTGGTTTATTCCATTTGCTTTTCAAAGACCATCGAAGTGTATGGTCTGGGTAATGTATCGATGATGGAAATGGCATTGTGATACGACACTATACACAAGCAAAGTGATACTACTGCGATTTCGAGGTTCTTCCATTGGTATAGGCCGCAGAAGCAAATCGTGCGCACAACAAAGAACATTAAGAGAAAAAGAGAAATATGTGGTAGCCCTAAAAGGCACAAACGGGCACAGTAGCTGTTATAAGTAGTGAACTAGGGGAATGAATATTTTTTATCATCTTTATAAAACAATTACGTACATGTTTGTGTATTTCTGGCATTAGATCATTTTTAGTCGTGGAATCATGGGAGATGGTTTCATGCTGCTTTTGTAAATCTTTCAACAAGAAAATATGATGTAATACTTTTATTTGAGTCTGCATCGTAACAAGAAACTTTCGTGCTGCAATAAATCTCGAAAATGTTGGTTTGTTTCTATATTACTTTAAGCTTTATAAACAAGCTAAAAAATAATTCACCTGCTCAGAGCTATTATGCCTATAAACACTTGAATTTCCGAAGTAACTGATTTAAGAAATGATGCCCTCCTTTTTCAGGGCACCAACAGGGTTCTGAATAAAAAGTCTTTAAGGAGACTGGGAGCACCTAAGTAACTTTAGTTCAAGCTTCTTTGGTAGCCTCTTTCGGAGGTGAAAATACGTTTCAATAATTTAACAAGGCAGAAAAAAAACATTTCATGCACGTGCCTTCCTTTTCTTTGTAAAAGGAGGTAAAGAATGCTAGATCCAGGACTGGATTTAAAGGCAAAAAATAAGATATTTAATTGGGCTTAACAAGCTCGTGTACAAATTTTTATAATCCCATTCTATAAGGATATCATCTCTTTGAAACAGCCTATAGTATAATCCTGCTGTCCATAATCGATATAATCGATCTACACGGCTTCAATAATTTCCTCATAATGGGTGGCTATTTTTGATGACCCTGATAACCGTAGACAATATGGGAATAGTTCTGAATAGGAATATGAAATATAATCAAAATGGAAGCGTAGGAAACATGCCAAGGACATTCTGCCAAGTACTTCCCTTAACATCCTGCTGAATCTGTAGGGTGGTTATAACCCCATGAGACAATTAGGAAAAAAATCATTTCGAGGAGAAGTATTTCCAGGCACTTTTTATAAATATTTAGATTCTCAAATTTAACCAAGTCGAAACCGTCGCTTATAAAGTGTTTACTATAGGGAGCCTAGAAATTCGATTTTTGAATGTTTCTACCCAGTTACTAATTCGCCTTTTAATTTCTTACTTCTGGCTGTTTGTGGTTATGTTTTCATAAGCACGGTAAAAAACGGATATACAAAAAGAAAGTAGAGAACTGAAATATCTCAGTTCTTTGCCCTTAATAAAAACTGAGCGTTACGTTTCTTAAAGACTAAGACATGTGAGTACAATGGACTGCAGACTTCGAAACACTTACCTATAATTGAAAATTTGTTCAAAACACGGCTAGTGTGTCTCATGGAAGGATTCTTTTCGCATTTTAATGTAGGCATCGTAAAGAATTCTTACAAAACAAAGAAGAGGAAGAGTGTGATCAGTGAATTTGGCGACATATCCATAATGCAAACTCTCATTTTTAATAGGCCTCAAGGCCATACAGATTTAAGGGAGAGTAGATGCTTTACAATTATGGTTATAAAAAGCTCGACAGTGTAACATTAATTCGCTGAATCGGGACGAAAACCTTTCACAGAGAATGTTTCCAAGGTCCATGAACATATTTTCCAGTCATGTCAATAGTATATTCGCCATCGCGTTTATCCACGCACACTTCTAAAATTACAACAACTTCTAAGAGGCTTATCTTTTACATTCTTTCCGTGCAGTTCACTTCGCGGTGTTAAAGTATACGAGAAGTTGCTGCGGCGACAGAAGCAAAAACATTAGCAGTGTGGTACGCATTCAGGTGATGGCGAAGAAAAAAAAAAAAAGCATCTATAAAAGGAAAAATGTACTAGATACTTTATATCCGTATTGAATAATGCACGTCGTGCTGCGCACAAACCACAAGCAAGCAAGGGGGCAAGAAATCACTTTTTACGAGTACTCCTCGGCACTAAAGCCGAAGAATAATTAAGAAAAAAAAAGTTTTTCCTCTTCCTTTGCATAAAAGATACAGTTTCATTTCAATGCACTATCTTATATTACTGCCTGTTCGATAGTTCTTCTGTTTTTTTTTTTACGGTTTTTTCGTTGATCTAAGAAGCGAGTTGTGTTGATTGAGATTCCAAGTTTGTTAAACGGAAAAATTTCCCGGATGGAGGAACACGGTATTTGTTAGAGCAGCTAAAGGGATGCAGCATCACGAGGTTGGAACGAGGTCTTGTGGTTATTGGCAGCAGCGAGAAACTTAGAGCGTTTGGATATGGAGATGTACGTGGAAAGGTAATGACCACAAAAAAGGGTCTTTGGACTGGCGAAAGGGAAACTGCAAACGTGAAATTGATTGGATATTGAACTGACCTTGTGGAAGTGCATTATGCGCAATGAAGGAATGTTTAAAGTTCAATGTTTTGTGGTTTGGTTTTGAGAGTCTACGACGCATCAGATGACATGGATTAGATCAATGATCGCTTTGAATAGGCAGCATTCGTGGCTTGAAAAGTGCAATTTAAAATTAAGACCTAAGAAAAACAGAAATCTTGTCTTTACATTAAGAACTAAACTTGGAATCTTTTAGTGAAACTAAAAAGGAATTAAATTTTTTTCTTCATTTAAAATACATTCGCAAAGGTTAGCCTTTAAATTGTCTGCAATTGGACGCCAATTAAATGAGTTTCTAAAGATAAATTCATTTAACTAAACCAAAAATACTATGACGTTTATAGAAAGACAAAAAAAGTAGTATTGCCCTAAAAAGTTCACATCAATGTTGACCTTTTCAATTCAGCGTACGCCTCCTTACATCCCTCATCAAATCCAACAACTGTCTCTCCATGGCACTTGATAAGTTGCCTCTCGACACTCTACTCCTGCCACAGGCACTCAAATTTTGACCCCACAAGAATGAAAAATTCCTTTTCAAACTGGTTATTGACCTAACTTTACCCTTTTTTTGCATACAAAGTCAAGTGTACCGTATATAAGGGATATAATACTTCAGAATAAAGGTTTGTCTTTCAATACAAAGCGCTCTTTGAGCAGACAGAAAAAGAAGTAAGAAAAAATTGATGCAAAAAGAAATAACTTAAATCACTTACCAGCTGAAGATGCATTATTTGAGGAAGCCGATCCGTCCACGGTTGGGAGAGAAAGAGCTCCCGAGTCGTTTCCAGCCATTTCTAAGGGCGGAGAGTTCTCCCGTACACATGACATCAGGCCGGAAGACATTCTGTAAAAAAGAAAAAATATTTAAATATGTAATGTTTGATATTGGAATATACAAAAAAGTATCATGCTGTCGAAATATGAAGAAGGTCAAAATAGTTCAATTTGTTCGTAGAAAAATCTTTGTAAACTCAAAACAATAGCTACTTAGAAATTCCAACGTTTATTATTACCAAAGAAATTTTTATTGAAACCAATTATACCTTTTCGGTTAAATCGAAAGCCAAAAATACGTTTTTGGCAAGTATAACCGACACCACTCACGATTGACAGATAAATTGACTTGTGTCTGTGTTGCCTTGTGCTCTTCTCCATCTGTAAAGAACTCACTGAAGATGTTCGGTTGGAATCCCCACGGATGAAATGTAAGGCAGACCAAGAAATAATACACTCAATGGTTCAATTTTAAATAAGTTTTTTTTTCTTTCAATCTGCCTAGGGATGTTTTATTTTTAAATGAATAATAGCCTGATTGACAGAAGTTGAAGAAGAAACATTATCCATAAGTGCTACTGGGTCGTGATGGATTTACAATGACAACAGTGATGAATGAGCAAATTATTTCGTGCATTAGAAAGTAAATAAAAATAAAAATTTAAATCATTAAAACAGATGGTAAGATATTCTTCAAGTAGTTAATCAAATACTATCTTTTCTTTTATGTACAAATAGATCTTTATCCAAAGATGTTAATTGTTGTCCTGGTATAATTGGTGAAGAATTTTCCGAGGCGTATACGTATTAAAATGTCAAATAATAGATTTCCTTGGCGCAATGGTGAAAGACAGAAAAAAAACAATTATAACAATACCTGTGTATACTTTAGTCCTTGCAGCACTTCAACATTAAAAGCATCGTTAAAGTCATTGCAAGAACAAACCCATGTTTTACCAACCCTTTGTTGTCATAGGGTGAGCATGATTTTCAATCTTGACTTTTTAATGCGTCGGAGTGTTCAGGGAGCTACTTGTCGTCAGTAATGAAATTGATTCCGATAAAGAATTCCAATTTATCGCATGTTATTCTTATAGCATTCCAAGGATATTCTTTTGATTGTAAATTTGTGATTTGCAGTTATATTTTTGTTCATCATATAGTCCGCAGATGAAGCAGGCTTACCCAATTACTCTTTGTTACACTCAAAACCCAGCAGTTATTTGGCATATGTTTCGGATTGTTTGACCCTCACCACATTTCATTATTTTCATGCCGATATGAATAATATTCTTCGTTTAAAGTTTCTATTATTCCCCCATGATGTTTTTGTCTTACGAAACTCATCAAATGACAGTCAATTAATTTATAATCCAACTTCCAAGCCATATTTAGCTTTGTTTATTTTTGTTATATTTTAAGACCTTTGTTTATTTTTGTTATATTTAAAGACCTTGGGCGATTGGCAAATACTTCCCATTTATTTCACTTTACGAGCTATACTTTTTTTTAAAGATAAACAATTGAGGTCTCCACTCCCCAACGCTGGAGTCATTATTGCCCACAATTAAGATACAAGTAGTCCCCGAGTACAGAGTTCCCTTTCAAATACAATTGTTAGCCCCTGCAAGCAAGTTGCCCCACAAGCTAATAATTTCGCATGTACATATTGAACAAATAAATTATAAAATACGGGGACACTCGTAGAGCAACAATAAATAATAAGCGTTTGATTACACAGTGGACAGCGCCCATAAGTCACTCTCCAGCATTGACTGCAATGACCTCCATCATCTGGATGACATCCATAGATCTGAGTCCAGGTTCAAGGCTCGCTCTGCAAGCTGCAAACAAAAGATATGCAACCAAGGCAAACATAATAAAATCAAGATGACAACTGAAGTTGGAGGCGCCAAGCCTAAGGAAGGAAATAATTAGTACATACTCGTACGGTGACGCGACGTCGTCGTCGTGGCGGCAACATAACAAGTACATATGCATGCCTGAATTCCATGACCATCATCATCATCGTCATAATCAAGAGAATCAACCGTTGGAGTGGCATACATGTGTCATTAGCAGTCAAAGTCACCCTACAACATATACTACTATTTGCCGGCAATTTGATAATAGGGTGTGACAGTGACAACGTTGTTTAAAACAGTGTTTGTTTTTTGTCAGATGATAGGCTAGGTCGAGGTTTGTCCAACGATAAACTGTATACAATACTTGAACTTGACGGCGTGAAGGAAAAGTTATTGATTTTTAGTATTTGATTCCATTGATAAAGTAACAATCTTGTTGTGGGATTCATTATTTGGGCTTGCTTAGAAAAGACGGGGAATACTGAGAAACGACATTGTGCAAAAAGTGTGAATATTGCCTTGTTAAAAATGTTCTGAGCGTCCGTACATGTTAAAGAAAAAATATAAACAGTAAATATTTTCGTAATAAATAAACATTACCATGCTAATGGCATCGGGGGGTTCGTTTGTACTGAGAAACGTTATCTTCGTAGTGGCTAATGTGGATAGTGTCAAGTAGAGTAGTTATTGAACTCATTGCGTTATCTTTTAAACATCAATTTACTCACTACTTTAATTCCTTTCCGCGCAAAACTTTTTGAAAAAATTGTTTCAAATTTAATTAAAAAATTTATCATCTTAATATAAAGCTACTTCCATGACACATTATCTCCTCTAGCATAACCTTTAAATTAAAATCTGCATCTGTGAAGTTAACTCTATGACATTTGTACGCCAAGATAGCTTTTTCTGTTGATTAATACAGTGATACGATGGTGTGTATATTCTGGATAAGCTCAGAGTTATAATGTGTAACTGCCCGTGGCTCACTAGTAAGTGCGCCAGCTGCTGAACGTGAGGACCCAGGTTAAAATCCAGGTCAGAACATCTGACATTTTTTTCACAGCCCCACCTATTGTGAGTGAATGACAATTTACCTGATGAGTACAACTGTCAAGAAAAGCTTCTGGGATAGACAAAATGTGGGTCCACCTCCGGTATTTGCGAAAAATATTACAAGCAAGAGGTGTAGCTGAGCTCGGCCTTCAGAAGAGCTTTCACATTACCATTTTTTTTTCGGAATTATAACCATCATATTATATGGAGTGGAAAACTTACGAAAATGATATGGTGCTGACTGAGGAACTTCAGAGAGTGAAGTAAAGCAAAGTCATTAACTAACAACATCATTAAATACTTCCCGGATCCAAAAATGTTGGTTTCCTTAGCTCACTTCTCGCGAGTGATTAGACAATCATTCGAAGAGCATTACTGTCACTTCTGGGGCCAGAAATCTTTAAGTTCAACTTTCAATGCATAAACAATAGCTGCCGCTTATAGAACTTGTTTTTTTTATTATGATTTAGATGAAAGCGATAAGTTCAAAGTTTAATATGACCAATGCAAGCAAAACAAATCAATATATTAAATGTAAGGATCCCGATGAAGTGTCAATTGTATTTACCAAAACGAATGCAGTTTTTTTTTACTGTGGCAAAAAATACAATTTTCAAACTTAGTAACATTAACTGAGATATGGATTTCTATTGAAATATACTCTTAACTTGAAATCTAATATATATCACAGTAAAATGCGTTAATAAATTGAAGAAAAAGCCACAACGAAAACCTTCATTAAATAAAAGAGAAGTGAGGAGAGGCATAAACAATAGCTTGGTTTCAAATGAATGATGGAATAAATATTTAATATTGAACAAATCAATTAATAATAAATAATGAAAAATAAATAATGGATACAAAATAATAATAAATGAATAAATAATAAATTATAAGTTATAAATACAAAATATAAATATGTAAAAAAAATAAATATATATAAATATCTCAGAAATAAATAATATGTTAATAAATAAATAGTTCATAAATAATTAAAGTTCATTGATGGACAAATGCATTACACATTTGTAAAAGAATGCAGTTGGATTGATTATATCTGTAAAAGCCAAGTCTGAAAATCTGATACTAAGCGCAAGAATGGAGTTCCAAATGTACTAGAAGACAAAAAAAAAACACGCAGAAAAAGGAAGCTGATGCTGAAGTTCAATTGACGCTCTATGCTCCTCAAGTGTCAAGAAGTCATAGAAAGAATTATTTTTCTGTTTAATACGAGTATATAGTATACCCTGCATATGATATTAAAAGCAACGTTAAGAAGGGATATATATGGATAGTTGAGTTGATATTCCAGGCGTCGGGCATGCTTTTGCCCTTCCAAACCCGACAGATGATCTGATGCATGCTTCCCACCAGAACATCCCTGCCATATTTAAGAAATTTTGAGCCCGGCAAGCACGAAAATAACTCTTTCAAGATAGCTTGATGCTAAGACAGCGAAAAATATGTGTTCCATTTTATTGCAGGATTTCAAAAGACTGTCATAAATTTCTAAATACGAATGCAAACTTCTCATTTTAAGATATGATGAAGAATTTGCAAGAAAAGTCGGAATTCTGTCAAACTAAATAAATAAACCGAACGTCAAACTCAATATTCTCGAAACCTGAACAAACTTCTTCTTTAGTTGTGCGGATTCCCAGTTGGTTTCTAGTGAAACTGACAAGTAAAATATTCTTTTCATTTCCACTCCGTCTCCTTTAGTCAAGAAAAGCAACGTTAGAACGTATAAAATGTAAACTTGACGATCCTTCAAGAAATGGCATTCTTCTTTTCTTTCCTTCTTGCCCCTTAAGCGGTGGTTAGTGTGAAATTCCACTAGAGTACAATGAACAGCATTCCGCACACAGTATACGAGTACACACATAATCTCACTTCATGCCAGTAACTAAAGGTTTGCTTTCCATGTTATTTATGATAATACCCGACACCATGGTTCCCGTCTTTCAGGTTCTATTCCTCTGGTTACGGCAACAGAAAGATTATTCTTTGACTCTAAGGATAACTTTATGCGGCGACAAGCATCTTAATTAAGCTCTGCGACACAACCCTCTAATTTGTAGCTATTATTGCAATTGTTTTGAATTCATTAAGATGTTTAAGACTTTTTCATATAAAGATGCGAAGCATAACCAGGTCAGTTAGAAAATTAAAATCATCAATGCATCCTTTCACGAAAATGGGTTAAATAGTTTTTCGCGAACGGATTGGAGGCAAACTTCTTGCCTTCTTGTGGCGCATTTCCCTTTCGACAATTTCACAGGGCATTGTATCCTTTACGTGCCACGTGATATGTCAGCGTTCCCATTTCGTTGTACGCGAAAAAGGATTTCTATAAAAACTGTTTTGCATTTGAATGGCAATTTCACTGAAAAGGATACCAAGTAAAAAAAGGGTAAACAATTGCTCTGGCAATGTGTGCTAAGTGATTAAAAGTTGTAGGGTAGCGGGTGCTCTGAATCATTGAGTCCTAATTGCTCTCATTCTCATCGTTTGTTTGGTGTGAGTTAGATATCAGGTTCACTTTGTTTTCCTTTTAAGGGTATATGTTCAGATGGCAATGGATTTTTCAATTATCGGATCGCAGACTGACGTGGCTAATTGAATACTCGGCAGTCGAGTTGATGTGATTGAGTCGCATAATGTTTAATGAACTCATCAAGTCCTATACTATATAAATTCTGCCAATCTTAAGAGTCTATTTCATTCTTTCCTTTTTTATTTACCGACGAGAATATGACATGAATTCGAGGAGTCCTAAACTTCTGACTGTCAGCGTTTGAGGCTGACCAAATAAGTATCCTCAACAGGCCTTTCCATTTCGCAGTGAATTTTTCTACCTAAACTCGAAGTTCTGCTGTACAATGCTGATAACTATGAAACTAGAGGAACACTGATGTCATTGGAAAGTGCACTTATCAGAATTGTAAGGGAATAAAACCACTTAAGAATTTAACTCATTCGAGTTATTTCCCAAAATGTTTTAATCATGAGTTCACTAAAAGACTTCAAATGCAAAATATGAAGTCACCATTCATTTTGACGTCATTGTTTGTCAATTCATTTAAGTCAATTCCAAGATTGGATTAAAATTAATCCAAACTTTTGTATTTTCAGTGAAGTCACTGAACCATTTTTGAAGTCATTGAAGTCATAAAACTATTGAAATCATTTTGAAGTCATTGGAGACATTTTGAAGACTTCAAATACGATTGTGTTAATTCGAAATAAGAAAAGCACATTTATTATTTATTTATCGCTTTGTTTACGTTTTATAAACAAACACATAATAACATATAAACATATATTTTTCGTTATAAATCAAAACTTGTAAGTTAAATTTGTACTTCTTACAAGGAGGCGATTTGTGAAACTACTCATCCGATTTTAAAACGTCTATCATCAATGTTTAGAAATATCTTTAGAGCTGATATAGGTTTCATTTAACCCTCTTAAATAACAGAGCCTTTTGTGTGTGTTTAACTAAAGTCTGCGAACGCTGCAAAATGAGACATTGGCTTTCTACAGATTACTTGTAGATCTCAAAAAATCTTAAAAAAAGCCAGCGATGTCTAAATGTGACCCGAAATAATTGTTTTATTTTGTAGTGCGATATTTTTTTTAATAACGTAAAAGTAAGTAAGTAATAAGTGGTTACGTACTGAAAAAGGTTATATTTCTTTCAATTTAAACACCGATTATTTTACTACGTTAATATTAATCTCAATGACTTCTATGCTTTTGTGACGCCAAAATGACTTCAAAAAGACTTCAGTGATTTCACCGGAAGCATAAAAGAATACAATCTTTACATTGACTAAAGACATAAAGGAATAACCAGTCAATGACTTCAAAATGAATGGTGATTTCGTATTTTGAAATTAAACTTATTATGATATTCAATTCTTTGAGTGAAGTCAATATAAAGTAGTTTTACCTGTGACTTCAATGAATGCAATCCAAAATGATCATATTTCCTTAAAATTCTGTCGCTTATTATCCGGATCCCATTTAAAATCACAAACTGTATCATGTGCCAGGGGTTTGAATTTAATTTCAACAATAGTAATTTCGCGCGACTACATGGATTCGGTTCAAGGTAGAAACCAAAATCAGTTTTAACTGGTTTTGCAGTGCTGATGGAAATAACTTCCAAAATTTTTTCAAATTAATCGCTTCATTTTATTGCGCTTCTCTGAACGGTATTCTTTAAGTGGTTTGCAATGGTAAAGTTTGACTCCGGCCTCCGAGAGCTTTCCCGATGAGATTTATTTTTCGTCATACCCATGGTGTAACAAAATTGAGCTAGCTTACTAATTTCGTTTAGTTTATCTCTAAGCAAGGCGTCTGCATAAAGCAGGAAAGGATGCAATTTCACTGAGCTGCTGCTTTTTGAGCCCATGGCATAATGAGTTTAACAGCCAGATGGTAATCAAACCAAGCATTTTTTACGCCACTACTGTTAAAATTTGTTTATAGAGTTGAGCATGGTAGGGATGTCTTTGGAGAGTGCTCAATGAAATCTTGGTGAAATCTAATTAAATTAATATTTAACCTCTGCTAAGAGTAGAAGAATCTTCAAATCTAGACCGGTACCATGACAAAACACTAACTGACCGCCGATGTCGAATACAAAAAAAAGGGACCTCAATGGCGTCAGTAATGAAAAGCTGTGTAAAATACAAGCTCGAAGAACTTGGTAGCTGAGACTCATATGCATTGAAGTTAGTTGCCAAAGCATTAACAATTAATACTTCCGGACTTTTGTAGAGGACGATATAAGTAGGTGTTAAATTTAAAAGCAGTACTTCGACCTGAAATGGTGAATAAAACGAACGAAATGCAATCCTTAGAGTAATGTGGCATGCTTGTTGAGGTCGGGAAAAATATCCCTCAGGCTACATGCATATTCTTTTATGTATCACTTGCTTCCGAAACAACAATAAAACCTTTATTTACGATTTTAGAAGCTATAAGCTAATGAAATTTAAAAATTCATTAATATTCTAGAAATATTTTTGCACTATGGGATCGATATCATTACACCTGCTGATCCACTTAAACACCATATCAAAAAAAAATAACCCTAGCCAAATTAATTAACACAATTCGTAGTTCGTAGCCCGCTAAGGATCACGATAGCTGTGTTAATTTGTCAGATCCTCAAACTCCTGACGCTTAAGTTATATGACACTTTTTAATGAAAACATTTCTTAATTTTAATTACGAGTATAATGAAAAGAAGAATTTTGAAGGAAGTACTATATCTTTTTTTTCAAATACACCTCCTGACCTAATTCCACTCCTTTATCAAGATAATTTTTTACACTCCTTCATTTCAGACAAACAATTCCTCCTTTATGTGTTAAATAACTTTTTTAAATTGGAACTACCTTCAACCTTCGAAGTTGATGGCGTGAAATGTGGCCCGGTTCGTTAAATACCAAACCATTTCACTTAAACGCTTGTACTCTTGCCTCGGGAGGAAGTAATTTTTTAGAACAAAAAAAAACAGAATTTAATCAAATAAATCCACCTCTAAGTCTGTTCAGCACCACAAAATGAAAAAAAGAGGAAAAATCCCACTTTTCAAACGCTACAATTCCATGAATACTTGGATAATCCAAATTGCCACTTGGGCTACTTTTGCCTCACCCAAGTTAATTCCCGCTAGATAATTGCGTCTTTCGACGAATAATAATTGCAAGTGAATTCTTTTCTCGGACAATTGAAATGCCTTTAGATCTTTATTCGGTTATTTGGACCCGCCATCCGAACGTCTTTTTACACGTATCTACTCTGCTTTGGCCATTTGAGTTAAACGAATGCCAGAGGAAACCACTTAAATGTCCATGAAACAAAAGAAGGATTTGGTTTATTAACCGAACCGCTTTCGTTATAATTATTAAAGCTTGAAGCTACAAATGACGCTGTATTTATTCCTTGAGGGTCAAGTTCATGCGACACTTGAAGTGTTTTTTAATTGCTTTGGTGTTTCAATGTGACTGACATAATTTCGGCCTTCAGATGGGGAAAAAGATAACATCAAATTTTTCATGGGAAACTAGTGCAAAGGGCTAGGCGTATGTGGGTGTGGGATTAATTTAATGCGATGTCGCAATTGCATCTTCGCATAATGCATACGAATTAGATGGGCGGTTTTTGAAATAAGGCCCCGTTGGGAGCAGCTGACGTGAGTTTGTGTACGTGAGAGCCAAGTTGCTCTTTGAGCCCCTCTGGAATTACATCTTCGAAGGTGATTAACCTAGTTTTCAATTATTTCTATTCATGTGCAGCGGAAGTTGTTCTTTCTCAATGAGTGCAAGAAACGTCTTAGTTAAAAAAAATACTTCATGACTATTTTAGAATGGGACGATGGAATTTGTCTTTAAGCTAAAACTAAAATTGCTCTTTTCAAGAAAAATAACGTTTAAAGTTTTGGTGAACGAATTTTTGGTTTCCTTTATAACGTTTTTACGTGACACCTCTGAGAGAACGGGTAAAAATCCCGGATATTGATTTCCTATAGAATGAGAAATTTCAAAATTAAGTTCCAAATATTTTTGAGTAGAGTAGCACACAGAGTGGGTCCGAAGAATTGACAAATATAAACTGTGTCATGAGTTCGAAGGTTCAAAAGATCCACAGCCTTAAGGCCATCAGCTTACAAATATTCAAGTAATGTACTTCTGGCCTTGTTACCTTATGTGTAAGTAATAAAGATTTATAATTCTTTCGTACACTTTGGTAATCTTATTGCAAAGATATTCTGAAACGTTTCGCTGAAAGGATTGTGGCACGAAAATTGATAGTAGACTCCTTAGATTAAGTTTCGTTTCTCCATCAGCTTGTTCCAATAAGCAACAAATCACTGTGTTTGTTCGATACATACATTTTTCATAATAAAGCCGTGATCGCATTGATAAACGAACTGCTAGCTGCATAGGAAAAAATCAGATGTCCATTTTCCTTGAACAGAACGCGTTTTTGGAAGCCACAGATGTGTCGTCCTGGTTCCCTCGTTCTGTTTCCCTGATAGGAAGCAGACGGGAAAACTTAAGTAACTGCAATTTATATTTAGCAAGTTGATCTCATTCTTTTAAGTAGCTTGCGGTCATAACACCCTTTGCAGCATTGGCCGTAAGAGAAGCTGATTTTTGATGAGCTTATTCAGATAAAGTTTTGAATTCGTAGTTGAAATCTGGACAACGGATTCAAAGAACTTGGTGAGCTCACGACGCCCAGCATTCGAGCACATCGAATGAATGGCATGCATTTGACAGCTCCATCTCTTTCCGACACAGGCATAAAATATTTTTTATTTTAACCTTTTTCAACAAAACTTGGAGTCGAGCACGATTCCGAAGTGCATAAGCTAAATCGAGAGGCTGATAACCGTGGTTCCTCGTCGGAGAGTGTTTTTAGGCATGATCTTTCTTCCTATCCTAATGATGTGTATCATTTCGTGAACCCCATCTGTGGTCCTTTTTGTCCGCTTGCTTTACTTCTACTTTGATTTAATTATTAAATTCTTCGCTCTGCTTTATGCTTTCAAGACCTGTTAATTTAGTATAGAAATCGACTCCTGGCAGTAGTTTCAAAGTTCCTGATTAGATCTCATCTAATTGGCATCAGAAATCAGATTTATTTTTTTCCATTTTTTTGTTATCTAATTTAAATTACTCAAACCTTCATTATGCAATTAATGCGTCGGCTTAAATGAGCTTGGATTCGACATTATTACTTTAACTTGAGATCTGCAAGGTAAAACAAAAACCAAGATCAAACGTACCCGTGCCCTGGAATACGCAAAATGTGAAAATATGCTTAAAATTTTAAATTAAAAAAAATGGACAAGAACTTCCAAATTGAAAATTGAAAATTTCTGCTGGGAGAATACGAAGTTAGCTCAGCTCAAGTCTACGAATCTGATTGCAATTCGAGCTCATAATCACCTTTAATCCATTGCTGCGCGTAAAAAGCCACAAACTCCAGCAAGTAGCAGACAGCACTGAGGTCAACCAAGACACTATGAATAGAAAATGGAAACCAAACCAAACCAAAAAGCCACAAACCGAATTTCTTTATTTTAAGTTCCAATATCAAAAATCCAGGTACACGACCGCAGGGTGTGGTGCATTGCAGCAGATCTCCACGTCTGTAGTCTAAGCCAAACCACACAACAGAGGAACAAGTTTTTTTGTTTGTCTTCTTTCCCAACCGCCGCCGTCAACATGCATTTCAATAGGCCAGTAACTTATGCTGTTTGTTATGTCAGACTGTCTGTTTAGCTGCTCGAATGAATGGAGGGAATCATGTTTAGTCTTTTGAGGTCAGACAAGAATCACGACAACAGACCTAGTAGTATCTTCACACTTCCCATAAGAATATTTTTGACTTTGAAGACTAACGACCGATGGCTTATTAATTTTCCACCTCACTTAACTCGGCCCTGGTCTTCATCCCACCAACAATGTGTCACACCCCATATGGCTGCCACGAAAACAAGTTAAGCCAGTCGCCAGTGATTCGTCTATTCCCGCACAGAGACCAGTCTGGCCGATATGCGTGTCCAACTCGGTCTTCTTTAACGCCAACTGCACTCAACTGGAAGCAGCCAGTGCAAGTGTCCAAATGGAATGCGGATTGAGTCTTATTGGGGCGCCGCGCCACGTACTTGTTTGTGTGTGGTTTCTAATTAAAATGTCAAAGGGTCCGAGTTCATTTAATTACATTTTAAATGAAAGCCGTATGTAATATCAACAGTAGGCAGTACTCGCTCTTTGTGTTCGTGCTATAAGCACAACGATTCGACACTAGGTATCCATTTGAGGCTTGTAACGTAAGAGAACAAGATAAGGCTTTCACGTCGTCAAATATGAATGCCAACCGAGCACAGCTGTGGAGGATGAGATAAGAGACATGAAGGCAATTGGAAGATTGTTTCGAGTTTTGTATCTTGTTTCGAAATGATCCGATTTCGAGTGTTTACCAGGAGATATGCGGATTGAATAGAGGCGGCTTATGTAAAAGGTTTCGAGGATGAGTTCAAGTCTATTGTTGAAATCGTGAATGGAATTAGCTTTTTGATTGAGTGGGTTGTTGGGTGTTCGTTTGAATGGCAAAAGCGTTTACATTGAGAGGGTTAAGTTTCTAAATCGTTTTGATTAAATTTCGTTTTGCAGATTTGATTGGAAAGGGAGCGGTAACAGAGCTCCAATGATGTGGGTAGATACGTACTGGTATGTACATACATACGAATGAATCTAACGAAAATTACTTATGAGGACAATTGTGTTTATATGAAGGAGTGTTATTTTTAATAATTCAGTGGTGTCTTGATTGTTTATTTGTTAAGTTAACAGAAGTTAGTCAAATAAATGTGTATATTGTAGGTTAGTATTTTAAGGAAGGGCGGGTGATAAATATAAGACCATATGATTTCCACTCGAAGACCGCTGAATCCACTTTAAGTCTCAGATTGTTGAAAATACCCGAAACCAATCCATTTGCAACTAGTTCAATTCAATTTGGGTACGAATATAAGAATCACCTTTGTAGTAGCACCCCTGTATTTGCAAATCGTTGGGGAAACTTTACCGTAATGCTTGCAGGAGCGCTTCTGTACGCCGAGAAAGTGACAAGACTGATGTAGGATAGTGAAATGTTTATTCTGATGTGTGCAGATTCTGCAGATATCGTTGGACGTCTCTTACTATACAGTTCCGATATCATTTTTAATCATGGCCAAAAGTCCTTTTTTCTTCTTTTGTTTAGTTCTGGCCACATTCACTTCTGAAAAATCATTGTCGATTTGCTTTCCTCTTGAAATTGATTCCTTAAAGTTGTACAGCTTTCAAATCGGTGGCTTTAATGAGTACTCTGGTTCTTAATTTGTGACTGTCAGCTTTAAGCTGGCGATTGGTATCGTTCCTAAATGCTTTAACTAGAGACCCACTATAGCCTTCCTTCGTTTTGGCCGATTTTGTTGACAGTGATTTACATTTTACACACTGCTTTAAGAGCTTTTATTATTGGCGTAATTTCGACGAATACTGCTTCACCGACTGTTGTTTGAGACGAATAAAACAATCTACATACTATTTTGACTTCTTGTCCAGACGAAAGAATTCACAATCAATGGCTTCAATAACAGTCTACGCTCGAACTATAATTTTTGTCAAAACTCAAGCTTGAATGAGAACGTCGTGAATTTCTTTTTTTTTATTCCAGAGGACAAAAAACCTATGGATCGAAATATTTTGGAATGATAAGGATTTATGTTGTTATTTTGCATTTTATTTATGAAATCACACATGATATAGCAAATTTCTGTCTTGAAAAGCTTCATACCGATATAATTCGTTTAGCCTCCCGATCGACTTTTCAGAATACAACCGAAGGCTTATTGACAATATCCAAAAATGGTCCGGAAACAGCTTTTGAACAGTTTGAAAGTTTCGGTGTAAGTTAAATACATAAAATTGTAACTAACAAAATTACAGGGGGCTCCAAAATATTTTTCATTTAATAATAACCTTATTTAAAACTAAATTGAAATAAGTTATAACTGACATCACTCGATTTAAAAAGTATAATAAAAGTATAATAATAAAGATATAAAAAGTAAGTAATAACGTAAAACCATAGCTTTAAATTACCATAATAAGTATTTTCTACCTTCGTCGTACATATAGTATGTAAGTCGAATTGTCAGTTTGTGTTCCGGGTCTTCCTCTAGATGATTTAAATCTGTACCCATAATCATTTGAGCAAAAATAACAAAGAAAAATTAAATCAATTCGATACTTTAGAATATTGCAGGGTTCCATTTTATCAAAATATCCTCATTGAATATCTTCATTTCCAACACTAAATAGAGTTAATTGCACAGCTGGATCTTTCAAATACTCCCATTCGTTTCATTAGAAACAAATTGAAGCGACTTTTCAAAAGCCGTTCTCTACAAATATTTGATGTATCTAAAAATTACCAGCTATTAAAAACATTTTGAAGTATGACTTGAATGCTGTTGTCATTTTTTTAGTTAGTGTCAAATTCTATAAAAAGTATTAATAAAAATACAACTCAAAATCTAGCAGACTTTACTTAATTGAAAATTGTTTAAATTTGCAGACTTTACTTAATTGAAAATTGTTTAAATTTGTTTGTTTGTTTATAATACAGAGCTCGACTAAAATTCTTTTAATTTTACATTTAATTCACGAACTTGCTCGGCCTGTGAAAAGCCTCCCCCTTAAGGTTACACATGCTCAACTAACCAAGAAGTAGCGGGACCACCTATCCTTGTTATCCAAGAACCGTTATTCCTTTTTTTCTTATCAATAACTTCCACTTGAACAGATAGAAATCTTGAATTTTATTCCTGTTCCATTCCATCCAATCACACAAATCTCATTTCACTTTTCACCGTTTTTCCTATTGTTCCTTCAGATTCAATTTTCCTTCTTTATCCCGACTTTATCATTGAATTGAGTCTCATGCCCACTATTTACCCCGTTTATTGTTTCTATTAAAGCTGGAAGCACGAAAAAAAATCAATAACCACCCTCAACACTATCTACGGTGGTCATGAGGGATCAGCATCATCGTTAAAACCATCGAGCACCGAACACTCGTACATATCCTTTGTCGTCCTTCGTAAGTAACGAAATTTTGTTAACAACCTCCCGAGTTAACCGTGAATATGATATACTAATGAATAATTTGTTTATATTATTCTCTTGATATTCGCGTGCATTTTAAATAATAGATACTTCAGGGAGAGAGATGCGAAATGGATATCGACCCGAACGCACTAAGTGTGTCATCACGATTGACAAGGACGAGTGCGCAACAGAAAATATTCTCATTTACGAGTCTACCCTTGTTCAGTGCAAACTCAAACTGTGTACCATCGCAACAATAATCATCATATTCATAGCTAGATACATTCAGTACAAACACGCATACATGCATCCACAGGGGGCGGAAAAAAAAATGTGCAAGGGATGCTGTTACTACCGATGCTGCTGTTGGTGGTTAAAATGGCCTTCCAATTTACACGGTTTAAATTTTTTTGTTTGTCCAAGGATTTTCTGCTTGTGTTGTTGTTTTTGGGTTACCATTATTCAAGGTCAAGGAGGAAGAGCGAGAGAGAGAGAGAATTTTTGCGCACGATTCCTGATGCATGGTTCTCTCTCTCATTTGAGCGAGTGTTGGGTCGGGGTTTTGGGGTTAACCTACCCCAACCCAACATGGTTTACCCATACACATAGCTAAGAGGAGGGAAGCAGGAATCATGTGCGGGTGGAAAGCCTTCTGACCTACTCAACTATATTTCCATATAAGGCAAAAGAAAAACGTCCGTTGGTTCATTCATTTATTCTCTCATGTTGCTTTTGTGTTCTCCCGACGATTGCTCTCTTATTTTTTTTCAGATATTTTTTTGAGGTGGACCTGGACTCGAATGGACGAACGGAATGTATCTAGTGGAATGAAAGATAGAAATCCAAATGTTTCTAGGGAATCTCTCGATGTTGAAGGACGATTATAAGGGGACACTGAAGTCAGTTTGAAATGTTTACGAAACATTATATTGATGTTCTCCAGTGCGATGGAACTGGATGTTGATAGGATCTGACATCATGATGCAAAATGTTTAAACCATAAATCTTTTGTTAACAGGGGGTCGCTCTGACAGCAGCTTCAAAGAACTTGAATTTCGACTTTACTATATTAGATTGGAGATGGGAAAATTGTTGGAGGGCATCTCGAATGTTGAATAGTTCATTCTGCCTGATAGAGGTAGGTTTTACTTCATATCCATCAGTGAAAATAGTTTTTTTTCCATAAACACAGAGCAAACTACTACGAGTAGAATGTTTCCATATTAACAGGCAGCGTTTCTTCACTAAACATCATGCTTACTCGTTCTCGTTCTTTTCTGTTAAAGAGCCTCCGAAGAGCTCATGAAAGTAACTCTGGTCCTTCATCGACTCGATATGTTGGCGCAAAAGATGTGGGATTTCTACTGTTCTTTGGCAATACTCCCAATGAAGTTTGTCTCCTCGAGAAAAGTTCTTACAAATAGATAGTTTTTAAAATAACTATCTATCTTGAGCATATCTATCTACTTCTTAAGCAAATCATATTTGATTGCACATTTAAATTTCAACCTGCATTTCCAATCTGTCATTGAAATTTTAAATTGTAGTTACAAGTCACAATTTCTTTGAATTGCAGATAAATGTTAAAATAAATTAATTTTGTAGTGAAATATAGTTAAATTCTGTTGAGTTTTTTATGATAAATATTTTAATGTGACCCAGCGTCGCATTATTTATCGCATAAATTTACATTTTGGAAAAATATCTTGATTCTGTTTGCAACTCTAAATTAAATTTCAAAATTTCGTTTAAATATTTTATTTACTTTATCATTTAAAGAGACTTCTTTGGAAGTATATCTGTCGGCTCAAAACTTCTAAATTACGCGAAATAAGGAAAATATGGTTCGGATGCATTGCCTTATCTACAAGTTTTGCAGGCATATTGAAATTGAAATTCAATAATTACAACAAATATGCATCAAAAATGGAGAAAAATTATAAGTTTCCATTTAATAAATATTTTTTAGCATTGTTCGAATCGATCGAAAATCTCAAATCTCAATAACCGGCCCAAAAGCCGGCCGGAAGATAAGTGTGAACTTTTTTGCGGTGCGGTTGCAACGATGTAGAATTAGGGTGTTGATTTTAATTCTTTTCGTTTTAATGCAAGTTATTAACTTTAGTAATAGTAATGTTTCGATTGCAAGTGCAAGTGCGGGTTTGCAATTAAACTTCAATTTCAAAAGTTTTACTGCGTTATAAATTTGAAAATTAATTCAGTGCTTGTGTAATGAGTGGCACATTAAATGTGCGTTGCCTTCAAATAAAATGAATGTAATTTTTTTTCAGTCATTTTTATAAAATAAAGACCATACAGCGATACCCTAAACCTTTTTTTTATTCTCAAATCCACCACATTTAAATGTTAAGTGCCTTTTTTATTTAAAAAAAGAAGAAAAAAGTCATAATTTACTATATATGAGAGCATTACATAGCTAAGGTAAAAATCTATACAACTGAGAATTTTTTACAATCTCCAAACTTGAAGCCACCTCATATGGACGAATATCAAAAGCTGTTGATTTTATTTTTAATGTTTACTTGCATTCGTTTTTCGTTTGGTTCTTAATTAATCTAGTCACATAAAAAAAGATTCACAACATCATTCACTGACTGGAATATAATTGCCCAATTCACCGTAGTTTTTTTTTTGTGTTCATTTAATTTAATTCACATTTTAGTATCATCTAAACTGTAACCTCTTCGACAAAGAATCCAACCCTTCCTTGGATATGATTTCATAAAGTATATCTACCGTAGTCGATCGACCCCAAATAAATTGGAAAAGAATTGCACAAATAGAACACGATCCAATCTCTGTAAATCTCATTAAAAGAATATAACGCTAAGTTGGGTCAAATCATTGAACCTAAACGAGAACACAAGTAAATGAGAAAAATATATAACCAGCCTTACCCTTTGTTCACCATAAATTTTCATCTCATTTCTATACTTATCGAACACAACTGGGATGGAAAAAATAAAAGAATATAACAAATGAGAAAAAAAGCCCGGAAATGCACGCTACACTGGGCAATTTCTACACAAAACTAGTTTCCTCGTCAACAGATACAATAAAATTAAAAAAAAAAGAAACATAGTCCATTTTAGATCGATCCATTCCAAAGAAATTTACATTATATGAGCCGAAAATGTCATTAGAATTGGCATCCGCCTCCAACTTCACATACCAGAACAATAAGGTTTAATTTATTTTCGTAAAAGATTCATCTTGAGTTCAATTTGCCATCAAAAAATTATAAAAGATACTTGAAATCACGTACAGTGATGTCAGCCTTATAACAATATTGGAAATAACAGACATCGAGGCGGACATTTCCGTTTGGGAGATTTGCCAAAGTCTCATTTGCTCATATTCAAACACAGATGGGCTCTGATGGGTGTCATCAATAAGAAGGATTTATTTAATTCGAGAGTTTCAAGAACTTCCATAGTCACGCAGTCGGACAGGTTCGGTTGCGATAAAGATTGCATCATCATAAAACACTCAAAATCGCGCTATGAACACATGGCGTAATTTATTTAATTTATTAATGCTTATAATTTTTGTTACTTAATCTTGCTGCTCCAGAGAATGCCTGTCATATTGTTTATGAATATATTTTAAGTGAGGGTGAATACTTAAAACTGCAGTTGTAGTGGGACACGAGGTGTTTTGAAGTCACCCCACAGGGTTTCTGACTTCAAAAACGCAAATAAGGACAAATTTTTAACTTGAAGGAAATTATATTTCTTCTACCTTACTTAAGATATCACTACCCTCACAATGCACTACCTCCTATCGTTAACCGGAATGACCCCATAAACTATCGGTAGGCCTCTCGAATTCGGACCACTTCATTACGGATGCGAACGCTGGTGTTGAATCGATTAAGCCGTTTTTTTTATGTGGTTGGTTGAATTCTTTTTTCAAACACGAATGTATCAACTGATGTTTAATCTTGTGTATGTTTTCCCTAATTGAACTTTTTATGCATCTCGTGGTAGTATTTCTTCAATAGCAACTACAAATTCTGATACTTTCTATTATGATCCTTATGCTATGGATTGCATCGGCTTGTGACCTCAGTTTAATTACTATTAACAGGCATTTTATATTTTCGGGTATGCCCTTTTGCTCTTTGTGCAAAGAGATAGATAACTTTTACTAATAAGGCATTTGTCAGCATTTCGAAGCGGATGTGTGTTCTTTTTGAAAACTCGGTGCGATACCCCGCTTCACCTCGCTTCGGACAACTCACGGTTAATATAACCGGAAAAACTGTTCCCATAATAGTCCACAAAGCTGACCTTGAAAAGTGGTTTTGAAATTTTGAGTATTTCACTTTCTCCGAGAGACTATGGTCCGAAAGATCGTTTTATGACAATTTAGGAAAGTTCTAAAACAATGTGCTTCAGTACTTGTCTCTTTATCCTCGCTGATCCGTGCCACTCCCATTATGTGCTAGCTAAATGAGACCAGGGATATTTTTCCTATCCTTGAATGCCGCTGAGTTGATTGATTTATGACAGAAAATAGAGGTTGACTTTTTTTTCTCCTTATTTTTTTACTCGAAAAACTATTCCGCTCTAGGTGTGGGTCCTTTTTATTCACAATTCTAGCCAAGGTCCTTCTTTTTGTTTTAAAACTACAGCGGTCATTAAAAAAACAACAAGTGTGAGTTTTTTTTCAATTTATATATCTTAAATCCATATAAGAAGAATGGATGAAGGAAAGAGAACATTTGAACCACTTTTACAAAAAAAACATTTACAAAAAAATCCGTAAACGTCCGCATTTAAGTTCGAACTTAATATAATCCAGAGACCCAACTTACCTCGAAGCTTATTCTGTTTAATTAATTTTCATTTGGATGGGTTGTTGTGTTTCAAAATCTGCACTGTTGAATTTTCACAGCAATGACGGTCAGCAAGTCGATAACAGCATCTGCGTTCATTTGTCCCGAAATAGAGCAACAATCTTACGAATTATAGGTGTCGTGTATCTGAAAAGAAATAGAAAGTTCGGTTAGTCGGTCTTGGCATACTAAATTCACTTTTTAATTCTTTTGTTGCGAGAAATTGTAAAGAAACGATAAATTGTGTGTAAACGAGGCTGGTAGAAGAGAACCAAGTGTAGATGGAAGGGGAAGTTGCCTAGTTAGCGTTTCGTGATTTTGGAAAACAAAGCTCTCAGCTCTATGGGGGTCATTGCAATGAAGATGCCTAGATGGTAATTATAAACTGTCGGATCCGTGAATATCGCACGGTAAATGCAAATTAACAGTAAAAAAATTGCGTGTAGTTAATTGGCAGCGCGAAGATGTGTCAGTCTTTCTGCACCGTAGCCCTGGTGATTATGTTGATTAAGAAGTTGGACTATACGCTCTACAGAGGGGAAATCCAACTTAGGTCGGATTATGTATGTGTAAAAAGGTTTTCTTTCATTTTTCATAATTTTTTTTTTTTTGTTCGCTCTCTTTCGCAAGAGATACGATCTCATAACAATTTTAAGATAGATTCAAGTTCCAGGGAATATAATAAATCAAAATTATTATATCAGATCTGTTTTGTGAGTGCTTTCCTTAAATGTGTGTCTTGTGGGTCTTTGTTATTCCTCTATATGGAAATGGAAAAACCCGTGGTGGACCTATTGTTTAGGAGATTAGTTTTGACTTGTTTCTTGACTTTTTTCGACGTAACAAATAATTTTGTTTCATGCATTAAATATTTTGATGCAAGCTACAAATTAGCGCAGTATTTCATGAATTGCTGCTCGAATAATCGATGGATTGGGCATTCATGAATCGCAACGTATTTAGTGAAGATTGAAAACTAAGGGTCTGATCAACAAACCATTAGCCAATTCTATTGAGTAGTTACCCAGAGACAGCTTTTTCTGATCATTCCTGATTGAGTTAGTAATTGTTCCCGACAATTGAACTAAACCCAAATATGCCTTTATTGATATCGCATTTTCATATTACATACTCCTCTGGCTGGATGAATTGCTTAATGCCCTTTAGTATTTTGCAATATGTTCTTGGGTATGCACTGCAAAAGATTGTGCAAACCTTTCATCCCGATGGATATGTCGAAAAGTTTTTAAGTCTTCTAGGTTAACTATCAAGGCATCGACCACCTTATTGCATAAACCTTATAAATTTAGACAAATCCAAACCACTTTAAATAAAAAATGATTCTGTATAGTTTCCCTTAATGCTCATCAACATATTAGAGGCTCTTGATGCATAATCGAAATTATTATTTCTCTATTTCTAAATATTTTCAATAAATACTTGGAGCTTGCTGGAAAATTGTATTTTTTCACGTTTATTTACCATATGGCAGTTCTTATTTAAGTTCTGAAATCACGAATCGTTTTGGTATTCGTTTCTGATAAGATTAGAAAAGTTGTAACACCTAACGTAAGAAAATTGAAAAGTTATGTAGAGATTTCTTTGTGGTCAATTTAATTTTAAGTTAAATAAAAACGAATTTTAGAAAGTCTTTAAATACATCAGATGCTGTGTACATCCACTTGATAAGGCACAGCTTGGAACTATGATGCCTGCTGGTCTATTGTCACCTCTTCTGCAGGCTTCAAAGAGCTTTAAACTAAAACAATTTGAAACTAAGATCTAGTCCTCAGTGGAACCTTCAAACCTAGCCTATCAGAAGGAAGAACCATGGAACGTTTTTGGTGATACATAGCGCAGAACAATATCACGTGAGAAAGGAAGTCAGGCATTCACCATCAGCTGAAATTGGACACAAATCGTTCATAGATCAACATGGGTTTAGGAAAACCAAAACAATTTGGAAAATACTTTACAACATTCCGTTTATATCAAGAAGAGAACCAGAAGGAATTCTTAAATTCAATAGTCAAAATATTTCAAGTCTCTTTGGCCTCCCAAACAAATGTTATCAGACGATTGAGTCTACTAAATAATCAATAAAAGAGATAAAAGATGAAAATGATGAGTTATAAATTTTGTATAACGTTACACCATAATATCTTAACGTCAAGTTAAATCAAATTGTTAGATCTGCGTCCAGTTTTGTCACTTGTGCACAGCTCCTTTTCATCAATAGAGCATAAGGCAGAATTGACCTTTAGTCCGGCTTAGAATTTTGCAGTTCCACCGCTAGATATGGACTTGGTTTTCTCGACAGTGAACAGCCTGTTGTATTCAACATTTACATTTAGTCTTCAGAATTCGACATCAATACCCGATAGTCGACCTATGCTTTTATTACATACTATACTATATATATTCGTGGAAGCGGATGCAAGGATTGCGACCCAGACACGACCTGCAAGCCTAATTCTTCGAGATGATTCCTATCTTATAAAACATATGAAAGAACGTTCTAACTTTTTTTCAAAGGGAGAGAGTGTTCGCCAATTTGATACCAAGTTAACATCGCACAACTTTTCGTCATTCAATTTATATGCGTTTAAGCCTTGTCAACTATTTTTCATCTTCAAGGACACGGTAAGCCAACGTTATGTATCAACATTTCAGCAGTTTTTTCGCCTCCATGGCTTCTCCGCAACCTTTTTTAACTTTCAAAGTGTATGTGCATTCATAATCCTTTTCGAAGAATGGCCTTAAGAATTACCTTACTCTAATCCCTTTTTCCTCTGCATTTTGTTTTTGAAAAGTAAATTTTTGGTTTTTTTTTTCTCCTCATTTTAATGCAACAAAATGCAAAGAAAACGCAATACCCTTTACATAAATAAATGAACGGTAAGCATATACATGAAAAAACTCTAAGCACACTCATTTCCCTATGCTTACAGTGTTAAAGGGCAGGGTTTCCTTGGTTCTTCAAATGCAAAAACAGGTTAATCACTCAGCCAGACATTTATAAGTCTTTCTTAGTTTTCTTTTTTTTTTTGCCTTTTTGAATGGGAAAATGGTCATATGACGCCTTGGTGAAGTGTTCGGCGCAGTTCGATTTTCTTGAGTGTTTTTGCTATAATGTAAGTTCGACGACCTGACTCTGAGGTTCTTCAATAAGGTTCGATGAGGAAGAATGCACCCTTTAAAAAAACAATAAATAATTTTATTTTCAACTGCAGAAAAATATATTAGTTCGTGGGATGATTATGAAAACTCAACCCCAATGAATATTTAAAGCAATTAACATAATTAAAACGTTGAAAAAGAAGAGTTTGTGAGCTTTCTGAGTTTCTAGGCTTTGTAGGCTACGCAGCAGTGTTTACCGTACAACGTAATTAATCTGCCATAGCATTCATGACTTGTTTTTCCATTCTTTTCGTGATTATCAAGGGACCTCGGGATATTTTTTTTCCTATTTCAGATATGCGTATATATTTTTCATAACCCCCGAGGGTATTTTCTAAGCAACGCATTTTAAAACTTAATTAATTGCATAAAAAGTTTGCTCTGGAAAGAATTTCAAAATACGTTGACATTGCAAATACAGGCAAAAAGAACACAAAAAGATTTCACATATTCTACTTGGCAAGACCCGAGGGGAAATGTGACACGAACGGCCCATAGAGGAGAACTTGAAGTTTGATAAACAAACTTTCATCCCGATATACCAAGGCGTTCATAAATTTTTACTTCTATCTTCACTCGACGGACTGAGTGTGGAACACTTAAAAATAAAACTCGAAAACACTTAAAATTTAGAGAGATGCCACTGAGGAAAGGAATGTGTGAGCGTCTTTTTATGCAGAGCTTCTTTTCGACACATTGTATGCTTAGCGAACAGCATACTTTATTTTCATTTGTTTATTTTGTGGTGGGTCGAAAATTAGTTGGGAAACCATTTGGAATAACTAGGACGAGTAAGAAAAGAAAATAATAAAAAGTATTTAATTTTGCTTGTTGCTTGACAGATCGAAAGAACTTAATGATAGTGAGTTAACATTTAATTTACGACTTTTTGCCGGCTGTTTCGACTGAATTAATAGCCAAGTGTGAATGTGTATACATATTTTAAAAGTTAATTACGGGAAATTTAACCAACAAATAGAGTACAGACTTGAGTGATTTCCGGAAATTGTCGTCTGACTTTGCGTGGAAAGTAGGTCAGAATTACATTAGGCTTATTTCGACACTTTGCATCTATAATAAGCAGCAAGAGTGACACAATGGATAGTCCAACAATTTTTTTTTTACGAAATGAACCTAAAAGCATTTTGTGGAATATTCACATGTTTTGATGCTGTCCACAGGGTACATGGTTATTCCCCTCCATTCTTTCTCCTATCATACCCAGTTTACCAAAATTTGCTCTGCTTTCTTACTTCTATAACTAATAACCTTAATTCTTCAGATTATCAATCTTTAAATTAGTTTCCTCTAAACGAGTAACAAAGAGGTTTCAAAAACGGACGTCCTTATCAAAAGACCGCTTCAAGTCTTTTGAATATACATCAAAGGTGGAAAAATGAACGCAATCTTTTTTATTCAAAAAGAATGGCAATTGCTCCCACGAGACTCAAAAACAGAAATCTTTAAAATTGGTTTATTTGAGTTGATTCCATCATTTTACGAATCTGGTGACACATTTTTCTGGTTATTCTGTCAGCTGTTAATTTTCTCTGTTTCTTGGTTTGCTTGACGTGGATTAGTGCAAGGGTATTAAAACGGAAAGGAATTTTGCAAACTGAAGTCTAGTTGATTTTCATCTTAAAGCACTTATTTTTGTTACCTATCTTCCGCCTCATTCCAATTATGCTTTTGTTTCTTGAAAGTACATGTGTACTTAACACACACACCTTGTGCATCCATCGTCCCTTCGCAGCGAAATCCATAAATCGTTTGATAAATAAGAAACGCTTTAAATTTTTGATGCATTGTGTGTGTTTACAAAAACTTCACTGCATGTATTCATATAAACGTCGTGGAATTATTGCTCGAGAGAAGTTTTTTTTTCCAGATTTTCTTCTTGAGAAAATCCTTGCAAAGATAAATGAAAAATAAATATTCTTGCATGTATTTCGCTAACCCTCCCTTGTTTGATACCTCATTCAGTTTGTTATTGTTAAGATAAAGCTTATCCTTAATGGAGCACCATTTTCTTTTTTTTAAAAAAAACATTACATGAATTCTTCAAACAAGTGCACGTGTTTTCATTCCCATGCGCTTATTATTTAAAAGTGCCAAAGCAAGAAATTCGTATCTCCGGAGCCAATAAAAAGATTAAATGACAAAGCTTAGAAAAATATTACTCAGCATAAGTTCCGGCATTTACTTTTCTTCTTCACTAATTTTCTTGATAGGCCATTGAGAATTTCCCAACAGGGATTAAGTTATATCCTTCTCCTTTTTTCTTCATTCTAAAAACGTGAGGCTGCTATTTCTCATCTTTGTAAAATAATTATTTTAAATTTATCTTTATATTTATTTTGCGCTGGTAATTTTATATTTATTTATGAAAAATTACATCGATTAAAAAATTATTCGGTTCATAAGTCATCTGTTTAAACGCTCTTATCTCATAATATAACTTTAGAGCTATAAAGAAAATAGAATAATAAAATTAATCCTTGCAGTGCTTTATTAACGCACTGGCACTAGGTACTAAACATTATTCTTTGCCTTTTTCTTGTCTCTTTAATTTTTTTTTGACTGGGGAAAATGGCATCAAGATCGGATGTCAACGGGCTGGTTGAAATTCTTATTATTGGCCGAATCAAAATTATAAATTTTAAGATAAAAAATGAGAATAATCGCCTCAAAAAATTGTTTTTTTCAATTTTATACATTTTTATTTCATTATTTACATGTTATACATAATTAGCTTAACTATTTATTAACTTAATTCCAATCCCTATGCGGGCGCTGTAAACTACAACTAACACTTTCGACCTAATATTTTTTAATATTTAACTAATATAGAAAAATTAACAAAAATATTTATTGTTTTAAACTAAAACTTAGTGTCTGGACTTAAATTTTCAGTTAATCTAAATCTAAAACTAAATTAGAAACTTCAGGGGGAATAAGGCCGTTTAAACGCACTGTCTCGTGGTGCATATCATCAGGGTTAAAAGCCCCAGAGATCAAGTTGTTGTTCGAAGTCATTGCTCTTGCAATTTGACTTTTATCAGGAAGCTATCTAGGTTGCCCCCATTGTACAGGACCTCATAACTATAGAATTTTTTATACTCACACTCGGAGAGTTCAATATAGGTAGAGACAAGCCCTAAGACATCGTCTCTCGAAAACCCGAATCTTTAAAATTAAGGTTTTTCCCACGTTGAACCAAACGGAAAATCCATAGGCAAAAACAGGCCGAATGAGGGCCGTGTAGCAGATCACATTTGTCTTGGCATCGAGTTGCCTGCTTGGAAACAGTCTCAAGGCAAAGGCCACTTTGGCTCTAACTAGATCAGCATCTTTATGTTTGTTAAAATAAATAATATAACAACGTCAGCCAGATTCCAAGGTATCTAACAACACTTCGATTCTCCAGTATCTGCCCGTTTTTTCGATGCGATAACGATAGGGAATATTCGCTTCTTCTTTCGTGTGTTTCAAGAGGCCCCAGACAACGGAGTTCTGAACAGAACGGTCTCGCACTTTTGGAAATCATCACAATATCCGTGAATCTTATCGAAGTCACGTTGCAAAAGACTTACGACGACCTCGATTTTCGGACTTGACCTGTACGCTAGAGTGGCGGAGAGATCTAACAAGATCGCTTGTGAAGATTGTTGATAAAATTGCCGAAATAGCCACACCCAGCTTGTCTCAGCAGACGTCACACTGCCTTTTTTCACAATAATCTGTCTACTGTTGAGCATATCTACGATTATGTACAGCAGCGGTTTGCTAATGCCGAGATGGTCAAGAGCCCCTGCAACCACACAGTGTCAAGGGTCTTCTCCAGGTCAATCAGCAAGGCACCCGTGCATTGTTTTTTACTTTTGTTCCATTGGATATCCGATACCAGTTTAAACGCAGCATGTTAGCAATCATGCCCCTCTCTGAAGCCGAATTGGTTATCCGGAATAATATTTTTGTCCCCAGCCCACTCGGTCAGGACTCTATTGATCACCTTTTCAAATACCTAACTGATGTTCGAAAGGAGTCTTATCGACCGGTATTTGCCAGATTGGATGTGTCTTTTTTCCCTTTAGGAATTGGTTGTACCACCGCTGTCTTCCAATGAGCTTGATAATTTGCATTATTCAGCAAATTGTTAAACAGAAAAGTGTAAATGTTTACCTCTAGACCTAGTTTAAGAACAGTTTGGTATTTCGTCGGTTCCCACAGATTTTTTGCTTCTTGGTGAACCGAAGATAAATAGGAGATCTTCCTTTGAGATGTAGTGAGGATGAACCACTTCATTGGCGATGACATTTCCAAGATATGGTTCGGGCGAGTGCTAACATTCACCACTTCAACTTTCTTCTGAGGATCTTCGATCACAAAAAAGTTGTCATCTTCGCTTACTTTGAATGAATCTTTGCCTGCAGGAAAGCGTCAATTGCATCGTTCGACAAATTCCAAAGCCGCAATAGTCAGTGTCATACACGAATGTGTGAAGACAGTTTGTTGTTTGTCGTTCCATTTCAGTCTGCTGTCTCCGTTCGTCAAACAGCATTAGATCATGTAAGAGCCTTATCTGTGATAAGACGAACTATCCGTCGCTTTTAAATCAAGACGATACTCGACATTATTCTGATCCCACCATTTGGACAGTATTTCCGCTCTAGAATTTCGTGAATGATTTCTCCAATTGCTATGTTTGGCGTTACGATCTCCGGCCATGAAGTAATATTTCTCCTCCGAACCCAGACGTAAGTATTGGAAAAGTGTCTCGAGCTCTGAGATAAAATAGGTTCCAGTTGCTGAAGAGGCTGCGATCACGTACAGCCTCCTCCCACCATGGAGGGGGAGCATATGATTCAAGCCCCTAGCACCTACACAATTCCCCACTGTAAATAACCTTGTAACGTAGATTTTTTCTGACAAAGATAGCGACGCCACCAGCTCCATTGGATCTCTTCTTATAATATTATAATTATTATCTTTCACTAAAAGGATCTTTAAGAGTTTCTCCACCAGCTAGATGCTCCAGGTCGTGAGGCCTGAGGAGCAACCTTTGGTGCTTGTTGTACCGTACTTCTCGGGCCGGCAGCCATTTGGTACCTAGAACAACCCCGAAAGCTTGCGGTGTGTCCCGAGTAATCACATAGAATGCATTTAAGGTGTGTTTCTGTGTTTATAATTAATTTATTCATTTGCATTCGCTGAAAATTCACACTTTTTGATTTACCACAAGTCGATTTTGTGCCTTCTCAGTAGTGCTTATGTCAAGATATTCTCAAATCATTTAGCAAGGCCATAGATAATATTAGTGCTACGCTACGGCCATACCGATATTGCGAGCACTTTGTATAAAAAACAGAAGTTTTTGGACAGTCCTAGTTGTTCCTACTAAAGCACAAAAGCATCGTTTCAATCAAGAAGGACTGAACTGTCCTGGTCTGAACTGATACCATTCAAAGTAAAATATATATTCCTATAGAACTTCGTTTACATAACTCAACCAACTTATCCCATCCAATCGTTAATAAAACCGATCAGGTTCTTATTCATTTAACAATAGCATGAAAAGCTCCAACCTGTTTTTGTCTCTACGAACCTCGCTTAATTTATCCCACCCAATGCCATATATGGTCACAGAATCAAAGCTCATTACTGCCTCCACCATCCCATAGTCAAACGCAAGTAGTTTTTCATTCTCATTCCATTTTTTCCCATCCTCCTTTACAGCGTTCTTTTGTGTTCCTTCAGTTGTAGTTGTTGTAACAAGTTTACGCTTCACGTACCAGCCAACAATAGAGGACTCTGACTGCTAGTTGTGATCGCTTCACTTCGCTTTCAATTTTCATGCGGTTCTTGCTCTATGCTGGTCGTCGATAAAACCCGCCGGAATAAGACTCGTAATGAGCAATTTATGTTGTCGATACAAATTCCCTATCCGGACACAATGAACATATTTCATAGATACTCCGATAGATATTCTTATGTTGTTGAATTTTTTTTTTGTTGCCTTTGCTGTCCCCCATCATGCTCATCCGGTAATGGGTACCTCTTCATTGACCACACCATTCATTCTATCCGTTGCGTTGGTTGCCCATCGGTCCATGAGTTGATGATATCGTCTCCATGGATAATGGCGCTCAACTTACGCTCTGCATGTATTATGCCTTTTAATGCGATTAGCGCCATTGTGGAGCCTGCCAGAAAGACCAAGAATCATTGATATACTCGTTGATAAATCACAATCGTAAATAGAGGAAGTATCCGCGTACTTGAACACATAAAGAATCAAATCTTCTGTTTGTCTTGTTTATCTTTTCTGTATACATGAAACAATCCAAAATTATCTGCTTTCTTTTTTTGGATAAATATTTTGCCATGTATACAATCAAGGCTATGAAAACATTGATTATGCTCGTATCAATAGCAAAAATGCCTTGCATGAGTGTCGTAGACTGATTGGCAACTGGCAGTGCAGATAAGGCAAGCTGAAGAATGAGATATGGCATATTCGTTAGTCTGTCGGGGAATAGACCTTCCGCAGTCAAGTTAGTTGTGTCATCATTTAGTTAGACTACAAAAATGCTTTATATCATGGCAAGTCAGTGCACCCACTTCTACGATAACTCAATACCCAGTTCGGCCGAATAAAGAAATCCTCAGTTCACCAACGGTTGACTGATAATTCAGCAACCATACCATTTGTAAAATTATCAGAAAACTGACAGGAAGCCGCAGCTTGAGTAAATAACTGATGAACATGATGAACAAATTTTTGTTTCGTATCCCATGTGGAAACAAGCTGCCACGATTCGAAGGTATTCCTCTTTGAAGGTATACGTACACCAGTTCCACTTTAAGCACTTATTTCCGTATAACCGATTAATACCTTTATTAATCACGCAAGCAAACAGCTAAACCATGTAAGTTGCAAGGACTTCAGAACTAATTTGCGACAATCCCATTACATTCGATAGGTGTTCCTGATGTCCCAAATAATTACGTCTACAAATAGTTGTATGATGGATAAGTTTGGTTAACGAACACTGGCAAACAAATCCGATAACTGTTTACTGGAAGATATAAAATCGGTATCTTTTTAATCAAATGTTAAGAAAATAGTTAAGAATTTTAGACCTGCAGCCCCTTCTTCTTTATTTTGTTCTTCGCTAGTGTTAAAGCGCTTAAAGTGTGTGTCGGTTAAGGATATTTACTTTTCGGAAATGAGATTGAACTTATCGTGCAGCAGTTTATTTTATTTTGCAAAGGTAAGGTAAATAACATCCATTGGGATGCAACGAAGATGTTAAACTGATAAGAATCCTTCGGAAGAATTCTTTCAGCTACATCCAAACTGGGCCTTTTTTTCCTGACTTAAAAAGCACTGAAAACTATTTTGTGAGGGTCACCTCTCTGTGAGCAGATAAGACTCTGATAAGTGACTTAATCTGATTGCCATATGATTGTGTCATAACGACATGCTTTATTCCGAATTTTCCGAATATGGAACAACATCGAAATAACGTAATGCTTCGCATTATAATTAAATATTGGCGATGTGCCAAGTATGATTTCCTATATTGTTAGAAAGCTGTTTTTGAAGAATGACTTTACCGATTTCTATTCCGATTTAAGTTGTTTTTGTTTTTTATTTGACTTAATGCAATTGATGCCAAAATGATCCAAAAGTACAAATCCAACATTACATGAAAGGCTGAGATGTTGCGACGAGTTATTTAATTGACGAATTTCCTCACATTGAATACTGATGAGTTGTCACAAGCCTTTCAGAAGAATAAGAAAAGAAACCAATTGGAAGGATTCCTTTAAGAAGTGCCCTTAAGGTGTGTGCTTATAATTTATTGCTAATAAACAAGCTTAATTGATTTTAATTATTTTTCTAGTTCTTATTATTCAAAAATACAAAATTACGTGATCTGATGTCACGATTGATGTTTCAAAAAAAAACTTGTCACTAAAATGACACCTTATTTAGTCGATTCTATTTTTTTTTCGAAAAACATAAATGCATATGACTCTAGACACCGTAAAATGAATTCACATTGACACTCATTAAATTTTTAAAGTTTAAGTGTCTTTCTGTCTACTTTTTAATGATGACTATATATTTGGCATTTTACTTTCTATCAACCAAAACGTGCTCTCACACTTAGCAAGGCCGAAATACCAAGTTCTTCAAACCAAGTTATGACACAGTTTATTATCATCTTCGAACTCATAAACATGCCCTATTTTTTTTTCTTTTTTAAAATCTAAAGCAATACGTGATCAAATTAACCAGAGGGCCGCCTGCGTCATCGAGAATTTGAGATACAACTTCCTTCCCAAACATATTTGTCATCTGTTGATGGCGCAAAATGCTATTGATTAAGCTTTCGGCACGTCTAACACTACGGATGGAGCAAACTATTAGCCAACTGAACTCGAAAATATGAGACTAGCCTTTATTAACACCAATAGCGGAACTCTTAAAAAAAAAATTGAAAGTATCTTTTTCTATTCTTGGATGCTCCATGCTGCAAAGGGGGTTGACATAGAAATAAATTTAGATCAGAATGGGACACTTAACTTGTATGCGTTCCTGTATTTAGCGCGTGGGGTTAATGAACCAAACATTTTATTCGAATTCGAAAGCCCACTCGAGAGCAAATTAAAACCCGTGACGGAACGCAATTAAGTCGTGTTTGTTAAACATTTGGGATGAGATATAGAGTTTGTGTTTGAACGCACTCGGATATGGGCTCTCATTAGTGTGACCAGTGGCCATACAAAGTGGTCGTTAGTTGGGTGAGGTTGGGAGCTTTCATTGTAGAGATACCACAACTTGATGGTCGATAGGGGTCTAGGTATTTAAACGCAAACTTGGCATGCAACGATGCTGGTGTTAAGTGTTCGTTGGACTGAAAGTAGGGTCAAAAAAATAATAACAGCGAAAAGCCAGTGAAATTATCTCAAATACAGCTGCTTTTCACACTGAACTTGGAGAATTGAGTAGCAAATATACTCGTAATTAAATTAAATTAAAAATGTGGCGAATGTCTTTTATGCAGCAAGGGAAAGAACTTGCAGTGTTGCAACAAAAAAGATCATCTTGACCTTGCAAAAACATTATTTATTAATATTATATTATTTATTAATATTATTTTTTTAATTTCCAAGCGGATACCTTGCTTCAACTGTGACCCACTTCAAGACGTTACTCTTTTAGAGCCCTCAGGGAAAAAAATCCATAAAGGTCTTGTGCACTCGTTGGCCACGGAACATTTCCAAAGCGGTTGACCAATTTTCGTTTCAAAGTTCACGGAGCAAATCCATCTTAATGAATCTAATATTATGACCATTCAGAAAGACGTGCTTGCAAGTACATAATTTTACGTCTTTTTTGGGTTCTTTGCTTCGAATAAATATTTTTCATGATGTTCTGCTATTCAAAGGCTGAGGGGTGTTCAGTTTTGCGGAACTCTTATACCCAAAGTTACACTCTTTTCATCGCTATTCATCACCGAATGTTGTCAATTAAAAATCGAGACTTTTTAAAGACGCCTCGATGCAGACCCGATTTTGCATTGTAACTGACTGACAGCAGAACTAAGACTGAATTCAATCAATGAACAAAGGTTGGCAGGATTAAAGAGCAGCAGTCTATATCAAGTGCGATGTATTTTCAGGAAACAAAAGCAATTAAAAAAAGGAATGTGTTTATAGCTAATCCAATATGTAGACATTCGCATACTGTAAGACGTAATTTATTAAAATTGAAATTGAAATCGAATCGAGTTTATTTCAAAAACAGCATTTCTCCGTCCGAGCATATTTAGGTCAACGGAAGAGCAGAATTTTGAAACTTTTGCAGCGTAGGTGTATCGCTCCGAACTAAGTTCTCTTATATGTACGAACTCATCTCTAAATAGAACGATCTGCAACTTACCGTATTCTAACAGGTTCCCTACATTTCATTTCCGCTTATGAAATTGTTATTATTTTAAATTCGACTTAAGCTCAACTATCTAGAAAGCATCACATTAATCGAACCGATAGCAACAAAAACATTATCGTCCGAGGAATTTATGAAGCGTCACTTTAACAATCTTCTTTGCTGGTCAGCTGATGGTTCCACATCAATCGTAATTATATGTTAGATAAAAGTAAAGCAGAAAAAGTAAAACCCCGAAACAGAAATAGTTAACATCGTATCAGATGTGAACTTGCTATCAAAATGGAAATACCGCCCAAACAGTAACAGAATTTTAATTGGGTACACAGAAAGCAGCTAATGCAAACACGTTCCCTATCGACTGCCCATCTGTTGTTCGTTTATTTTATTTTATTTCACTTTGTTTCTGTTGTTTTCTTTGGATCATTTTATACCACATAGCATTTCCGTTTCTTTCACTCTGATATGAAAAAAAAAATCAAAAAAAAATCCATAAAACTTACGAAAAACTACTTCAAGCTGGATAAATGGATCCGAGCTGAAATATCTTAAAATCAACTGCACCAGCATCATCGTTTCGCTCTGCGTCTGCATTGTGTGTAATTCCGACCTCAAACACTTCAATGCTGTTCAAGGGTTCAGATTTCTCTTGCATGTATTTTAGCTGTACAGATACGGGTCTCAGCACAGACCTCAGCCTCTTTCGGTTTTTCTATTCATTTCGGATTCAAACGCTTAACAGCCACAGCACAAGGGATTGAATAACAAGCCAGTCATTGTTGTGGTGCTCAACGATAAGTAGATACACGTAAGCTGTAATTAAACTTTCGGTACACACAAGTACCGAACACAGGGTGATGCAGAATACACTCATTTGAAGCATTTAAACGAGAATGTTTACCATTTCAAAGCGTTCGAAATACCCTTTTAAATTCGCAGGCGGATTGGGCAGCCAAAACCAAGTACCTACTTTCGGTCTGTTTTTTTTTTTTTTGGTTTTGCACACGATAAATGATCACCTGATGGTTATCTACGAAGTCCATGGAGATGATGCTGGAAATGGAATCAACCGAAAGTGCTGGTCGTAGATTCAAAAGATGGCGAAGATGATCTCTACAGATGGAGATTTCTTGAATTTAATTGCAAGTCAATGAACTTGCTAAGCAAGCGTTGAATACATCGGCAATGTTTGCTACTTATGATAATTGCATAAATGAATTGTGTGTACATTTAGACACTTGACTGAAGATGTGAAATGAACTTCAGGCTCCTTGAGCACAGTTGGATAACATAGGTCTTCGTTTTTGCAAAACTTTACGGCGATTAGGTGGAAGAAAGCTATTTAAGCCGAATTTACCTACGTAAGAGGGCATATAATTACACGCAATCCGAAGGAAAATAATAAACCTACCTAGGTTCACGTACTCGTACATCATCTGTAATTATTCTCATGAAATAATCTCTTGGGTTTCATTTAACAATCATACATTTTTAATTGCAAATTACTTCAAAGATTTTTTTTACTATACACCTTAAATCTTTTTTAACATTCATTAATTTGAATGTCATAAGTTCTAACATTTTAGCATACATATATATGACACAAAACACACTTTTAATGAGATATGAAACTCGTAAGGGTATTAGCACGTTTTAAATTAGTTATGTTAACTGACTGAATAACAAAGGTTGCAGCGTCAAAACTGGTTTTTAATTCAAGACGCACATTGGAAATGGAAGTTGAATCGAGTATTTATACTTATAGAAGAAGTTTCCTTCTTCTTCTTATGTCAAAGAGTGATCTTTGTGGTTGGTTACGCCAGCTTC